>CM039477.1:1471246-1733549 GCA_022433065.1 Begonia loranthoides | reverse complement strand
GGTGACGAGGAGTTCAAATCAAGATCAATGAAACTGAAGAAAGCAGTCATGGATAGCGTCGAGGAAGGCGGAGACTCCCATAAAAACTTCGCCAACTTCATCAACTGGTTGAAAGAATGCTAGCTACAAACAATCCTCCTGATATCCTCCTTCAAATAACCAGGGCGCCGCCTCAACGGAAGTCCAATTTGCTCGTCGGATTTTAATTTTCAATAAAATATAATTTTAAGGGAAATTATCAATATAGCAATTTCATACCCAAAACTTCATATTTTCAACTTTAACACCTCTTTGTTTTAGGCGTTATCAAACAACACCCATCCAAATTCCAATTCTCAATCCGTTAAGCTATTTGTGTGAGTTGGTCGAGGAATGAAAGACCAAAAGAGAAGCTTATGAACAAAAACTTTCTCCTTATCTTCCTCTTCCTTTCTGAAACTTGCCATAAAACCAATGAATAAGCATTACTTGATTTCAAGGCCATAATCTCCTCCGACCCCTTGGACCTCTTCCGTTCCTTGGAACCCACCATCGACTGCTGCAAATCATGGGAAGGAATTGGTTGCGACTCCTCCGACAGTCACCAACCTCTCTCATCCAGGCTTCTTCTCTGGCTCTGACTTCATTATCAATACTACTATGTCTGGTACTCTCTCCCCCTTTCTCGGTTCAACGATCGTATGGACCAACTCATCGGAGATCAACCCTCGATGGACTCAATCACCAGCCTCGTTTCATCTTAGAATCTTCTAAAAGAGTCTATTAGAACTTTGAAAATGAAAAGAAAAATGAAGAACTACTTCATTTATTCATAAAGTTGTTTTTACAAAATATGGTCAACTCTTTTATATGAAAAGAACACCGCCTTTCTTACAAAAAGAAACCTCTCAACTGCTACTACAAGGGACACCCATCTATTGATGAAGGACGTCCATTATTTGCTAGGGCACCATTTGATGAGAGACGTCCGTTGTAGATGATGGACGTCCATTGTTGATGACACTAGCTGCTATGGAATGAGAGAAGGACGTCCGTTGTTGATGATGAGCGTTCGTCCAGCTTCAATGAAAGACGTCCGTCCACTATGAAGGGTATCTGTCCACCTTTGCTCAGCTATCGTAATAGTCCCCCTCAAGATAGAGAATGTATATCAATCATTTCCATCTTGCTAACAAAATCACAAAAAAGACCAGGATAAAGAGGCTTTGTCAAAATGTCAGCAATTTGATTTGAAGAAGAAACATGTAATGTCTTAAGGCGTTGTAGTCGAATTTGATGGCGAACAATATGGCAGTCAATTTCTATATGCTTCGTTCGTTCATGAAAAACAGGATTGACAGCTATATGTAAAGCTGATTGATTGTCGCAATAAAGAAGCGCCGGATCAATTATATTCAATCGAAAATTTGCCAAAAGAGCTCTCAACCAGATAAGTTCACACGTAACATGAGTCATAGCTCTATATTCAGCCTCAGCAGTAGATTTAGAAACTGTATGTTGCTTCTTGGACTTCCATGATATCAGTGAATTGCCAAGAAAAACACAATAACCCATAACAGATCGTCTCGAGTCTGGACACGTACCCCAATCATAATCACTAAAAGCTTTGAGTTGCAAGTTAGAAGAGACTGAATAGAATAGACCTTGACTAGAACAACCCTTTAGATATCGTAAAATTCGAAAAGCAGATTGCATATGAGATGATGTGGGTTGAGATAAAAATTGACTCAACCTATTCACAGCAAAAGTGATATCTGGACATGTAATTGTAAGGTACATCAGCTTACCAATTAATATCCTGTAAACTGTAGCATCAGATAGAGGAACACCACTCTCAAGAGACAACTGACAATTAACATCCATGGGCGTTGGAGCTGGTTTACATCCTAGATAACCTGTTTCTTCTAACAATTTTAATGCATAATTTCGTTGATTCACCTAAAGGCATTTATTATTTCGGGCAATTTCAAGACCCAACAAATAATGAAGATTGCCTGGATCCTTCAATTTGAATTTGTTGTGTAGTGATAGTTTGAGCAGATTCATATTAGTAATGGAAGTGCTAGCCATTATGATATCATCACACCAAAATAGCAATAAATGAATCCGAAGTAAAATGTAAAAATAAGGGGTTGTCGGAAGCAGATTGATGGAAACCATATTGTTGTAGCTCACTTGAAATTTGCTAAACCATTGTCTGGAAGCTTGCTTCAAACCATATAAAGATTTGTGTAATTTGCAAACCAGATTAGAAGAATTGTTTAGTAAGTTTGGAAGTACGAGATGAATGACAAGATGAAGGAGAATCTATATTTGATGAAGGAAATAAAGGAACTGAAGGAAGATGCATATGATCAGAAGATGTTGGAAAAATGGAATCTGAATTTTTTTGCATATTAAAGAAAGGAAAAACTTGTTCTTGAAAAATAACGTTTATGGATATGACAATTTTATTCAATTGGAGATCAAGAGTTTTATAACATTTGTGACCAGTTGGATAATCAAGAAAAACAGAAGCACGAGCCCGAGGTGTAAATTTGTCTTGGCAACTCGATAACGTGGACACAAAGCATAAACAACCAAAAGCTTTTAAATGACTATATGAAGGAGCCTTATGAAATAATTTTTCAAAAGGACATTTATTAGACAAGATTGGTGAAGTCAATCTGTTGATTAAGTATACTGAGGTTAGTATATATTCTCCCCAAAATTCTAAAGGAAGATTGGATTGAAATAGCAATGCATGAGCTACATTTAAAATATGTTGATGTTTTCTCTCAACCACTGAATTTTGTTGAGGAGTTTCAACACAAGATTCATAATGAATGATTCCTTTACTGCTACAGAAATCAATGAGGGAGAATTCCGGTGCATTATTTGAATGAATTCCTTGAACTGAGACATAAAAAGAGTTGTAATTAACGGAATGAACTTTGGAATCATTGAAGAAGCTTCAGATTTGGTTTTTAAAAGATAAACCCATGTAACTCTAGTGCAATCATCCACAATAGTAAGAAAATACTTATAACCATCATGAGTTAAAGTATGAAAAGGACCTCATACATCACAATGAATAAGCATAAAAAGAGATGTAGAGAAACAATTATGAGAAACAAATGGTAATTTCTTTTGTTTTGCCATAGGACAAATTGAACAACTGTAATTTGCATTAGATTTAGAAAATGAAATCTTTAAATTGTCTTTGATAGACTGTATTATTGAATCAGAAGGATGACCAAGTCTAAAATGCCATAAAGAAGCAGCAGAATTGTTGATATTGAAACAACAAGGGGTAGCAGAAGAATCTGGAAAATTTGATGTAGAACTGCTTTTGAAGAGAGTAATATTTTATGGAAAATATTGGCAAAAAAATGTAGAGATTTCCACTTCTTTCACCCATCCCAATCATTTTGCTCAGGGTAAGGTCCTGAATATAACATTAGTTCGGATGAAAAGAAATAGAATAGTTTAGAGAATAAGACAATGCACTAACAGAAAGCAAATTAAATCGAAAAGCGGGTACATACATAACATTGGAAAGAAAAATTGTGGGAGTGATTTGAATTGACCCTATGCGTTTTATAAGAATCATTGAGTGATTAGGAAGAGTGACAAATTGATTTGATACAGGAAAAGAAGTTGTGAAACTATCAATGTAACACCCCAACTTTTTAAATTGAAAAATTATCGGGATATTACCAAGAACGTAACCGATAGATTATTATTTGCGAAATTTATCAGATGGTAATCAAGATCTAATTGATGGAATTAAAAAATTTAAATTGGACTTATAATAATTGTTAATCGACATTGGGATAAGTCGTGAGTTAGATTTTGGGGCGACTAATATGTTGTACGTATATTCGACATATAAAAATACATATGTAATATTAATTTATAAAAGAAATGTTTAATTAGATTAATTAATTATAATGAAATAAGGAATTTAAAATTAAAGAAGAAATAAACAGAAAATAAGGAGAGGTGGACTGAACCGGTACATCCTTGAACCGGTCCAGTTTGTGGGGAAAAAACAAATTGGCCTCGGGCTATTTGGAGAAGAAAGAGAGAGCGAGTCAGGGAGGGTGAACGATGGCGAACCGAAGGAGAAAGGGGAGTGATCGGAGAACGAGACAGCGACAAAGACGAGGACGGAAGGCGAAGGCTCAGGAGTCGCATATGGCGTTGCGTGGCGATTCCGGGCGAGTTGCGCCGGTGGATCTCGTGGGTTGGAGCGACGCTTTAGCGACAGGTCACGGTCCGATCGGGACGGTTTAGGCATTGATGTTCTGCTGCCGTTTTGTGTGTTCGGTGGCGCACAACAACGTCGTGGATCGGTGGCAACAGGCTGCGGCTGCGGCTGATGCGTCGACGGGAAGGGATGATTTTTGAGTCTGTAGTTGAAGTCAACGGGTTGGCTCGAGCAGCTGGTTTGAGTTGCGGTTCAACACAACGAAATTCGAGGGATTGAACTCGGGGGTAACAACCACGGATCGATTCTGGAGGGGCGAATCTCCCTCAAATGGATCACTTTGCACCATTTTCGCTCCCTCCTCTCCTCTGATTGGTATTCATCAACTTCCATAGGTAGCATTTCACTCTTTTCTTTAAATGCTGTTGAAATTCATTCGGGAGGATAAGATTTCACTCCCCTTCGATTCCTCCCATTTCTTCCTTCCAGCGAGAGAGATAGAAGGGACCGCAAAGAAGCTTATAGCTAAAAGTCAAGAATCGTGGATATGAGCTAAGATTGAAGTTGAGAAGCTTGCCGGAGGAGCTGTCCTCGGTTCTTGGCTCTTCTTGGGCTTTCTTCAGGTAACAGAGTCTTTCTCTGTTTGATTATTGGTCTGCAAATGTGTTAGGATTAATGTCGTGAATGGGTTTTTGATGTTGAAGCATGTGGATGATGCCCTGTTACCATTGTTTTGATGATTAGTGCTGAAATACGAATTGATACTCTATTGTTTGGATGATACTTCTTGTGGTTATTGCTTGGGTTGTACATGTATACGGTTGATAAGCTAACCTGTGTTAAGTTACAATTGGATGAATTAAAAGATAGTTAGTTGTTAAAGGATGATTTTTGTAATACCCCGATTTTTTTGTAACAGAATTAAGTAAAAATAATTGAGAAAGTAATTTGGCATGATTGAACGAATATTTATTTGATGAGAAAATTAATTGAGAATTATTTGGATATTTATTGAGGATTTATTTGATGAAAAATTAATTTGGGAAATCGAATCGAAGAAATTGAATTGGACCGATATTCATCATCAGGAATATTCATAATAAATCGGGAATTGGAATTTAGGTGAATATAATTTAAATGAAAATTTTAATTAAATGAAAGAAGAATTTAAAAGAAATAAATGAACGTGGGGATTTAAATTAAAAAGGAGAAATTGATAAAATAAAAGATTAAATTAAAGAGAAGAGAGACATATAAGTGAACCGGGTTTTTTTTATCACAGGTTCGGTTCGAGTTTGACAATTCAAAGGGGGAAATGAAAGAACCCTGATTTGTTGTTGAAAAAAATAAGCCAGAAGAAATTGAGAGAGGCGAAGAGAGACACCGAGACGAGAAGGGGAAATCAGGCGAAGGGGATTCGCGAAGGTGAGCGACGGACGACGGGCAACGAGCGATGGGAGACGGGCGACAGGTGACGTCGCGGGAGAGCCGGCGTCGAGAACTAGGGCTTGCGTCGAACCGTGGTGCGGGTTTGCGTCGGGGAAAGTCCGTGTTGCGGGGGCGAGCGAACCGTGAGCTAGGTGTTCGCAACGCCAAACCGAGGTAAGTGTTGCAGATGAAATTCTACTATGTTAATTTGGTTCTGCGATTGGGGTTACTGGACGAAATCACAAGGAGTGGACTCAATGGCAGGTGATGATATGCTCATTGGGTTTCGAATCTCTATACATGGCCCGAGTATTTAGTCATTCTGTTATTGATTATACATATGGTGTTGTCCTTTGGTCTCCAGACTATGGACACTTTTTTTCAGACTCATAAAGTATTACTATCAACGGATGGGCACCTCTCTATGTTGTATGCCAAACGAGTTTTTGTGTGATTATCTTATTCCTTGAGGACGTTTTTAAATGAAAGATTATGCAATCCTATTTTTTAGATATAATTGTCTATGTATACAGTGCATCTTACAAAAGTCTTATCGATTGTCGTGGGGTTGTTTTCGAATAAAATGATGAATAAATTTTAAATGTGATTTAAAAAGTCCATAAAATTTAATAAATTTTAAATTATTAAATGTGATTTAATAATATGTATTAAATTATTATTTTTCTAAAAAAAAGTAAAATCAATTTTTTTATGTTATGTTTAACTTATGTGGATCACCTTTGTGAACCCTAGCATGTTGTTTTTGGATTTGAGTTTAATTTTATATTAAGACTTCTGCTACCAATTTAGCACAGGGCTGGACGATCTGTTCTTCTCCAAAGATTAAATTGTCAGACTTGGCGTTTCTATTAAGCCTGCCTCCGGGTCGTGACATGAACTGAATGAAGACACAAATTTCACTGCAAACGGTTCATTTCAAAATGCATAAATCAACCAAAAGAAAAAAATGGAAGTTGTAGGTGAACTTCAACGTACCCGTTTGAAAAAACTGTAGTTTAGAGTATAACACAAGTGCACTTGTTCTCATTTGATTGGTCCCCAGCTTCATTTTCTGTTCAAAATAGAACACCAGCACATTTCAGCAGGATACACACATCAAGAACAAACATTTCTATTATGTCTCTTACACATTCTAAGCAATACAAGCATAAGGATTTTGAAGACAAAGGCCGGCTGAAAGATCGATCAATCGATCGACAGAGAGAGGAAGAAAACATTCGTTCGATTATAGATAATGACAAGAGGCATAGAGCAAAGCCATTCACAAATGTAACAGAAGTAAATTCCAAAACCCAGAAAAAATTTAGAAGTAGAACTTCAATTAATCCAAGAGAATAATCCAGGCTTATGGATTACTTAACCTTGATATTATTTTTAATCAAGCCTGCACTAATAGCATTGGCTCCTCAGCCACCCCCTCATCACTTCCGTATAAATCTTCATGAATTTGAGTATGAAAGACAGAAATCATAAGAAGAAAAGCAAATCATGGCAAGTGTACATGTTTTGGTGATACCTTTTCCGGCACAAGGGCATGTAATTCCGATGATAGAACTCTCCCAATGCTTGGTTGAACACGGGTTTCAAATCACATTCGTCAACACAGAGTATGATCACAAGCGTGTCGTGAAGGCTTTGACGGAAAAGGATCAGTTGGGAGAAAGGCTTCGCCTAGTTTCAATACCAGATGGGATGGAAGCTTGGGAGGACAGAAATGATCTGGGGAAGTTATGTGAAGCTATGTTCAGGGTCATGCCGAAAAAGTTAGAGGAGCTCATAGAAAGAATCAATGGCTTGGAGGGTAATAAGATAAGTTGTGTCATTGTAGATAAATCAAGTGGCTGGGCCTTGCAAGTGGCTGAGAAGATGAATATCCGGCGAGTGGCTTTCTGGTCTGCATCAGCTGCGCTATTGGCCTTGGAATTTCACATTCCAATTCTGATTGAAGAAGGAATGATCAACGACGATGGTGACATATTGATAACACTTCTGCAATCAAATAATACAACAAATAGAAATAGAAAAATATGTATTGAGAAGCATAAAATTGATATGTTACTTACAACCTTTTGCAGGAACTCCAATGGAGAGACGAGAAGTTCAAATGGCGCCATTGTTGCCGTCTTGTAAGACAGAAAACTTGGTTTGGGCCTGCATTGGTGATTTGCATACACAGAAAATCATATTCAATGTTATACAGAGAAACAATGAAGCTGTAAAAGGAGTAGATTGGCTGATTTGCAACTCATCAAGCGATCTTGAGCCAATAGCATTCACAATAGCTGCTGCAGAGATATTACCCATTGGTCCACTTTTAGCCAGCAATCGGCTGGCAAATTCAGCCGGAAACTTTTGGCCAGAAGATCTAACTTGTCTAAAATGGCTAGATCAACAGCCACTCAACTCAGTCATTTATGTAGCATTTGGTAGCTTTACAGTTTTTGACCAAAATCAGTTTCAGGAGTTAGCTCTAGGCCTTGAAATTTCAAACAGACCATTTTTGTGGGTTGTGAGGCCAGATATTACAGAAAAAGCTAAAGAATGTTACCTTAATGAATTTGAAGAGAGATTAGGCGGTCGAGGGAAACTGGTAAGTTGGGCGCCTCAGCAAAAAGTACTCTGCCATCCTTCAATTGCTTGTTTCATCAGCCATTGCGGTTGGAATTCCACTATTGAAGGTGTTACCAATGGCGTCCCTTTCTTGTGCTGGCCCTATTTCGCCGATCAATTTCTGAACGAGAGCAACATTTGCGATATCTGGGCAACAGGGTTAAGGCTACAGAAAGATGAAAATGGAATAATCAGGCAGACGGAAATTAAGAAGAAGATAGAGAAAGTGATCGGTGACGAGGAGTTCAAATCAAGATCAATGAAACTGAAGAAAGCAGTCGTGGATAGCGTCGAAGAAGGTGGAGACTCCCATAAGAACTTCGCCAACTTCATCGACTGGTTGAAACAATGCTAGCTACAAACAATCCTTCCGATGTCTTCCTTCAAGTAGCCATGGCGTCACCCCATCGGAAATCCAATTTGCTCGTCGGATTTTAATTTTGAACAAAATATAATTTTAATCTCATTTCAACTCATCCTTGCAATTTCAATTTTCCCATTAAATTAGGAACAATAGTTTCATCTACTCATATATTTATGCGACTCAAATTTCCCCTTTGTTAACTCATGTTTACTTGAAGGTATTTGTAATCCACCATGGATTAAAGCGCAGAAGCTTTGAGAGGAAAGCAACTTCATTTCAGAAAAACACCAACATCTTCGCCAAAATCACAACAAATCAAGTTGATTTCCATTTCCTGTCTCATGTTCTAAACAAACCCAGAAACAAATACAAGATTTTGATACATAATCAAATCAATATATTACAATCTGAAGAACTAAATGAATGAACTGAATGAAGAGACAAACTTCATCTCGTGTATAAAAATCGGCAAATCAGCAAACTTCACTGCAAACTGTTCATTTCAAAATGCATAAATCAACAAAAAAAAAAACAAATAATCTAAGTTGTAGATGAACTTCTACGTACCCGTCTGAATAAACTGTTGTTTAAAGTATAACACAACTACACTTGTTCTGATTTGATTGGTCCCCAGCTTTATTTTCTGTTCAAAATAGAACACCAAACACATTTCAGCAGGACACACATCAAGAACAGCATTTCTATAATGTTTCTTACACGTTCTAAGCAAACACACGCACAAGGATTTCGAAGACGATGATTGAGATATATAGTTCATCGAGAGAAAGACAAAAGATCAACAGACAGAGGAAGAAAATATTCGGTGTCTCTTAGTTTCCGTCTCACTGCTGGTGAGAAAGGTTATTCGGAAGTTTGATGTAAAACTTACGGTTTTTTCCTCAAAATCAATGGCGAAATTGGGATGCGTAAGACAAATAATAATAAACAGAATAATTTGAAAAAACACTGATTTCAAAGTGTCAGGTCGTGTCGGATGTTTCTGTGCTTCTTGAATTTGTCGAATGTAATTGTTGGCTTAACAAAGTTTTCGATAGTCGTTAATATCGAGTTACGCATTCATTAAAAGTGACAATCTTGCATGCTTTCCTATCGGTAAGCAAACACAGCAAACAATTGTGAAAACAAGGAAGTTTCGAAAGACAGTCTAATCAAGAGATTTTCAGTTCAATCCACGGATCAATTACAGTGCATGAGATTCATGGACCATTCCACATAACATGAAGTTCATCAATCTAACAAAACAAAAATACCATTTTAATTATAAGATTATTTATGAATTTGCTTCGAAACAATACCGAAATAAACTCATCGGGGACGAAAATCCAATCACTGAAAAGATAGAAAATCGCAATAAGAAAAAGGAATAATACCTTTCGCCGAAGGTGGTAGTTGAACAACGACATGCATGGTCATGACGAAGCCGGGAACATCACTTAACGAGGTTCGGCATTCGCCGACTGTACTACTGTTCTCTAATATTTTTCCGGCACTTATTAACTTGATGTCTTTGACTGTCTTGGGACCATTCTCCTTTTCTGTTTAGGAAAATAAAATTGTGTAGGACAACTAAACAAGAACAATACACTATTTATTGAGAAATCATTTCTACTCAATGAAGTTTCTCAATTTAGGTTATGCCTATGAGGTCAACTATACTAAAGTTTGCCACTTTATCAGTATCACATTCATAGGTCCTACAAGAACATTGTTGGATCTCAAACGTTAAAAGATTAACACAGATTCATATAACAGTTTTAAACGAATTCTTACACGAAGTACACACTTGTCTACTCCTTGAAATCAGAACATTAAACAACAACACACAACAAGAACATTAAACACACAACACCACAAACCCGGAAACCACAGGTTTGGAAACAACCTCCATTCTCATGAAGATCATCTTCAGAATTCTCTCTGTAAAATAAACGATACCCCCCTCCTCTGTAACTTCCCCTTAATTTATTAACTCCCACCGTTTACCTTCAAACTTCCCACAAACTTCCTTTCTCTAATTTACAAAACCACCATTCACCTCCTCCAATTATAAACTACATTTCCTCTCTGGCCACAAACATGAACTTTTTTTTTTTAATTCGGAGGATAAGAAATGAATTAAAGCAAAGACAAAAGAAATGCAGAGCCCAACAAGACAAGTAACACCGATAGAGACACATTAGAGTTTTACCCGACTAGAATAGCTCCCTACAATTTTTAAGAGGTTCCATTGTCCAATTTTCCGGTTCTGTTTCTCATCATGGTTTCATGGGAACAATCTACGGAAGATAATTCGATAAAAATAAGGAAAAACTAAAAAAGGGAAAAACAAACTCTACTCTTTTACATGATTATAGAAAGATCTTTAAGAAATTTGTTTGAATTTCAGCTATGATCAATAATGTATCAAACTTGACCAATTCGAAGGAAGACATAAACAAAAGCAGCAGGAAAAGTTCAAAAATTAAACTATGGGCGTCCAAAAATAAAAAGCACTTTCACAGTAGAGTTCTAATTTCTTTTAGTTCAAAATTCTTCGTCAGAAAATGACAAGAAGTAAAAAAGAACCAATATAATAATTTGAACTGCAAAGGATGAACATAATAATTACAGCCAAGAAAAAAGATGTCTAACCTTTTGGCCACTGGGAAATAATCTGTTCTTTCAAGGTAGCAACACTTGTGGAGTCAAGAAATGTTTCAGGACCAATATCGGATCCATCAATCAATCGAAATTTGATCTCTAACTGGCCTTGCATTGCAGCCATTTTTATTTGTATCAATGGAACTTTCGCAAAGTAGTACTTGATTGGGGTGTTACTCTAGCAAATACTCAGTGGAAAACTCTACAGAATCAAATAAAAACACGCAAGAAATGCTGAAAAAATTCCACGAGTTCATAAAATCACCATAATTAGCAATTTTATAGAGGAAATTCATAATCAATGTCACATTAAAAGTAGAGAGACCGAATTTAAATCGCTGGAAAGAAAAATAGTAAGAAAAACAACCAGATTCTGAGCTTACCAAAATAGAACAATATTACAGGGATACAATCATCGAGGTAAAAAAGATCAACCCAAAATCAACAGAATTTGAGCAAGCAAGGCGATGAATAAAACTAAAGCAAGCATAGAGAACAAAGGTTTCCGGAATCGAAACTCTATTCGAAGATAAACTCCAAAATCAATCCCAATCCTCAAATGGGTAAAAACTAAAAAAAAAAAACAGTAATTGAAACAGTCACTGTTCATCGAAAAACCTTAATGGGTAGTCCTACTTGGCTCGGAAATTTGAGGTGGGCCTTCTTCTTCCGCAACTCTTGGTTCAGAAATTCCAGCCGGAGAAGATAACGATGCGTTTTAGTAGTTAACAAGAAAGTCAAAGGAAACGATGAATCAAAAGCAGAGAAGCGTTTTTTCGGAGTTTTCGAAGTGATCTAAATCGGTGGTCAATGGCTCCATTTCTGCATCTTCTTGGAAACTCCTCAATGGCCATGGAAGTGGACAGCTTTGTCTCTCTTCCGTCACTTTCGTATTCTCTTTTTATCAATTATTCCCAATGAGAAAAAAAATAAGTCAATAAATAAATGAAAAATTACATTCAAGCCCCTAAATTCAGGGATAATTTAAAAATAGGTCCTTAATTTCTTTTCTTCAAACAAATGAAACCTCAAACTTTCATCCATGTAGCTAACGATAAAATATGAGAAAAGAACGAGTCAAATATCACTGTAATATTTTCTGTTAAAAATTTAAATATGTTTTCATAGTAGATAAGTTGTCTTTTCGCAATAAACCTATACATAAACTAATTGCAGTCAATGACTTATTTTCTGCAGCGAGAGACAAGTATCCGCTGCGGAAAAGAAATTCTATTCTAAGAACTAAGATTCCACAGCGGCAGACAAGTATCCACTGTGAAAAAAATTTTAGTTTCCTCATAAAAAATATGTCTTCCACCGAAAAAAATACGTACAACAATGAAGCTTATTTAACCTTAATATATAATTTTACATTCCGTCCAGATAGAGCACATCAGTCATAGCAATTTCCAAACAAAACTCCAAACCCTAACACTAATATTAACCATCCCTGTCTCCTCTAATGGATTTTACCACGCCTAAAAATTTTAAAAATTTCTAACAAAAAACCTGATAATAATATTGTCTCGTTTATTTTTTATAGTTCAATGTTATATTTGTCAACAAAAATTATTTAGTATTCCATCGTTCCGGTTTTTTTTTTCTTAATTTTCTTTTATTTTATTCTCAAATTCAGAAAATAAAATAAAATAAAAAACAAAAGAGAAAATGAAAAAGAATTATTATATGCATTTCTAAAAAGTCTCTCCTGCTACAAAAAAAAAACAACCAAACAAATACAAATGGGGACATGGACTCAGGCTATTTCCATCATCTACTCCTAAAATTCACCCATTAATGGAAACAGCCAAAGGTGAAAGGACATTAAAAAATGGAAGTCAAAGAATATGTTCTATGAATTCATCCAAGATTCTGCAAGAATTACCAAAAATACGATATCGTTTTCGTTTTTGACCGAAAAAATAGACCGAAATATCGTTTGTGTCAAAGATTGAAAGAATGAACCTCATGCCACTCGGCTGCTAAGCCGAAAAAAATGGCAAGGATCGAATTTTTTGTATGCTTTCGGATAGTCTTCTCCTCGCATCGTCCTGACTGCAAAAGAAAAACTTCCATCCAATCGAATATCTCGATCGTTTCGTTTCTTTTCTTCTTCGTCTTGCTTGTCGTATTTTTTGTGTTTTCGAGGATTACAACTCTAAGATGTGGCAGCTTCTCAAGAAATCGTTCGAGTAATTGACGTACTTGGTCCAAAATGGTCGGAGATGCTCGAAGCCTATCTGCAGCCACGGCTTCGACTGGCCGTTGTAGTGAATAACTGCAGCTCTTCTCACATTCTCGATATTTGTTTTGTTCTGATAACCCAAACCGAGCATATGCCATGAAGGATCGATCGGGTGGACGTGATCTCTGAACGCTATTAGTGCAGGTGGTAGAGTTCCTAACTTCCATATCGTCAAATTCGACTTCAAATTCTGCAATCAAAAACCAAAAACGATTCGAGTAAACACGATTGATTATTCGATCTAAACGATACTTCAATCGTAAACTTTATACGTACCTCTCTTAACCACCAATGGTAAGTTTCTCGTATATTTGTCCCTCTCCAAGCCCGGAGATCGAAAATGTTCATTCCGTAGGCCCATGCACATTCTTTGGCATCCAAATACTTCGATACGAGAGGATGGGAAAAATTGAAGTAGTTCTTAAATCTTTTCGACATTACCCACTCGTCTTCGCCCTTACAAGTTTCTACGGCTCCGTTAACCTTCCCGCCGAGATCAATATCCCAAAGCGGAGATAAATCCCTTTGAATCACCACATCGTCGTCTAAAAACACTACCTTATCTAGATTCGGGAAGAGCTATCGAAAAAACAAAAAAAATTAAAATAAAATTAGATGATAAAAGAAGCAAAACATTCTATAATCATCGAGATATACTCGAGCGAAAAAGCTCTGCTGATCATTTTAATTACCTCTGGCAAATATATTCGGAGATGGTTGAGTAGAGAGATATACTTCGGACTTCTAGCCTGCAATTTTGAAGCAAATATCCGTGGAGTTGTATCGCTAAGATTCTTCCCTAATATGTGATTCCCGTGGTAATATTTTCTGATCCCGTTTTGGTTCTCCATGGCTTCGAGTACGGGAACGTTCTCCCTCGTAAGCCAATCAAATTGATGAACTCCTTTCACTTCGACGATGGCAGGGGAGACTGGATTCAACGCAAACCACGAATGCATACCCGCATACGTTTTCTTGTCAGTGATGACATGGAAAACGATTTTTTTGGGTTTTCTAGATGACTGAACGGCAGAATTAACAACGACCGAAGCAGCCAAAATGTTATCGGTGGACAACACGAAGTGGTGGAAAGAATTGTCCGATAGCAGAGGAAGCAATTCCGGAGAAGGCAATTGCTTCCGAGCATGAGCGTTTGACAAGTATTCGTCGGTTAATCGCAGAGAAAGACAATGAATGCTTTTTGGAATGGAAATGGCCGCAAAGTGTTTGTTCATCGCCTCCGAAAATTTAGACTCCCTAATCTCCTTTTCAAATTTATCCATCTATGCAAGAAAAACAAAACATCGAAGTCAGGAGAGATTTGTATGTAAACGATCTAAACGACAACCAAAAAAGCTATAAAGTCAATAAATCGACTAATTTCCCCGTCTTCCACCAACCCATTTTCGATCAATACGATAATACGATAACGTCACATACCATTGCCCTTAACACGAAAGCAAATGTCCGAGCATCATAGTGGTTATCCTTCATTTCAAAAACCAATTGACTAAACGAATCTGGAAGCTTTAGACTAGCCGGGATTTCCTCGGTATTCACTTGGCTGAGGATCTTGTAAAAGTCTCTAACTAATCTCTGCTGAAACACCATCACCATTGTCATCGATAAAAGCTCCAATCAATAACGCTTGTGCGATAAAACGAAATCTAAAAGAACAATATTTCAATCCGAAAAGAAAGAAGTTACTTTACTTACCCCTGGATCATCACTCCTAAGAAATCGCGGTCCCAATCTCCTACCTAAACAATCTGAACAAAGAGTAAAACAAGAATAAGTACAAAAATCCAGCCATATAGACTACTGTTACAGCTATTTATTGATCTTGGACCAAGATGGGAGAGTTTTCTTTTAGGAAACCTCGAGAAGACGAACAAATTGGTGATGGAAAGTAAAAAACGAAACAGATCCAACAAAAGACAACATAAAGACCATGAACAAACATTATGTCAATTCCAAAATCTATATATCTTAAGGAACTATTAACCAGAAGTTTTCTTAATCTTGTATCCTTCTAACAATTAATTGAAACTTATCCGAACTATAAATAGAACAACATGTTCATATTCTGAATCAACAAAATTATAAGTCTCTCGTAACAACACACAATTTGTGAAGTAGACAGATAGATTACTGTGATTTTAGCAAAAAAAACTAGAGAAAATGCCAATAACACTGAAACAATCAAGCAAATGCATAAAAATAAACAAAAACAACTGCATTAATCGAATCAAGATCTATGATATAGCTTTCTGACATTGGAGAATTTGAAAAGTTTGATTAAAAGTACCAAATGATGAGCACTTGTTGACACCTTCAAGGGTGACTACAGCGGTGAGGATGAAGACGAAAGGCAACAGAAAAGCCAGGAAAAGAATCGTGTGGAAAAGGGTTCGATAAGAAATATGGCGAGCAGCTACTTTGATCTTCATCAAATCAATAAAGCCATTGTTGCTCGAGATCGTGATAGTTCTCATGCTAGGCGAAAAGTGAAGCTGCATCATCGTCTATGCAGCTTCTTCTTCAGGTCCTCTTCTAGCAGAGGACCCCCACCTCATTTCTAAATCTGGAAGAAGCCATGGCCTTATAATGCAAAGCATCAGATCCCACCCCACTATCGCAGATTACCCAGAAGAACGATTCAGAAATTCGGAGCCAATTTTGGATGTTCTGTTCTGGGTTTCGATCAAATCTGCACGATTATCAGGTCTTTTCGTAGACCGCATTGGAGAATAACAGAAGGGGGTTGGTTAATTCAGTCTGAGAATCGCATCGCAGGAGCAATATGGATCAGAGAGAGCGAGAGCAAGAGCACAGAGAGGGAGAGACCCAAATTCCAATTTTGGTAATGTTTTGATGCTTCTTTACTTCTCTTTCCCACTGTTGAATCGGTCCGACCTCGTCTCAATTTCCCGTAAAATCAAAAATGAAAAAAGAAATGATTTTTCAAATAAAAACACCAGCTTGAGTGTCAAAACCGTATGGAGATAGAGAGACAGGGTTAGAGAGAGAAAATCGTTGGGCTTGAATTTGAGCTTAAATGGTACAGAAAGGACGGCCATGGCGATTTCTTGATGCTAAAATTAGACATTCCCTATGATCATGGACTAGCATTTGCTTATACAGACAAGTACGTGGATAGCATTACACTACAGATTTTTAGTGTAAATCACTAATTTATGAGATTAATGATTTATCCACCCACCGTTGAAGAACAGCAAAAAAATTCTTGAAAATCAATAAAATTAGTGATTTTATTTAGCTGGATGAAATACATAAAAATCCACCGAAACCCTAAACTTTAAAATGTCATATTTGACACCTTAAAATTTGAGATGTTATCGTCTAATACCCTTACTGTTATCAATTCGTTAAATATATGGGCGTAGGATGTACGTAGAGTTGGAGATGGGCTTTGACGACAACCAATATCAAATTTTAGCCATTAGCCATACATATGAAAGCTCTGAAACAGAGTCTCAAGCTGAGGAATCGTTCGTAGTAAATAGTATTTTTGGGGCAGAAAAGAATCCTGAAACTAAGGAAAACGATGAAGGAACTTGAAGACTGAATAGTGATTTTGTTCTCAAACTCCACGTGCATCCCACGCCCCTATTTTAACGAATTGATAACGATGAGAATATTGAAGTTTGGACGATAGCATCTCAAACTTTAAGGTATCAAATTTGAAAATTTAAAATTTAAGGTGTCAGTTAAAGGGACTCTCAAATTTTAAGGGCCAAATTAATAATTACCTTTTTTTAACCTATTAGGGTTTTCGACGTCTAATGTTTGGAATTATTTATAAATTAGACTTTAAACTATTTTTAGGGATAAATCAAATTTTAACTTTTCAGTTATCAACAATTTGGACATTAATGTTAATTTGTCTTTTAAATCCAGTATATACACATACCATGTTTTACAATTAATAAAGTATTTTAACCCGAATTCTAACCCTTCCAGTAATTTTTAATCTGATTTTATACTCTATCATGCGATATGCACGCTAACTTTAACGTATAAATTTACGGTTCAAATTGCTAATAGTAAAGTGAAATTTGATTTGTTTAAAAAACAAATAATTTAAGGTTGAATCTAATTGTTAAAGTCTAAATTACATTTATCTCATTTTAATTTATAGTCTCTCTCTCTGTGAAGGGAACCAGATATGACGTGCAGATGAGTAAGAGAAAGTGGGTTGAAAGTAAGGAGAATAAAGTAGAGTTTCAGAAACAAGACAAGAGCAAGGTCTAAGCAGATCATGCCTCCAACAACAATGAATGTTTTTATTAATGTTTCAAATTTCCCACTTGCCTCCTACCCTCCAGCCTTCTCTCTCTCTCTCTCTCTCTCTCTCTCTCTCTCTCTCTCTCTCCTCTGTTCTTATGTCTTTCCTTCTTCATCCCCTACAAGAATTCAGTGAATGAAGAAGACCTGAAAAACAACACAGATTTAGCACTGTGTTTAAAGGAGTATCTTAGCATTGTTTAAGGATCTAAATGAACAGCAAGAAAGAGAAGGAATGGCAGAAGATGAAACATGGTTTTGACCTGAAAAATGCTTCCAAGAACAACTCAGAAGCAGACCTGATTTCAAAAACTCTTTTTTTTTTCTTCAAAAAACTATTCCACCAAAATGAAAAACTGTTTCCTGATTCTCTAACACTGGCCTCAATTTCAGCTGCATATGAACTTCATCACAGATAACTCACAATCTATGATTGTTATTGCCAGTTCTTAAACTCAAAAAAGCTGGTCATAAATTCAGATCAACACACAGCAAAAGAAAGGGTTTAACATAAACAAATGTTACAACAATCTTCTCCCAAAAATGGGGAACAAACTCCACAACACTACCTCCTCAAGCAGGACTAACACGAAAGCAATTCAGTCAAAAAATGCAGAATTCAAACTAACCAACTGGATTTTGCCTTCTCATGATATGATTCTCAAAGCCTTTCTCTTCTTCAATTGTTCAGCTTTGTCCTCCATTTTTACAGGCAAAGGAGCAGAGAATAAAAAACCTTCACTTGAACCTTTATATGGCCTTCTAATTTTATGATCCCCTCCATTCGCAACATTTCTTTCTGTATTCTTGAATTCATTAATGTCGTTTCGAGCTTTATCATCATCGTCAGCCTCAACTTCTGGAGAAAAAACTTTGATTTCCTCGACCTCATTGCATAGATTGTCCACAAGCTTTACATGATCATCGCTCAAATCACTCTCGTCTAAAGAACTTTCATCCGCATTCAGTGCTGGCTGATTTATACTGTTTTTATGAGTTGATAAATTCTCATCCTCTGCAAATCTCACACCCCTTTTCACTTTAGGTTGAGCTTTAATCCCATGGCGTTTACGCAGCATATTTCTTATTTGATCATCATTTTCAACTATATTTCTGCAATACTCTTCATCATCCTCATCGCTGCCATGGTTAAACCCTTCGAGCTCAACATCTTCTTCATCATTATCATAAATCCTAGAAAGTCCTCGAACCTTTTCAATTCTGCTTCTCAAATTATCGATTGTCTCTTTCTGATCCCGTGCCCAATTTCCTTGTTTTGAACCCATTACCATAGATTTGCGAATATTTTGAATAAACCTTGAATTCCTCTTTGCTTTTGAGAAATGTTTGTTCCTTCTACTATCAACCAGGTCCAAAAATTGAATTAAACCTCTGCTAATCGACGCCTTGCTGTCTCGGACCATTGGATCACTGCCCTGCATGAGAAACCCAAACAGCTTTTCTTTTCCTTGTTTTTTATTTTTTGCAAAATGAGAGAGAAAGAGTACAACTACAGAACAGAGAACTCACCCTTGGAAATCAACTTGCTAGAGAAGGGTTCTCATAAACAAAAACAAACAAGTTTTAACCAAGCAGTATGAGACCATTTAGATTCTTACAATCCACCAAACATTAATAGGATTTTATATCTTGAGTTCTAGATTATCTGAGGTGAGTGCTAATCCCACATGGTTTGCATAATAACCCACTCTCACCAATGATAATGATGACATAAACTGTTAATGATGCCATAAAAGATCTAGAATTCCCAATCACCAGAAAGAGAGGCTTGGAATGTGGGTTAATAACCTTTTTATTATGATAGTAAAAGAAAGTTAGTTTATTTTACACTTTTTCTGTTTTTTATTTATGTTGTAATTCTAGAGTGAGGAACCTCTTCTATAAATGAGCTTGCCTATAGGTTGTACAAACATAGTTTTGAATTCTCAAAAGAAATACATTCTTCTTCTTCTTTTTCTAGAATTTTAATATGGTATCAGAGCAATTCATTTTCTTTCGTACATTTTTTGGATGACTCGAAACAAAAGTTCTATCAAACCATTTCATGCAAGATCTTCTACGGGAGCTTCTCTTGCTGTTGGTTCTTCTACAGAAAATCTTCGTTTATGAGTTCTTCTTCAGAGTCGTCTTCTACAGTGCCATCACTAATGAATGATCTAGGAAATCCATATTTATTACATAATTCTGATCATCTTTTTTTAGTTCTTGTTTCTCATCCTCTTCAAGGCTCTAATCACAACACATGAAAGCGTGCAATGATAATAACTTTAATGCCAAGAACAAAATTGCGTTTATTGATGGCACAATCAATCGTCCATTTCCTTCCGATGTTAATTTCAATAGTTGGTAGTGATGTAACAACATGGTTACATCATAGATTCTAAATTCAGTCAACAAATAGCAGATAGTTTGCTATATCTTGATTATGCAAAAAGCGTATGGAATGACATTGCTGAAAGGTTTCACCAAAGTAATGGACCTAGAACTTTTCAGTATCAGAAAATGCTTTTATCCTCATCCCAAAGGAGCCATGAATATTAGCGCATATTACACTCAAATTAAGACTCTCAGGGATGAATTACATGAGTTCAAATCAGTTCCTAATTGCACATGTGTAGGTATAAAATCCTTAATTGCATATGAGCAATAAGAATATGTGATGCATTTTTAATGGAATTAAATGTTCTCAAATCCGAGAACAAATATACATGATGGAACCATTGCTTACCATTGGGAAGATATTTTCTTTAGTAATTCAAGAAGAAAGACAAAGTGTAGTAAGTGGAACTTTTGTTTCACATGATGAATCAGCTTCTCCTATGATTTTTAATTCATCCCCCAACAGCTTATAACAAAAACAAAAAGGAACGACCATGTTGTACCCAATGCAAATTATTGGGTCATATTATAGAAAAGTGTTACAAATTGCATGGTTATCCACCTGGGTATAAAATCAAGTCCAGCCCAGGAAATAAAATTCCAGTCAATCAAACCAGAAATGAAACTGCAGAAATGCAGAATTCTAACAATGAGGCTTCAGCAGCAAAATCTATTGACACTTTTACAGCAAATCAATGTCAGCAATTAATTGCTTTACTAAGCTCTCAACTTCGGCGAAGTTCTTCTTCTTTCAGTAATGACTCAGCTTGTTCTCCTTCAACCTCAAATTTTACACGTACATTTTTTACCTCTTTTTCACCTCTATTAATTCTATTTTTGTCAATCAATTACCATCCAAATGGGTCATTGATACAGGTGTAACTCATTATGTCTGTCCCAACTGATAGTTTTGCTCATTCACATTCTGTTTCCAATTAATTTGTTACTCTTCCTAACAATTCTATGATTCCTATTGAACAAATAGGATCAGTTCAGCCTATTCCAAAAATTTTTCTTACAAATGTTTTATATGTTTCAACTTTTCGATTCAATTTACTCTTTATTAGTGCATTAAGTTCTTCTTTAAATTGTTCAATCCTTTTTCAATCAAAACATTGCAACATTCAAGACCCTATCTTGGACCAAATAATTGGGAAGGGTGAAAAGATAAGGAAACTTGTATGTTCTGCATCAAACTTTTTCAAAATATATCAAACATACTTTTTCAGCAAATTCTACTTCGATCTCCGTTTAATGTAATACCTCTCATCATCTCAATTCATTGCGGCATTATAAACTTGGTCACTCATCTAATGTAATAATTCAGTCTATCAAAAACAATTTACAAATGTCCTTTGCTGATAACCATCTGAATTTGAAATGTTTTGTTTGTCCTATGGCAAACCAAAAACAATTACCTTTCATTTCTCACAATTCTCTATTTGATCTCATTTATTGTGATACATGGGTCCATTTCATACATTAACCCATGATGGTTTCAAATATTTTCTTAATGATTGCACAATAACTACAAGGGTGTATCTTTTGAAAAAAAAATCTAAAGTTTCTTCTATAATTCCAAGATTTGTTCTCTTGATTGAAAATCAATTTCATGTCACTATCAAAGGCATTCGATCTGATAAGACTTCGAAGTTTGCAATTATAGAGTTTTACAACAATAAAAGTATTATTTATTACAAATTGTGCGTTGAAACACCCCAACAAAATTTTGTAGTTGAAGAAAAATACCAACATATTTTGAATGTTGCTCGAGCTCTCCTTTTTCAATGTAATCTTCCTTTAAAATTATGGGAGAATGTATACTGAGTGCAATTTACTTAATAAACAAATTGCCATCACCAATTTTGTCCAACAAATCTCCGTTTGAAAAGCTACATCATTAATCACCTTTTTATACTCATTTAAAAGCTTTTGGGTGTCTTTGCGTTATTTCTACTTTATCCAATAACCGTGAAAACTTTACACCTAGAGCTCGTGCTTAAGTTTTTCTGAGGTATCCCACAGAATATAAAGGTTACAAAACTCTTGACATTGAATTAAACAAAATAGTTATTTCCAGAAATGTTGTATTTCATGAAACTATTTGTCCTTTTGCTGCTAATTCTGCAAATTCAAATTTTGCTCTACCCATATTCTGGTGTCCTTCAAATTCTTCCAATGATCATGCATTACTATCACCAAATGCAAAACATCTAAAATATGAAAACATCACTCATTCTTCTAGAACAATCAAAACACCATCTTATTTGAATGATTATCATTGTTACTTAGCTAATGCTAATCATTCTTGTTATCCTTTTACTTCAAAATCAAAGTATTCTACATCCGATTTTTTGTCATATCATCGTTTATCATCATCTTTATAAACCTATACACTTGTTGTTTCCCCTCACACTGAAGCTAAAACCTTCAAACAAGTTGAGAAAATTTCTAAATGGCAAGATCCAATGCAAGCTGAATTGAAAGCTCTTGAAAATAATTCTACTAGGTCCATCACTAGTCTTCCTACTAGAAAACATGTAGTGGGATGCAAGTGGATTTATAAAATCAAATATCATGCTAATGGGTCTCTTGAGCATTATAAAGCTCAGCTAGTGGCCAAGGGTTTTACACAAAAAAGGAGGGGTTGATTATTTTAATACTTTTTCTCTTGTTGCAAAGTTGGTCACTGTTAAATTGTTGATAGCTTTAACATCTATTAATGGTTGACATTTAACTCAATTGGATGTTAACAAAGTTTTTTACATGGTGATTTATAAGAAGAGGTATATATGTCTTTACTTCCTGGATATCAAGTTAAAGGAGTTCCAACGCAAGGGAATGATTGGTTAAATTTGGTGTGCAAATTATATAAGTCGTTATATGGTTTGCAACAGCCATCGCGATAATTTTTCTAAGTTTTCTGTTGAATTACTTGCTAATGGTTTTATTCAGTCTACTTCTGATAGTTCTCTATTTGTTCGCTTTCAATCTAGCTCTTTTGTTGTTGTTTTGGTATATGCAATGACATAATCATGGCAGGAAATTCTATAAGTGATATGATTCAGCTCAAAAACTTACTCAACAACAACTACAACCTAAAAGATTTAGGCAACCTTCATTATTTTTAGGACTTGAGATTGCTCGAAACAGTAAAGGAATTTCTTTAAATCAGTGACACTATCCACTGCAACTATTAGAAGACATTGGCTTTCTTGGTTGTAAACCAACTTTTACTCCCATGGACGTTACCTGAAAGCTTTCTCTTGACAGTGGTAAACTTATAGAAGATGCTACTTATAGAAGACTTATTGGCAAGTTTATGTATCTTACCATTACACGTCCAAACATTACTTTTGCTGTGAACAAATTAAGTCAATTCTTATCACAACAGTGGTCATCTCATTTACAAGCTGCATTTTGAATTTTACGATACATAAAAGGATCTCCTAGTAAAGGCTTACTTTATTCAGCTTCTTCTACCATTCAACTAAAAGCTTTCAGTGATTCGGATTGGAGAACTTGCACAGATTCCAAGCATTCCATTACTGGCTTCTGTAGTTCTGTGTTTTTCTTGGCAACTCGTTAATCTCATGAAAGTCCAAAAAGTAGCAAACAGTCTCTAAATCTACTGTTGAGGCTGAGTATAGAGCGATGGCTCAAGTTACTAGTGAACTCATTTGGTTACGAGCTCTTCTAGCTGATTTTCGACTTGATCTCACTACACCAGCTCTTTTATTCTGTGATAATCAATCGGCTTTGCATATTGCAGCTAATCCCGTGTTTCATGAACATACCAAACACATAGAAATTGACTACCATATAGTTTGACAACAATTATAACAACAATTGCTTACAACATTGCATGTTGCTTCTCAACATCAATTTGTTGATATCCTCACGAAACTGTTGTATCCTAGCCTTTTTCATGATCTCCCCAGCAAGATGGAAATGATTGATATACATTGTTCATCTTGAGGGGGACTATTATGACAGTAAAAGAAAGTTAGTAAGTTAGTTAGTTTACTTTACAGTTTTTCTGTTTCTTATGTTTGCTTTAATTTTAGAGTGAGGAAGCTCTTCTATAAATGCGCTTGCCTGTAGGTTGTACAAACATAGTTTTGAATTCTCAGAAGAAATACATTCATCTTCCTCATTTTCTGCAATTCTAATACTTATAGACACCTTTTCTTTTCAAACTAGCTTTTGAAAGAGAGTTCTATCAAAGGGATTGTCACACAGTTCTTCCGTAAAGGGTTGTTAATTAAGCAATGGGAGAGAATTTTAGATCAATAAGTAAGCTTTGAGGACGAAAACCCATGAGTGATTTACCTGGATAGAGTCGAGAATGAGAAGCAAATCCATAATCTTGAGGGAAAGAGCTTCATAGTCATCGCGACAGCCGTTGAACAATGAGGACTTGATAGAGCTGAAGCTAGACTTGACGAGAACAAGTTCTCTGAGTTGCCTAAGAGTTCGCGATCTCCGCACAAGAAAAGCACGGAAGTGGAATTGAATCGTACGAGCAGCAGCATGTCGCAGAGAACCAGAAGAACAACGAAAAGAAGAAGAAGAAGAAGAAGAAGAAGTTAATTCACGGAGAGAAGACTCCATAGCCTCGATGCGACCGAGGAGGAAGGAAACGGCGGAATAGTGAGCCTCCTGAGCATCCTGCTGATGAAATCGCTGTTGCTTTCCATATCGATGCGGCTGTTGCAGAACTTGGTGATGATAATTAAGGTCGTGAGGGCAGTGCGGGGTCGGGGATGAGTAAAAAACTCCAGAAGCCATAGCTTGGAGCAGTTGATCTGAGAGAGGGTTAGGAGACGAAGGATAAGGGCATTGGGTTTGGTAGAAGGAGGAGGAAGAACAGCAGGAACAGCAGGAGGAGGGGGGAATACGGGTTTGATGGTGATGAGGACGATGATTGCAGGCCATTTTTGGGAGTGAGAAGAAGCTTTTGGCTATGGCGGATGCGCTCTTTTCGAAGAATGTCTGGGTTTGCGTTTGCTATTTCGCTTAAGCTTTTGTTTGTCAATCTGATACATTAGCTTTAGCTTTAGCTTATTTCAGTTCACGGGTTGACAAAACCGGTCTAACTGTAATAAAACCGACGTACAAAACCGCTTGGACCCTGAACCAAACCTTAAATCACCCTAACATTAGCCAAAATCATGGTTTTTTTTTGGGTTTTGTTAACTCAAATTATGTGGCCAAAGAAAGAGCCTAAACAAAGCTTAGAACTGAACCGTGCAAAATTGAAAAACCCAATTTGCCAAAAATCCTGAAAATTGAGAGTATGGTCGGCTTATCCACTAAACTTTGTTTTTTTAGCAAAATGAATCTCTTAATCTAGAGTTATTAGCAAGTAAGTCGCTTAAGTAAAAGCTCATATCATTGAGTTGATGAACACACGAGAGCTACCCAAATCTATAAGTAGCAAGACATATTACGGAATTGTAATATTAGAGAATGAAATTAAAATGTAAAAGTAGCATTATTTTGGACAAAAGTAGTGAAATCGAACCTAACCAATGACCATGATTTTTGACAGAAAGAATATTCCTAGCGCACACATTACGCACTGCGTATTTCATAACAAACTCTGTATTCTAGAAGTTTCCTTACAGTGTATAAAAGTTATGCATTAATATTTGTAAATTGTGCTGCTTGAGAATACAAAACCATTGCTCGAAAATTACCCTTGTCTCTGCATTTCTGTTTTGGTATCAAAGCCTTTTGCGATGGCTTCCTCCAACACAACCTCTCCAGGGTGATACGTCCATGTTTTTATATCATTCAGGTTCTTCAATAATTATTATGCTAGTTTAAGTGGATGATATCTTATTGGCTGGAAATTCTTCTTCTGCTCTTGACAAATTACTTCAATTCTTGCACACCAAATTTGTGATCAAAGACCTTGGCCCTTTTCACTACTTTCTAGGAGTTCAGATTACTCTTTCTTCTGATGGCTTTAATCTTAATCAATCTCAGTATATATCGGATCTTCTATCTCGATCTCGAATGTATGATTGCAAATCGATTCCTACACTGATGGTCTCTAGAGCTATTCTATCCAAGACTGCAGAAACTCCTTTACCAAATGGAATTGTCTTCCAACAACTTGTGGGTGCCCTACAATACTGTATGTTGACCAGACTGGATATTGCATTTTTCGTCATCAGAATATGTCAATACATGTATTCTCCGACAGATATCCATTAGACTTGTCTAAAACGGATTCTTCGATATCTTCAAGGTACGCAGTTATATTCTCTTTCATTTCAAAAATCTCCTTCTCTGGAATTGCGTTGCTTCACAGATTCTGATTGGGCAGCATGCCTTGATGACTGTCGTAGCACAAATGCCTTCTGTATATTTCTTGGTGAGAATTTGGTTTCATGGTCTTCAACAAAACAACATGGTGTTTCTAGATCTAGCACTGAAGCCGAATACGAGAGCATAGCAAATGGAGCTTATGAAGTTATTTGGATGCAGTCTTTATTTAGTGACATGGGTTTCTCTCTGCCATCTTGGCCGATTATCTACTGTAAGTGCGATGTATGTGGCTTCCAATTCAGTTTTCTACTCTAAATCCAAATATGTGGAGATTGATTTTCACTTCATATGCGATAAAATTGCAAAGCAAGAACTTAAGGTTAAATTTACGTCGTCTTCTACACAATTGGCGGATGGTCTAACTAAACCCCTTCCCATCTCCAAGTTTCCACTTTCTCAGGATAATCTGTGTCCTTCGGCCATGAGATTGCGGGGGGATGACAGAAGGAATATCCCTAGCACACACATTAAGTACTGCGTATTTCATAACAAACTCTGTAACAAATTTTGTATTCTAGAAGTTTCCTTACAATAGATAAAAGCTATGCACTAATACTTGTAAACGGTGTTGCTTGAAAATACAAAACCATTTCTGGAAAATTACATCCATCTCTGCATTTCTATTTGTTATGATATATTTTGTTTCAATAAATTATGGGAAGCTCTTGCTTTGGGATGGGAAAAAAAAATTGACAAATGCTATTCAATTCTCAATATTTGAACCAATCAGTTAAAATTCTATCCCGATTTAGCCCAAACCTCGTGGACAAGTCCAAACTCAACCTATATCCAACCGGAACCCATACATTTTAATAAAATTTTTATTTTTAAAACCGAAACCAAACATAACCAAACCAAATTTCACAATTTCGATAGTATGTTTCCTCCCCATGCTCGGTTTGATCTTGGTTACGATTTAGTAAAACCATGGTTAGTTTTTGTTGGGGGGAAGCGTGCCCATCCCTAGAAATCAAATTGAAAACCTATTAAAAAAGGAAAACAACCAAAATTCAACTCCTCAAGTAAATATAAAAGATTTTTTTTTTTTTTTGTGTTATAAAATGAATAATTTTTATCGATTAATTGTTTCCTATATATTCATGAAATTTTCATAATTATTTATACAAATTTAAATTTACATATATAGTGAATATATGTTTAGGATGATAAAATAAAAAGAGCAATAATAAGAATAAAGTCTACTACGCTAAAATTATAAATACAATTCATTTCATTAAAATATATTGTATAATCCAAACAATAATCCGTAGTGACACAAAAATAAATATATTTTATATAATATGATTTGCTAGCAGTCTAAAATCTCACTTGTTTGGAAAGTATGTTAAATGAAAGGGTAATTATCAATATTAACCTTGAAATATGAAATTTTTTTAACTGACACTTTGAACTTTTATTTTTATCATTTAACACATCCAAGTTTGAGCATTAGCAACGACCATTTTCACTGTTAGAGAGTTCATTAAATAATCTTACTTTCTACAGCAAAAGAAAAATATCGGCTGTGGAAAGAAAGTAAGTCATATTTCAAGGGCATGTTGACATAGAAGCATTGGTGTCCGTAAAAGCGTTGATATCTGCAATTTAACGAGCCCTTTAAGGGTGAAGGCGTACATTGCTAATGTTTCAAACTTTGAGGTTATATAACAAAAATAAAAGTTCAAAGTATCAGATATTATATGTCAAGGTTAATATTAATAATTACACTAAATGAAATAAAACTTCACAATAAAATATTAAATTTATTTTTATTTAGCTTAAAAACATTTAAAAAAAAAAGAGTTGTAAATGGCAAATGAGTAAATACTTGACAAGCCGTAACGGTTGCTAATCAAACTCATCATCCTGTCCGTTCATCGGGAAATTTTCAACGGCCAAAAAAATGCTGAACGAAAATTCAAATTTTATAAACTAGCCGTTATGCAGGGCGTCCAAGCGTTCCAAACGTTCTCTTTTTCTCTCTCCCCCACTCCTCCTCATTCATTCATTATTCCAGCGGTTTTGAAACAGATCAAACTCAGTCTGCAAATTTTCTTCCTTCCTTTCTATTCAATCAAACCCATTTGTTTTCTGGCAGAATATCAATGGATTTGGTCGGCAATAACGCCGGGACGGTGACTCCAGTGAAAGACGGGAATAGAGCCAAGATCCAGGAAACGTCAAGAATTAACGAGAATAAGAATCCAAATGTCTTCGGTTCAAGCCCCGGCCAAAAGTCGAACAAATCTCCTGCCACTAAATCGGCAAAGTCGCAAAAATCGGCAGCCAAAGGTGCGAGTTTGGTCGTATATTCGCCAAGAAACAGGATCAGGGAGAGGAAGTTTATAGTGGCGAGGAAGAACTCCAAAAAAAAGAAGAGTCTGGGTGGGTCGAAAATCGAGTGCAAATGCAAGGAGAAGTTCGGCGGAAACTTGAAGAAGTGTCTTTGCGTGGCGTACGAGAATCTGAGGGCTTCGCAGGAAGAGTTTTTCAAAACTGGGGAGAACAAGAACGAAAATGTCAGTGAATCAGACAGGTTGAATGGGAATGGCGCAGTTGAGGATAATCTTGATGAAGAAATAGAGAAGAAGTTGATGATCCAAGACTTGCAGACTCAAGATGGGTATGAAGAAAAAGTCGAATTAAAAAGTGATTTAATGGCTGAGAACGAATCCGATGATCGTAAAACCAGCGGAAACGACTCTCCGATTCAAATGGGTACCTCAACAATCAAGAGGAGGAGGGAAAGAGTGTTGGAAGAAGCAAGAAATAGTTTGCCGGAATCCGGGTCAGGAACGGTGATGCATTTAGTTAGAGCTTTTGAGAAATTTCTCCAACTACCCAATTCAAAGGATTCAGATGAGAAAGACGAGAAGGAGGATAAGGATAAAGCAATGAAATGGGCGTTGCCGGGTTTACAGCCGCCCAAAAGTCCTGAAATACAGGCTTCATCTTCTCCATTTTGTCCGTCGGAGCTGTTTTTAACATCGGAGAATCTGGGTTTGGACAACCGATCTTCTGTTTCATCGTCTTGGGATAGCAGTAGAGGAAGGTTGGTACTCTGTAGATTAACGAAGTTCAAATCTTTAGTCAGTGCCTAATTTTCTTCTCCATTACGAGTTTTCAGTGTTTCAAGCAGGACCTCCAATGGCGGTCTGAGAAGAAGACGAAGAAACGTAAGGATTTTGCTAGTTAGCATTTGAAAATTATCATCTTGGGGGGCAGATAAAAACTGTTTCTGGTTTCTTGTTTGTAGAGTCTCGATTCATCTGCTACAATGGGTGGAAGCAAATGGAAAAAGAAACAGCAGCTAAAAAACACCAGCCAAAAGCCATTCAAGCTAAGAACAGAGGTAAACAACAGAACTATCCAAAACAGAAAACATCAAATTTTCCAATGACTTGTTTATTTATGCCCACGATTCAAATTGCAGGAAAGAGGTAAAACAAAAGAAGAAGAATTGACGAAGAAGATTCAAGAAATGATGAAGGAGGAAGAACGGCAACGGATTCCGATTGCGCAGGGTCTTCCATGGACGACAGACGAACCAGAGGTGAGACAATTTCAAAGAAATTTTACAATTCGAACATGATTATGTTTTTGATGGATGAAGAAGAAGTTTAATTCTGGGAATGGTGGCTAACCTGCAGTGTCTAATAAAACCTCCTGTGAAGGAAAACACGAGGCCAATTGATTTGGTGCTACACAGTGATGTGAGGGCAATGGAGCGCGCAGAGTTTGATCAAGAGGTGCTTCTTCTTACACTATCTTGTCATTAAGGCTCGAGCCTGCTCTAGAGACTAACAAATCTGTGACATAAAACGACCCAAAATTTAGTAACTCAGAACTAAAAATTTGCTGCCCAGCTTTTAAGATATCAATGTAGATCATTTGGAGTTTAATATGTATGAGGCTGAAACAGGTAGCAGTGAAGATGAGTATGATAGCGCAGTTCAAGATGGAAAGAGACAGACTGCACAAGGTAAAAATACCGAGATGAAGAGATAGAGCATATTATATTATGCTTTCTTTTTATTCTTAAATCCCTGTTAAATAAAAGAACTAAGAAAATTTTGCAGATGGAAGAAGATGAAGAAGTAAGAAGGCTGAGAAAGGAGCTTGTTCCAAAAGCACAGCCCATGCCTTACTTTGACAGACCCTTCATTCCCAGCAGGTAACATAAACTACACAATTACATAAAGTTTCCAAAACACTTAACTAGTGATTCGCTTATTGATTTATGCTGCAATAATCAATGAATAAATGACATGTGATTGTAACAACATAATATGAAATTTGAGTAAATCTGTCACATGATAAAGAAAAGACTAAAAATTATCGGCAATGTTAAAACATATTTGTTGATTGAATTGAATGTCTTGTATAAAATATCAATAGCAATGACCTATTCAACAAACAAAATGAAGAAGCATCATAATTGATTGCTTGTATCGTGTGTGATTTCTGAAGGTCAATGAAGCAGCCAACAATACCAAAAGATCCAAAGTTTCAATTACCTCAGAAGAAGAAGATCAAGTGCTTGTTGTCATGGAATGACATGATTAGCTCTTCTTACACTTCCCAATTCTAGGGCTTGACAGTCTCAAATGATCTTCCCCCTTTTTGCCATCTGATTTCTCCCATTCTTTTTCAATATTTTCATAAGTAGCCGCAACTGATCTAGTTGCCTTCCTGCTGTTTTTCATTTGCAAATGTTCACTTAATTCAATTAGAAGCAAATATCGTTCAATAGACTTCACATTCTTCTAATCACACTCATCCAATCACTCCCAAACAGATTGCCTTTTAACATCAACATTTTGATTTGCAAATGTTCACTTCATTCGATTGGAAGAAATATCTTTCGACAGACTCGAAGAAAGACACTGGACATGAAACAAAAAAGGGTAATAACATTCTTCTAATAACTCCAAAACTGAAACAAAAATTGTTTGAGGCATAATCTGTTGAAACATGTCTTCAATCGGAATCCAAAATTTATCAAAAACAAACTGCATCACCAAACTCTTGACATTTAAATTTATGAAGAAGGGGCAATGACAATGATCCGACCAGCAACTTGATCCAGATCCCGCTGACCACTTGAAGTGATTTTTCTGCCACTGCATTTCCAGAAAGGAGCACAGAAATTATTATTTAGTAGATAAGAATACCATAAGGTGTGAATAATTGGGATGTTCTAGGGAGGTGGAAAATAAATGAAAAACTCAAGTCTACCAAGCTAGTAACAGTTTATGTGCATGATAAGAAAATGAGAGATCTGAAACAACTAAGAGTATAGTAACTTGAAATTAAACAAATAAAATTTGTGCTTACTGCTGTGCGCCCTTTCTATCAATTTCAATAATGTTAATTTTCTCCAACTGTTGAAGAATGTGACGAGCAACAGCACCGCTACTCTTACAGAAATGTGGTGGGCGACTTCCATTCCGTTTGCTTCCACCATAAATACGCTGGAAAGCACCAACACCAAGACCTCCCCTCAAATAGATCTTTCTTGCCATCGAAGCTGCAATAATTAAGAGTAAAAATGTAAACACTGGAGCACTTGTCAAGTTGTGTACCCTTATGAATTCACGAATGAGCAAATCCCGCCCTAGAAAGATAGAAATTGTACCCGCTCTAATGTAGTACCAGTCAGGGTCATAAGGAGCCAATTCCTTGAACCTTGCAGTCTTGACTATATCTGTCCAGGGTGGGAGCTCTATCTGTACATAGAAATGGAATGAAACAAAGAAAAAATATATAAAATACTATATCATTGTGACTGAACGAACAAATTTATGCCCTAACAACCAGAAAAAAATTTACCAAGTAACAACCAGAATAATTTCATGAGTTTAGGAAGTAAATCCTAAACATTGTTCCTCAGGATTAAAACATTGCAATTATACTGCAGTAAGCCACTATTACATGGAGCAACTTCTACCTATTACCAACATATCAATACAAAATTGACGGATTTTCCAATTTATCGACAAATAATCACCACAAGTGAAACTACTTGATAAAAAAACAGTTTATGCCAATTAATATGTGTAGACCTACATAGAAAGAAGATGGCAAATAATGTACAGTTATACATAAAGGCAGTTTACAAGACTTCGCACATTCCAATTATATTTGCCTAAAATTGATAATATCATCAAATCATAATTTTAATAGGAAAATATTGAACTGTCCCTCAGAGGAATAACAAAATTTGTTTTTGAATGATTCTACGGTATGAAAAATGCAAATATTCGGTTAAGTAACAACTAAACTATTGAGAAAATCGCACGTGAAAACCGGAAAATTGAGTTTACGGACAGTAATATTTCGACCAGTAAAATAATTGTCTCAAAAGGCCATATTCGCACTGCACCAGGAAAACCTAAGCAATAAATTCCCGTAGAAAATCACGACCTATGATCAGAAGCATTCTTCTCGACTTTCGGTCACAATTGGAACTCGATCAAATAGGAAAACAACGGAGAAATAACAAGGACAGCTCTACCTTGCCAGATCGCTTAAGATGAGCCGCATAAGCCTTGACAAACTCATGAGGGGAGACGTCTTTCACAGTCTTCGCAGTCGCCATTGTTGGAAATCCAGAAAGGAGGAGTCTGCGAGTGGCTGGAGAGTTTGGAAGAAGTGGCTATCTCGATACGCAGCTAGGGTTTCGATTTTTCATTGCACCACTTATATATAGCTAGCTCCCCGTGTTAGGGTTTTCACGTGGATGACGGACTCTTCCTTCTGTTCGACCCGGCCCATTTTCATTTGGGCCTCAAGCCCACTATTCTCCCCCCTAAAATTCTCAACTTAACTTGTCATTTTGAGTGAGAACATGTCGATTAGAAGAAAAACACAACATATTAAGTACGAGAGGCTAAAATCTCGATGTTTATGTCACAGCTTCTAAATTCTACGACACTTAAACTCAGAAAATAATAACATACTATACAAATTATTAAATTTCTCTTGATTCTATATAACAGTAGATTTGAACTGCATCGTTTAAAATCAACGGACTAAAATAGATTTTTTTAAGCTCACGAGTTGTCTTCGATTAGATAACAAACGAGCATACTTGTTTAGCTTGTCAAATTAATAAAACAATCCTAAGCTTCAGTGCTGTGACGACCATTAATAACTGCACAATTTTCAAACTCGTAAGCTCAGCGTCTTGACGCCCGAACTCGGACAGGATGCGACCTCGATCCATATTGGTAGCTTTTAGCCCTCTTTTATTTTTTGTTTTTTTTTAACTTCGATGCTCAATAAATTCTCGTCTTCTCATTTACATACTCTTTAATCTTGCAAGTTAGATGTATTTAAATTGTCGGATAATAATATACGAATTGACTTATTAATTTTTTTATCGGCTCGTTGTGCTCGAGCTGTTTGTTCAGTGAGCCATAATTTTTTAAACTCGACTAAGTCAACTAGCTCGATTGAGACCTCTAGTTGAGATGTGTCAACAAAAATTAACCTTTATATATATATTTTTAAATTGCATTATTATTTTATATTCGAAATGATAAAAATCATTCATTAAATCAACTAGAATTTATGAGTGAATTACTTATTGAACTACAACAATTTTTACTTCTCTATAAGTTATATTTATATTATAATAAGAAAAAAAAGATTGGAAAAACATATAGTAGAGCAATTTTATTGTGGCAATCCGCTCTGTGAATGCTAGGAAATACCTATGTGTGGGTTTGGGCCATATCAGTGGGGGTGTACAATCTCACATTGTTTGGGGATAGTAGAAAATACATGGTTTATAAGTAGAGTTCTCATCTATATCTAGTACAACGTGTTTTGAACTAATCTCAAAAACAAAATCGTGCTGACTTCGCGCCCAAAGCAGATAATATTGTACTGTGAACACCGGAGGACATTACACTTATATTGCTCTAACATGTTAATTGTTGATTGAGTTGTTGAAATAATTAGTTGTGACAAAAATTATGTTAGTCGTTTTTTTCAAAAATTGACTTGTCTGAAAAATAATTTATGAACTCAAATATTTGATAGATTATAATATTTAATTGTTCATGCAGCATCATATTATAAAATTATATGTAAATAATTAATTTGATGCGTATTTTATTTATGGATAAAATAATTATAATCAATTAAATAAATAATACATAAACTTAAAATAAACATACGTATCGTTGGAGGTTATCTCTTTTAAATAAATAATTTTTTCTACCCGTTATTTCTTTTAAATTTCTTCATAATTTAAAATTTGATTTTTATTAAAATTTAATTTTTAGAAATTAAAATAATTATTGTAATGTCATTGCATATAATTTAATATTGTAACAATAAATAAGGATCATAAATTTAAATTATATAAATCAATTGTCATAAATTAATTTATCGAAATGATAATATTGCTTTTGTAAAAATTAATTTTTTAATCATATAACTAATACTAATTATTAAAAAGGTTAATTTCGGTATATATTAATTAATGACTAATTGTTTTGGTATATATATTAATTATTAAATACTTTCTATAGCCAATTTAAAACAATAATTTAAAAGAAAATCTAAAATTTAATAAATTGAAATAAATAAATAATTATCAGCGATCAATCGAATCTTATCATTTTCTTTCTTGGGATTTTTCTTTTCCAAATACGTCAAATTATTTTAAAAAAATCACAGTTTGATTGAAAAAACGTCGTCCTTCCTCTCTAGAATGTTGTCCTTTCTCTGGGGAAATTCGTCTTTCCTCTAAATAAAGTAATATTTATTGAGTCCTATTTTAATGACTCACTTTCCATTACGGAAAGGTATCGTTCTGCTGCGAAAAGACAACGTTCCACAACAGAAAATAGTGTTATTTAACGGAAAACGTGACAACGATATTTGCTCTATTTATTTCTCATAGTTGAATATTTTATTTGTTAGCAAAAATTGTTTATTGATTCATTTGTCATTGATTTCATAATTCAGTAATTATTTTGTTAATGACCCACTAATTTATCAATACAAGAATTTTACTTTTGTAAAAATTATTTTTTTAACCATATAACTAATCCTAATTATTGAATGTTAATTTCAGTATTAATTAATTAGGGAAATTAATAAAACAACCATTGTATTATGAAATTAATTATAAATCAACAATTGAACAATTTTTGTTAACGATTTAAACACTGAACTATGAGAAATGAAATGATTAAACATCGTCATTAACTTTTTGAGAACTCAAAAGTTAATACTCACGGAAAAAATTATAAGAACTAGTGATTTTAAAAATTTCAGTGGAAAATAGTTAATACCCATGAAAAATGGATTTTGAAAAATACTGTATAAGTTGATTTTAATTTTTTTTAGTTTTACAATTTAGAAGATTTGGTAAAAAAATATATAATGTTTTAAATTTCGAATTATTTAAAATTGTTTTACTGTCCATGGAAGAATCATAACTTATTTATATTGTCTTTGTTTTTTTACGAAGAAGACAATGAATTTGTTCTTTATTTGCAGACTTTCTTTTGCGGAAAGACAACTTTCCTGAATCTTATTTCAATGACTTATTTTTCGCAACGAAAAGATAATGTTCGCAAACAAACAATAAAATTTTTTAACAAAAAATATATTAACAATATTTACTTCATTTTAATTCAGTATTTAAAATATTAATAAAAATTATTTAGTAGTAATTTATCTTTAATTATATGATTCCTGGGTCAATTGTTTAATTTATCATTAGCTAATTACTAATATTAATTAGAGAGAGAGAGAGAGAGAGAGGTGGGACCTGTGACATGTTGGAGGGAAAGTGAATCACCTTTGTTCTCTGAGATACAGTTGGTAGGGGTTGGTTTAAAATGGCGATGTACTTGATGGCAGCCTTGTGATCATCGAAGCCTAAATCCCAACCAAGGCCTCATTCTCCACCCATCTCTTCCCCCACCTTGTTTATTTCTGGGTTTATTTCTTCTGGTTCCCATCGCCCACTTCTTCGATCTCTCCTTTTCCTCGGTTTCTCCGCCTTCAAGTGCCTTTTTTCCACTGTTCTATTCAGATCAGATTAATGAATTGAAGAGATTTCGGCGCAGAGGAGTTTACAGTTTCTTAGATTTTCTTCCTTTTCTTCTCTGGGTCCGTAGACCTGGCATTTGGGGGCCAGTAGCTTGTTTTGATTCTGGGTTTTTGTTCTGAAATGGCCTCTTTCACTGTCCCCTGCCCCAAGGTCTCCCCGTTTGCTGGTTTTCGGGCTTCTCTGCGAAAGAATTCGTTGCCAAACCTGCTGAAGCAGAATCTCTCTTTTAATCTGCATGGGTCGAGCTCAAAATCTTCACAGCTTTCAGGAGTTCAGGTGACTCATTCACGTTTTCCGAATTGTCTTTATTCATAAAGCAAATGAACTATAACAGTAAATCCAGCTGATTACCATTTTTTTCACTGGATCCTTCATTCAGTACTTTATTTTTATTGTATTTTACTGTTAAATAAAGCAAATCCTCTATTTAGTTTCTCATCTTTATTGTAATGGTGGGGGCTCGAGAAGAACTTGCGCGTATGGTTTAAGAAGTGTTACTGCTAGTTTCTACACGTTCTATTATATGCTTAAGATCAGCTGACTCATATCATTTCACTAATTGAATTCATATAGCGAAAAGTATAATGCCTGAAATTAATGTCCATGTTGGCATCGACAGTGAATGATAAGTCTTACTCAGAAGTTCTTCATGCAAATATAGTGGTTGTTTCATTTATAGGAAGATAGATTGACACTATGAGATTCTCAGCTCTTTCATAGGATAATGTTGGGTATAACTTTTATTGTCCTCCATAGATTTTACACCCAAAAAATATGCTTGCACGAGAATGGAAGGGATGTTTCTCTGCTGTTTCAACTCTTCTGCATTGTTTGTCTTTTTTTGCTTCAGAATCTTTAGTAGTAACTCCTGATCGTACAAAATGATCTTCAGCCTTCTAAATAACCAGGAAAATTGTATGCGAGTTTTGTTTCCATATATGAAGAGTTTGTCAGTGATATTCATAAATCGTAGTGGAAGTCTAAGCAGAAATATAACATTTGCTTGTGTTCATCAGGGTCCAATTAGGAAGCAACCAGCTGGATTAATGGTAAATGCTCAGCTTAACGAGGTATTTTTTTCGGATTCGAGTCTAATCTTTTTCGTTCAAACGGATGGATTTGATGTAAAATACTTTCTTGATTATAGGTGGCTAATAAATCTCCAAATTCTGCACCTGATATTTCTAATAAACCCATAAATACCTCGCCCATCGAAGAAAAAATTTCCAGTCGAAGTGTTCTTCCAGATCCAGCATCAATCTTGGCCTTCATGTCTCAAGTGACCGATCTTATCAAGTAATGAAAGCTGCCCTCAATTCTACTAATGTCCTTATTTTTGCTCCATATCTGCTATTCAGATAACAGATATTTATTCATAGAGTTGTTGATTCGAGAGATATTATGGAACTCCATCTCAAACAATTGGATTGTGAGATCACAATAAGGAAAAAAGAGGCTTTGGTCCCACCGGCACAAGCGGCTCCAATTTCTTTTCCTCAAGCTGTGTACTCTCCTCCACCTTTGCCAGCTCATACAGCTTCTTCCGCACCAACTAGCCCTCCTGCTGGACCTGCTCGTGCATTGCCTGCCCCGCCAAAAACAAGCACTTCATCTCATCCACCATTAAAATGCCCCATGGCTGGAACCTTTTACAAGTCTCCTGGTCCCGGTGAACCTCCATTTGTCAAGGTAAAGCTTCCTCTATAAGTCTTATATTTCCTTCACAAATTTGTAATAAGAAAGAAAAATTTGCATGATACATTATCTCATTACAGAGTCAGTCAAAGTGACGAAACCAATGAAACTAAAATGTAGTGATAATCCCATTCTATCCTAGAATATCGAATTTTTTGTTGGTCGTCTATCTCTCAAACATACATTTTAGCTAGAGATGTAACTCTTTGTTATGCAATCCATGATAGCAATGCACGGATTTTGATAGACGGAAAGCCTTTGCTTATCCTATATAATTTACTAGGCTTTGATCACACATTTTGGTAAAGGAAGATTCATAAGAACTAGAGGCAAAGCAAGGAAAAATTGAAACTCTCTTAGGAGGAAAAATGGAAGGTCTCTTAGAATTCAATGTGCAAAAAGTATAATTATGCGGAAAGTGACAAACGCCATTGATGTGTGTGTTGGCCAATATATTTTCGTTGCATCACAAGTGGCCAAGAGTCATACTCATGCCCTTGTCAATCCTTATATTGGGATTTAACCCTATCATTTTGTGTTTAGGTTGGAGATAAAGTGGAAAAGGGTCAGGTAATTTGCATAATCGAGGCCATGAAACTGATGAATGAGATTGAGGTATGCATTGTTTTGTTTTTTCCTCCTTGCCTTCCTAGCTTAAGCTGATATTCATGCATGTAGTTTAAGTTGACGCATTATTTATGGATTTGAACATTGTGGGATGCTCTATCTTTGCATCTTGAAAGATTTCCTCAGTTGGGATGTGCCATTTTTTGTTCTTTTCCACAGGCTGATCAATCTGGAACCATTGCTGAGATTCTGGTAGAGGATGGAAAACCTGTCAGCGTAGATATGGTATACTCTCTCTCTCTCTCATGCTCTCTCTCTCTCTCTCTCTCGATTATTTCTTCATATAACAGTTCATCCTTTATGCGCAGCCGCTTTTTGTCATCGCCCCATGATTCAACAAATCTGGTGAATATCCAGCAACTTCTTGGAGCTTGCCTACTTTTTTAATGAGCTATTTTGTTGATTTTCTTGGGATATTGATTTCTAGCCACAGTTTTGTTGCTGTGCAGTGTTTGATTTGAATAAATTCTTCTGTTGTTTCATCGCATCCTCTTTTCCGCATTGCAGACTTGTGGTTCATCCAGTCGTTGTTGGATTTTTCATATCCCCAGCCAGTTGCATACAGGTTTTCTTCACAAGGGTTTGTTTTTAATCTTTCAATTTGTACACTCAAGACTACATTTTTGAATTATTTTAAGTCTTTTACGCCATTTTCATACCATTTGTCACAAGTGTGAGCGTTGGCTTGTTGTTGACTCGAACCAAATTGAATCATCCAATCACGATTTCAATGAAACCGGAACCAGATTAGGTGATAGGATGAGCCAAACCGAACTGAATCCAACCCATTAAAAGTATGAGTTTAGGGTCAGATTAGAATTGGATTTTTTCAAGTTTTGGTCGAAGCAATAGCGAAATTCGGGTTTGGACTCGGATTGATCAAGTTTAGGTTGGGTTTATCCCGATTGGAGCTAAGTATTAATTTTATGGTTTGTTTGATTTGGTTACGTTGGATTTTTGCATCTAGAAAATGGTTCTTCCTTGATTACAACCGATCTTGATTTCTACGAGTACATGAATTAGACCAAACTGTACGATTCGATTTGGTCTGGTTCGATTCGGTCTGGTTCTATTTACTTTATACCATTTTCTTTATTGCCATTTTTTTAGGAGTTTTTTTCGATCTTGATCATACTTCATATTCATTAATTTAACTAATTTAATGTCACAAATCTTCTAAAGTTCAAATATTGGATTGTATTCCTAAAAATATTAGAACTTATGAATTATTGGCCCTTGGGGATATAAAATAATGTTATAGGCACTTGTATTAACATTTTGAGATATCGTGTCACGTTTACGACCATATTTAGTAGCCGGGTAGGCAACATTAAAATTTAAGAAATACCGACCATTGGGCACATGGATTATACTGAGTGTCTTTTATTTATTGGTTCGGGATAACAGCCATGACTACTAACTATGTCAATGGTACCGTCACAGGGGTGTAACTAAGCATTTTTAGGCCTAACTTGTACTCAACAATGAGCGAAAAATAAAACTTGATGGGCCTAATGTTCGAATTATCCGGCCCAACATCACTCGAGCATGAAAGTTGGAATTAGTTGGGCTTTCTACTTTTTTGGGCTTGGGCTAAACTTTGAGTCTTGTAAGTTCATATGTCCTCCCATTGTACAAATACTGAGTCGCAACAACGAAGAAAAAAAGAGTGTCTGACAACCCGCTTTGTGAAGGTCAGGATGATTCATGTGAAGGTCCGACTCATATGAGTGGGAATGCACAATTTCACATCACTTGAGAGAATAGAAAATGCATGGTTTATAATTAGAGTTATCCTCCCTACCTAGTACAATGCGTCTTAGGCTAATCCCAGGAACAAAACTGTGTGGGATTCGACTCAAAACAGACAATATTGTACTATGAGGACTAGGGGACATGTCTTGTCATACATGATTTGACAATAATTCTTCCTCACTTCACGATTATATTATAACTTTGGCAACAATATACTGCTTAAATTAATTTGATCTAATGACTTAAAATTTTGATATTGTTGGTTATTTACTGAGCAAATCCTTAACGGGAAGCATTTTATTTTAACTTTGAATCTTTACATTCTTTCTTTTAGATTTCATATCGCCTTTTTTCGCTATCTTTTCTTTTCTTTTAAAACTTTCCCGCATTCCCTTCAATTTTTGGGCACACTTTTTTGTTTATCCGGTGCGTCCATCGTCTTCAAAAAAAACGACGAACTATTTCAAAACCGTGTGCCAAATAGAGCTAATAGGCATAGATGAGTTCAAGAGCAAAATAAGCAATCACTCACAACAAACCATTGATTGCTCCCCTACTCATGCTTACAATCACACATCCACACACATGGACAAGACGATCAATCAGCAATTTAGCGTCATAAGAATTGAGTTTTTCTTTGGCATTAACTCTGAATCCATTCATATGTATACTGAAAATCATATGATTTATCAGAAGAAACAACAAAAAGGGGGGGGAACGTACAAGAAAAATGTCGATGGCTCGGCCGGTCGAGCGAAGGAAGACAAGTTGCCGAATCATCAAGCTACGCTAACGGACAGAAGGTTTGATCTCTTGGAGAGAAATCACGGTTTCGAAAGCACCCACCAAAGCCTTCACCTTACTTTTCCGGGTTTCGACCAGTTTACTCGCCGTCTCTTCGATGACATTGTTGAACAAACCTTGAGAATCTCTCTTTCCCTGCATATCTTGATGTCTCAGAACAACTTTTTCTTCTGAATTTTCGCCATTCGTCGTCGTTTTACATTCGAATTCTTCAACTTTGTTCAAGTTTCTCCTTCTTGGATCTACCATCTTCTGATTGTCGCCCAACAGCCTCGCCCGCTGGAATTTGAGCCTCCTCGGACTATTGGCCTGAGATTGGATTTCAACAACCTTGCCCCTCCTGAAACTTAGCTTTGAAGGTGGAGGGGAATCCACTTTTTTTGAGCTCCCCTTCTTATCTATCATCTTTTTTATGTCATCAATCTCTGAAAATGAGTCGTATTCTGCTTCGTTAGCTGTGTTTTCACCTTCGTCTCGATCACCTCCTTCATCGTGCGATGAAGACGAAGAACTGAACTGAGGTTTGTTATCAGTTTCCATCTTGATGACATACAATGTCTTTTCTTCAACCTCATCATATTCATGCTTGTTGGATTCATCTTTTCGGATCCTGCTACTCGAGTTGACACGGGGAGAGGCAACTTTCCGGCTCATCTGCTTCCTAGTACTTAAATTTGCGATTCTATCGACGGGTTTTGGCGAAAGAGAAGCTTTTGGAGATGGCAGTACCTTCTTTGAAGCTATAATGGACGTCCCCACGATTCTTCCCGTCTCGACATCTCTGTTTCTTCGTGATCTTGTGTTGTCTCTAACGTCGATTGATGTCAATGAATTCACTTTCTTCGACTTTGTTGTCAAAAGGGCATCACGTTTAGCAGGCAACTTCTTTTCTCTACTGTTAAACAAATCTTTTCCTATCGAAACGTGTTTTCCGGAGGAAGATGGAATTTCCATCTTTTTGGCTTTTGGGGTATTCGCGTTCGACATTTTTGAGGAGATTGAAGGTCGAGACTTCACCATCAATGGCTTTCCATCATTTACAATTTCCCTCTTTACAGTACTTTTGCTTCGACTGCATTTCTGGCTAGAATCTAAGGATTTCAAAACCGATGAAGGCTTCGCCGGAAGCACCATTTTCTTTTTCTCCGGCGAAGCAGAGACCTCTTTGAATCTTTTCGGCATCGAACGCCTTCCCTTGGCATCAAATGTGTGTTGTCTACCGAATTTGCAGAAGTCGTGACATGAACCAGTCGAAGCTCTGAGATAATGAGGAAGACTACTCTCCCCTCTTTCCGAAGAAGTTGCCTTTTCAATGGAATTTCTTCCCGGACTATTTTCCGGCACCTTAGTCTTTTCCGGAGTCACCATACTGCGATTGTCCTCGTCCATCAGAACTGTATTTAATCAAGCAATTAATCAAACTAGTGAGAGAGACAGAGGCATCTCATCAAACTAGATCAAAAAATCAATAAGAACTCTCAATGAAGGAACCAACTCTACGAATAAACTCTCAAGCGAAGAACCCAATCAATTCCTTTTTTCTACAAATAGCGATGAACATGGTAGCCATTAATGGGTATTACGAGCTTTAGAGGACACACTTTCGAGATTTGGGATTTGGAGGTGGAAGCTGGTTTTCAAGAGCAAACTCGACCAACCAACGTTGTTGTCACGTAAAACAAATCGAATGAAAACAATGGCAGGAACAATTTCGGGTGATGTAACAGGAGAAACTGCCAAATCTATAATCAAACAAGCAGATTCTGAAGGCAGCAGAAAACCTACAAATTCTAAACCCAGATGACGTTTCCAGCGACGAGAAACATCGATAATTTCAGCAAATACAGCGTCAGCTAATCAACCCAGGAAATCAAATCCAAATTTCAGAACATAGAGAGAGAGAGAGAGAGAAGAAACGCACCCACCAAGCTAAAAGGAAAGTCTCTCCTGAGAAACCCAATCGCCAAAACTTATTTTGATTTTGCAGAAAACCCAAATACATAAAAGAATGATGAACACAAACCTTGCAATATATTGCGATTCTCAGCCGTGCGAAGCCAATCCTATCTCTGCTTCACCAGAAACCGATCAAACATAAAACGGAAATGGACAGAAGCAAAGCCTGTTGACGACAGAAGAAAAAGAAGAAGAAGAGGGAAAGTGGGTCCTTCCGGGGGAATTCTTTACTCTTTCTTTGAATTTCGCTTGCAGACAATCGGTTCGGAATTGCTTCAGAGATCGTGCAAGCAAGTGTTTTGAAGGCTTTTTTCTTGCTTGCTAAGCAATATTTGGTCCTCCCCTTTTCCTCTCCGCGTTTATTATAGAATCCAAGAAACGCTCAGTTTAGAGAGAGAATGGCCAACAATGGCTGATGTCTAAACATGGGTTGAGAAGTCGTTGAGATTTGTTGAACATTAGTGAGTCAAGAATCTGCTTGTGCCTTGTTTGGTTTTAAACCTATTTCAATTGTTTTTTTCTTACAAATGTTGTTTTCCTTAAAATAATACATCACACGCGGGACCCTTCCACTAAAACCTATCAGATCGGTTCGATTCAGTTCAGTTCAATTCGGTTCTAAGATAATTGTATTGAATAGAATTGAAAGTTTGGAGTTAGGATGGATACATCACGCGTGGGACCCTTCCACTAAAAACTATTGGATCGATTCGATTCGGTTCAGTTCGATTCGGTTCTTAGATAATTGTATTGAATAGAATTGAAAGTTTGGAGTTAGGATGGATGCATCACGCGTGGGACCCTTCCACTAAAAACTATCGGTTCAATTTAATTTGGTTCGATTTGTTCTAACTTTCAGATAATGAAATCGATATTTGTATCGAATAGAATTGAAAGTTTCTAGTTAGGATGGATCTAGATTCTAATTTTTCGAAATTGATTCGAAGGTAATTTGGGTTATTTTCTTGTAATTTTGAAGAATTACCTACCAAAATTGACAAAAGAGAGTTAAAATTGACTAAAATCGACCTAAAACCAAACCTAAATTGAACCCGAACTTCACCAAAATAACAAAGTTAGATTCGACTTTATTGAATATTTTGTCGAATTCTATTCCAATTTGTACTGAAATCAAATCAAATATGTCGGGTCCCCACCTCTCTAATTGAATAATACACTAAGAAATGAACGACAGAGTAATTGAAATATTAACTTTTTTGTTTCTCCATAGTAACGTTAGATGTATACTCTAATTTTATACTATAGTTTATACATATACATGTGATTATTCATTTATAAAAAATTATATAGTGCACCAAATAATGAACTACGTACATCAATGAATGAATGACACGTAAACACTATGTTAAATGTGTAAAAGATTTTCTTTCCATGCATTCAATTGAATTAATTATTGTAGTTAAAAGGACATTTAAGAGTTAAATAACTTGACTTTGATATATTAATGACATAATTGTCACACAATCATGGTATAAACCATAAGATTTAAACATTTTATTTCTCAACCTAAGTTCAAATTAGTTTTAACTTCAAGTATTTTAGAAGAATAAGTCATATCAAAATATGAAATCTTCTTTTAGTGACCAATTTATGTGTTACTTGTTCATTAACTATTTATCTCAACTCTACGTTTTTAATTGGGTAATTAACAAAACAATCATTGAACTACGAGATCAGTGACAAGACAAACATTAAACAATTTTAGATTAATAAGTAAAACATTGAACTATGAAAAATAAATAAAACAAACATCGTTGTCATGTTTTTCGTTAAAAATGTGAAAGTATATTTTTCGTAGTAAATAATTGTCTTCCATTGCGAAAAGCAAGTCGATAGTGGAAATGTGTATTCCATTGTGAAAAGCAAGTTATTGGAATAAGACTTTCTTTCCGTAACAAAAGACACGTTTTCACTGCAAAAAATACAATTTTCGCAGAGTGAATACCACACAAGTTAGAAAGTCATCTAAGCATTACCCTTATTATTTTCATCCCTTAGAGAAAATTAGAGATCATAATATCAAACAAACAACCTCTAATCACTTCATTATTAACAACACAATTAGGGGGGCAGGTTAATAAAATTAGAGTTTTCAGTTCAATTCAGTTTAATTCTTACTTCAGAAAAAATGAATTGAAAACATACAGGGAAGAATCGAATGTTCTCAGTTCAATTAAGCCAACTAAAACTCAAGTAAAAAGACCGAGTCTAAACAGAATCCAAACCAAACCAAGACCAAATAAAAAATTCATACTCAATTTTGATTTGGTTTTAGTTCTGGTTCGGTTTCATTTCAACCTTTAAAACTAGAAACTAAACATGTCTTGTTGTTGTGATCTAATTTGAGGTGTAAACTAAGTGATCCAGTCTCACTTGTAGACATAATCATATTAAATTGGACAATGAGATTGAAATCATGGAGTACACTTGCCCACTTTTTACTTTCCCATTGCTTTTTAAAATTTTCAACTTTGGAAGGAGATGAAATCTTGAAAGAAAGGGAGGCAACAGCTTTGGTGTGTTATAGAAAAAGTGAGAACAATGTCTGCATTCCTTTCACCACCCAATACCAACTTTTCTTCTTCACAAACTTGGAGGAATACAGTTGGTAGAGAGAGAGTGTGTGAGGGAAGGAAGAGAGAGAGAGGGTGTGAGAGGGGGGTTTCATTAGAATGAGGAAGCATGATGTAAAGATTAACAAAGTCAATGTAAAAAGTGGAATAGAGAATTGCACTCGAGCTACCATGAAATTCACATTGGATTCTCTCTCTTTCCCCCTCCATTCTCTTTCTCTCTCCTAATTTTCAAGCTTAAGGCCATCATTATCAATTTAAATTATCATTTTTAAGACTAAAACTAATTTGACAACATATGTTGAATTTAATCTAACAACAAATGTTGTAACGTGGTCCAGTTTTTCTAATATAATATTGTCTAATTAGGGTTAAAATACGCATAATTTTATTTTTGAGCTTAGCCCAAAACGCGTTGTATTAGGTGAGGATGAGAATTCTAATTATAAATCATGCATTGTTCACTCTCTCAAGTAATGTGAGATTGTGCACCTCACTGATATGAGTCGGATAGTCACATAGGTCATTCGAGTCTTCACAGGGCAAGTTGCCACAATCTCCTCTCCTTCGGGACTCTACGTCCTCGTCAGCTACCTTTCCGGTTAAACTTTGGCTCTGATATTATTTTTAACGTCCTTCAGTCTTCTTAATACAATATTGTCTATTTTTTGTCAAAGCTCGTACGATTTTCTTCTTAGAGTTAGTCCAAAACGTGTGGTATTAGGTAGTGAAGAGAACCTTACTTATAAATAATGCATTTTCCACTCTCCAAAACGATGTGGGATTGAACACCCCTATTGATATGGGCCAGACCCTGACATGGGTCATCCTGGTCTTCACAGAGCGGACAACCACAGATGTCGAATTAAAATATTAGTATCATCGCTTTAATCCGATTTTATAAAAATTTACGTATAATCATCAAATAAATAAATTATCATACACATGAGAGAACATTTAATTATAATATAAATAATAAGTTTTACAAATTATTAATATTTATAAGAGAAAATGACTAGCTTAGTATGTTCGAAACATAAATTATTATGTTTCATGCATACACGATCTACACATTTAATATAACAAGTTGACTCGAGAAAATAACTAATAAGTAACAAAAATTGATCGATGGTAAATCATCACAAAAGACAAATTAAAAAAAAAAATCATAAGACAACTTTAATCTTCCACAAACCTTATCATGGATAAGATCAAAATTGAAAATCAATGAAGTTGGTAGCATAACTTAATCATGAACAATGACCCTCCAACTAAAAACATGGGCTAATTATGATCACATGAATCTACATGGACTACTCATAATCCTTTTCATAGTTCATAAGACTCCATTAATGAGTTTCTCCTTCTTCTTCTTCTTCTTCTTCAATCTTATCATTTATTTATTGGCGGCAATCAACAAATATGTAACTTCTATTTCTCGGGTTTGTAATTGTTTCAAATTATACCCTTTCATTGTTGGTTAGGTCTCTTAAGTCTGAAATCTCGTTTCAAGTTGTTTATATACCATCAAATAAGAGATCGATCGTTTAAAAGAGTGTTGATACATGCTACTGAGCATAAGCGAGCGTGACAAAATTGTGACAATTATATTTTTATGTTTTAATTATATTAATTACTCGATTTAATTATTCAAGTTATGTAATTTAATATATAAATTAAAATATTTCAATTCTAAGAATCACTTTCAGTAAAATTAATTACTAAATTTAATTAATACTCTGCAAAAAATGTATTTTTTGCTGCATAAAAATATCTTTTCCTCGAAAAAAAATAAAACTCACTTTGCGTAGCAAATCAAGTACCAAATATCTTAAAGCATGAAGTAGTTAATCTAATCACACCCTAAATTGAGGACAAACACGTGTCGTAAGACCCAAATAACTTGTAAGAGTTCTAATTGTAGTTAGCACATGGACATTTACAAGATAGCACAACAAGAAGTAATGTACAAGAGAGGTCAATCACAGTTAATCGAAGAATGGGCCTCAAAGCCCAATTTGACCAAACTTTCTAGGCCCGATAAGGCCCAAAACTTCCTCCCAAAGCCCAATACTTCCAACGCTGGAAAGCCCAACAACACTAGAGCTACAAGCAGCCACCGTCCAATATCCGGACTTGATCTCATCCCTCAGCTGCTCCTTCTCCCACCCACAGTAGCCGTCGAAAAACCTGAAATCCTCGACTCCGACCACCTTCCTCTTCACCATTTCTGAACCACACCCTACGTTCTCTCTGCTTCCGTAGTACAATCCTTTCATCACCTCCTCGAAGACTCCGCTTCTCCCAACCAAATCGTCGTCGCCGCCTCCTCTTGGCTCCACCAGGAACAGCCCCTCCTCCAGTGGACCGCCGAAGAACAGCGGTCGGTCGGAAAACGTACCTGATACGTCCAGCGCTGTTGATCTCGTTTCCTTGATCGACATTAGCGACGGCCGATTGAGGATAATTCCTGATGGACCTAATGGACCGGTGGATAAAATTAGAATTACTGTTCGCTCGAAGATGTGAACTCCGTCGAGCTTCTCCGTCGCGACCAGTAGGCAGCCTTTCTCCGGTTCGTGTAGCGCGTGCGCCCATTTTTCTCCAATTACGACGGATGGTGGACGATCTACCATAGTATCAGGATCAACCGGAAGCGCCGGCACTTCAGATCTTGATGATTTCTCTCCAGCCACCAGTTTTGCCCTAAACGATCGCCAGTCAGTGTTATTGAAAATTTCTCCGCCATCCTCCGATCGAGATGAAGAAGACGACGACTCCAATCGACAACCTGCAATCACCAGTGCAATAAAATCAAGAAAAGGCTATCACCAAGCCACAGATCACTTCACCTGAAAGCACTTACTTGTAACGGCTGGTTTCTGCCTCCGAAATTGAAAAGAAATCGCTCGAGATTGATGAAAAGTCCTCGGTTTGATGGTATAAAAAGCAGATTCAAAAGACTTGGGGAAAGAATTGGAGGTCAGAAAACAAGCTTCCATGGCCAGTCGATCCTCTCTACTTCTTCTTTGCAAAAGTAAATCAGAAGTGAAGAAGAAATATAGGGAGAGAAGAGGGAGAACGAGGACCACCCGAAGTACCATGGAACTGCCCTCATCCAAACAATCCATACCCAGTGGATATGCTTTCCACGTGGCTTTGCACTAAGCCATCCACGTCACTCCCTCTTCTGCTTTATTTCTGGATAAAGCAAGCTCTTTTTTCATGATGACGTGTAACATTGGCAGCCAATTGATCTCCGACACCTTACCAAATTTTGCCGAAATTTATTTTTAAAAAATTACCCAAACAAACAAAAAAACCATAATAATTTTGTGAATAATCAAAATATTAATGTATTATAAGAGAGGTAAAAAGCAATTTTTGTAATTATATTTTTTGTTAAATTTTTTTCACAGGTATATGTCAGTTGTTAGCAACGAATCTGTCATGACCCAGAGGGGAGCTGGACAGAAACGCTGGATCTTCGTAGAAGATCCGATCGCCCAGCCCAAGACTAGTTAAATTATTATGGAAGACTTGTATAAATACCCAGCCGTGACCCACTTGTAATGGGCTATGGTCCATATAGTGATTGCAATATTAAAATAATGCGAACATAATACCTTAAGAATCCAAATAAGCACTGTGCATACGATCCAAAAGATCCAACAATCAAGTTAAGTGTTTGTACAGTCATCCAAACTAAAATAATTAGTCGTCTATTGTTATGCTTACCCATAATTAAAAGTTCAACTAATTAAATAGAGAGATATGGAACAAGGTCTCCAATTTGATTCCGGCTCAAACTTACTTAATCTTCTCTTTACCTGGAGTCGTGGGAGTCGTGGGGTGAGTGACTAGCTCAGTATGGAATTTATACTAAATACTATTCATGTGTAAAACTTATTTTACCTTTTCTTGAAAACCATGAGTTTCGGGAAATCATGCACATTTTAATAAAACATTGAAATCATTTTCGTCTCAAGGAAATTAGGGCCAAGGCCTCCGACGAGGTTTAAGAAAACATGGTTGTGTACATAGACACCTATAGGTTAAAATACTCTCGTCGTATTTTATTCCAAACTCGTGAACCGTGAAAAAGGAAGGTCACTCAAGGACTCCTCCGAACAAATACACAGAAAGGTGGCCATATCATGCAAGCAACACCTCATGAGCCCGGAGGAAGAAAAATGACAGCGGTCCGTAGACCGGGCCCGTCACCCATGTTGTCGTGCAAATTCCGCGACGACACACCCGTAATAAAATACACCCTGATCAGGTTTAGGGATTTGCAACCCACGGAAGCAGTCAACACCTTCCCAAAGTCTCCTATTTCACACAGCGCGCAAACAAACCATCTCCACGTAGCAGGAGATGTATCGAGGGTGTCCCCTTGATACTTTGACGTTCACGACCGTTCAAAGTATCAGGAGGATTCATCCCAAACAGATTATAATCATCATAGAAAAACATGAAATTCAATACACAAAAGTAAACATGCAAAACTTTTGTACATATATAGTATAAAAAGCTGACGTGCTGTCAAACAGTCCCCGTCAGGTTTTTCATGTGTGGTATTCCACAAAATACGATTTTATTTTTAAAACTATGCAATGCAATGCAAGCAACTAACTATAAAGCCCCTACCTTGATGGCGATCCTTCCTCATACGCGAAGGAACAACTATCTCAGGTGTTGGCTCGAAGTCCTCGAACTCGTCCGAGCCTACATGTTAAATATAAAAAATCTCATAAACACATTATGAGGAAAAACGAGGGGATACAAGGTCGGGACTAAGCTCAAAGTCCATCTCTATGTTACCATAGACCTTAGCTCAACATGCTAAGTTGATCTATGAATAACCTCACGGGTATCGTCACATTCTTAACTCATAACAGTTACTCATTTGTCAACTTCACCTTAGGGGTCCACTAAAAATTCCAAATAGCATCTGACAAAATGAGTTAAACAATTTCTACATTCTTTTTCATACAAAGCATCAACATAACTATACAATTCCATCATCCAACCATTTTTAAACCCTCAATATTTATCTCTAAAGATAATTTCCCACTACAATTAAAATCTTCAAGTTCACCAATGACCAAACTAACTGAGTACTATAGAGCAGGTATTAAAGACAGCAAAACTGAAATGAAAATAATCCTAACCCAACCCAACCCAACGATGTTTACCGTTTCAATTTAATTAATTTATTTCACTTCTTAAATTAATTTTCCATTTGAAAATTTTCAATTTCCACCGATTTGATTAATCGAACAAAATTTTACACGTAATCACCGTGTGACGATTCGAGTCAATTTTCCAATGTTAAGACCAAACATTAACGCGAAAAATTTACACGCATAATTTACTCTTGAAAATTCTCGGTTTTCACATAATCTATATATGAAGTTGTAGTCAATGACTTACTTTCTGCAATAAAAGACAAGTATCTGTTGTAAAAAGTATATTTTTTGAAGTAGAAAGAATAATTTCTGCAGCGAATAATTGTATTTCGGTGTAAAATCTTAATTTCCTGAGTGAAAATGTGTCTTGTATTTCCATATCAATCAATGTATTAAAATATACTGTTTAAATATAATAATGGAATAATTTTTAATATTAGTTTTATATATATCGTTTGTCGACACAATCCTAAAAACAGCTGAGTAGAAACAATTTAATATAAGCTGAAAACAGACAAATTAAAATACTAATTTTGATTAAGGTTGAGATTGAAACTGTATTTCAAATTGGGATTGTTCTTTGCCCTCTGGTTATGTTGATGAAATTACATTTATTTGCTGATAAAATACCATTTTATTAGAGGATATTTGTTTTTCACTGCGAAAAGTAAGTCATTGACCACAACTACTTCATGTACGAGTCTGTTGCGAAAAGACAACTATATGTTGCAGAAAAAAGATTATCTCAAAACGAATCTTTTTCTATTGTCAATACCAGCACAATTTAAGGTATTGCTTTATTGTCAAAGTACAAAAATTTAATTTAAGAATGACATATGGTTGCATAAGCGCTGATGTTGCATAAACATTGATATTTGTTATTTAATATACCTTATAACGATGAAGATGTTTATTATTTTAATATGTTATTAGTACTTTTTATTTTTTGAATTTTATTTGTCATTTTAGGTAACAAAAAATAATATTTTTTATAATTAATTGATAATTATAGAATCTAGGGTAAATGACAAATCAACCATCGTAGTTTGAGATCAATGACAAGTCAACCACTATGGTATTTTTTTTAACAAGTTTACCATTGGAGTATGCGAAAATAACAAATCCCACAGCGCGGTAACTTTCTCCGTTACTAAGTTGACAGCAGACACGTGTCTCACACTAAAACTACACACTAAAACTACGAAAAAAAGGCACTGACAGCATAAAATGCGGTCTCTTCGCATAAAAACGCGGTCTGTTGAGTCAGGAGAGACCGTATTTTTTCGCGGTCTCTGGGCAAGAGGAGAGACTTGTCAATACTATAAATAAAAGGGAGGTTAACTTGTTAAAAAAAATACTATAATGGTTGACTTGTCATTGATCTCAAACTAAATGATTGATTTGTTATTTACCCTAGAATCTATTAAAAGCATTAAAAGCGAAAACTCTTATTTACTTATTTATTTTTAAATAATATTCTTAAATGGCAAATTTTATTTTAATTGACCGTAAATCAGGTAAAATCTAGGGCTTGAAGGCTCGTAAAAATGGAAGGAAGACGACTCCATTAGGTAAAACCAAAGCCCACAGTTGTTCTCTTTAAAACTGAATAACGTGAAGAAGAAGAAAAACGAAGAAGGAGACTCGGAGGAGGAGGGGTCAACCTCATTTCTCTCCGTTCTCATTTTAATGGAGAATTAACAGTCAAATTAAACTGCACGTTTCTTGCTTTCCTCGTTGTTTTCGTCATCTTCTCTTTTCTCACCTACCCTCTTTTCATATTGAGTTTCTCACCTAACCCAGGAGAGGAAAAACCAGTTTTCCTTCTTGTATGCTTTTAATATCTTCTCGTAATTGCATTGTGTTTTTTTCTCTCTTTTCTTTTTTGCTTGAATTCTCTTTATTTGAAGGTTTTTCTCCAGCTTCAATGGAGATTAAGTGTCTGAGTTCTGCTTGTGCGGCGAATTCCCCCTCCTGCATGTCGAAAACTTTTACACCTAGTTTTGCCTTTTCGCTCAGAAACAAGCAGGATTCCAAGTTTTTGATTCCTGGTTCCATTTTTTCGAGAAGGGGCATTTGTTCTATTCGGGCTTCTGCAATTTCTGTCGGGTATTTATCTGATTATCCTTTACTTTTTTTCCTTCAAATAAATTCAGCTTTCACTGGATAATTGGATTTTCTTATGGTTTTAAATTGTTCTGTTTTTTTTTTTGTTTTATGTATAATTCTTCATAATCCGTCTGCTGGTTTAAATTTCTGTTTCTTGTCTAATTTTTTGACTTTTTGAATCATTTCTATTAATTTCACTGCCTTTGAAATCTCGAATTCATATGCCTATTATGGTTGTTTTTCTGCTTTGTATAAAAAACAGAGTACCTTCTATTTTTTGCGCATATTCTTTAACAAAGATGATGTAGATCTAAGAAGCGATTGATACTATTGAATTTACTGTTTCCATTTTCTGAAAAACTTTTGCATGTTTTTTCATGTATGACTCGATCATATCACCTGTAATTTGAATGACAAAATTCTAATAGAGGATTAAGAAAGCATTTTGCTTCTCTGTTCTTTTTCTGTCCAGAAATTTTATGAAAAGGAAGTTTTCTCGAGATTAAATTCTAAATTATTTTCTTTTTTCTATCATATTTGTTGGATATAAACGAAACACTTGGTTGATCGATATAAAGGGTAAGGACTTAATTTTTGGTGTGTAATGTAGATCATTTACAGCTAAGAAAAGGGTGGATGAGAGCCAGAACTTGACCCTAGAGGCTATACGACACTCGTTAATCCGTCAAGAAGACAGCATAATCTTTAGTCTTTTGGAGAGAGCTCAATACTGCTATAATTCGGATACATATGACCCCAACGCGTTTTCTATGGATGGTTTCCATGGTTCTTTGGTAGAATATATTCTTAAGGGAACAGAAAAACTTCATGCTAAGGTAGGCAGAACTTAAAAACCATTTTTGCAAAATTGATCAGAAAGATTCAAATGAAAATCCTATGGGGTGGAATTGAAATTGTCTATTTGTTGTTTGTTAGGTGGGACGATACAAGAGCCCCGATGAGCATCCTTTCTTCCCAAATGACCTTCCTGACCCAATGTTGCCACCCATCCAATATCCAAAGGTATGCCCATTTTTTTATATGGAGTTCATCCATTTTTTTTATGATCTGTACTAAGATTTTTTTGCTCAAGGCAAAAGGGTATCTAATTATCTCTTCCAATTTGGGAGGAAGACGATAATTGTAATAAATGTCGAGGTTTGGAACTCAGATCTGGAAAGCTTTAGTCATATGCTTATTAGTCCCCTAGTCTCGTATGCTTATATATTTGTCCAGATGGAAGGGGAATTTTGTGTGTGTTTTTGTCTGCACCTACACTTTTCAATCAATATTAACATCGTAGCCTGGTTGATTTCTTTTTGAATTTGTTTTATCACTGGTTTCAGGTACTGCACCCGTATGCCGACAGGATTAATATCAACTTAAAAGTATGGGAAGTGTATTTTAGGGATCTGATCCCGAGATTAGTTAAGGATGGAAATGATGGAAATTGTGGATCAACTGCCGTTTGTGATGCTATGTGCTTGCAGGTATTTAGTTTGATTAGTTTCTTCCCCCAAAGTACTGATTTTTAGAAGAAAAAAAACCTACGATAAATGATTGGAATCCAATAAAAAGTTCCTTTTTACCAAAACTTTTTCTTTATTTCCAATGAGTTTGTGCGTTTGAGTCTAGATTTTGACTTGTTTTTGAGCTTCTGTGATTGATATTGCTGCTATTGATTGAGCTACGCATCCAAGAATCATCCTTTTTCATGCAATTTGTAATGTTTTCGTGTGAAATAGATTGAACAATACTTATGTATGAAAATCCATGCATATTGTTTCGAAAGATCCTCTCCGCTGAAAAGGGTTTGACTATTGGTAGGCGCTGTCAAAGAGAATCCACTATGGAAAATTCGTTGCTGAAGCGAAATTTCAATCCGAGCCAGAGGCCTACGAGGCTGCCATTAAAGCACAAGTACTGTCCTTCCATTTTCATTCTGTCGATGCTATTTTGTTGCTTTTCGGCCATGAATTCTCTTCTTAAATCCATGTTTTTTCTGTCTTTTTCTTTTTTGTGGTGGATGATGAACAGGACAAGGATAAATTGATGGAAATGCTAACATTCCCAGCAGTGGAAGAAGTCATTAAAGAGAGAGTGGCGATGAAGGCTAGAGCTTTCGGGCAGGAGGTGACGATAAACATGGAGGAAAATCAATCCAGCCCAGTCTACAAAATCAATCCAAGCTTGGTTGCTAATCTTTATGGAGATTGGATCATGCCTCTGACGAAGGACGTTCAAGTTCAATATTTGCTCAGAAGACTGGACTGACTGGCTGACTGACTGCAGGGCTGTTCATCTCTCACCCATGTGATAGTTGATACAATAACTTTCTCAATTGCTATGGTTTTAGGTGGAGCCATCTTCAAGTTTCTTCTCAATGGAGCAGTCTACTGTCATTTATTTTCTATGCTTTGCGATAGAATATTTGGTGCAAATTTCCTTTGAAAGTTAAGGGAGCGGTCGACCTGAATTGGGCGAGGTCGACCGGAAACGTGAAAAGTCAATCGAACTAAGTTTACATGACACGATTTAAGAGGGGAAAACATAATGGTATGTTTATGCTTTAATTATGCACTCTAATATTACATTTTAATATCATAATTATTGATTAGTGTAACTAATGTCTTATTTTAACTGATGATAGAATATTTCTTGACAATACTCTGTCATGGCCACGTGTTTGAAGACACTTACTCAGCTAATTCGAAGTCTTTTGCTATTTGATGATTTGTACGATGATTCGTAATTGTGCTCCACTAATTGTTGGTGAGTCACTACTTCTGTGTTTGTCGACACTCACTTGGCTAATACGATGACTTCGTGTGGTTCATCCTCTTTGAGCTTGAACCACATGGACTTTCATTATTATATAAACTTGAAGATTGTCGATTGTCGATTATATTGTTCGAAAAAAAAAACACTAAATGCGCACAACACAATCTCCTCGTCGTTGTCGAGGATAACAAAATGGAGATCTTGAAGAAATGGGTTTGACTTGATACGTCTTGAACATCGAATAAAAAGAAAATGGACGAAAAAAATTGGAGGAAAGAATCTTTCTCATGTTATTTAAAGTAAAAAAAAAGGAATAATTTAAACTCTAACGAATGAGTTCATATATAACAGATAACTTAAATTTTTTTATTTTTAATGAAATAGACCCTAACAATTGGGTATGAGCAATTTACTCCATGCGATAAAGTTTAAATTATAATTTATCGAAAATAAAAATATTTTGAAATAATATTTCATTTGAAAATGTATAGCGATAAAAAATTTGAGAGAAAAATAAATGAAGTATTCTGTAATCCGACGCTCTTTCGTCTGTCGTGGCTGAGAACGCTCAGAAATCTGACAAGGAAGCCATCAACATCGATAATCTTCATCGGTTCTTCCACGTTATCTATGGAAAGTGGAATGGATCTCTCTTTGTAATAATGTTATTATTACTCTTTATTCTTAATTATTGACGTGACAAATATTAATAGGTATAATTAATTAATTATTTTTAATTTATTATATTAGTTATGCTTGTTAATATTCATGGTGTAATTAAATCATTATTCTTAATGATATTATAGTTTAGGGAAATTAACATCACATACCATATAGTTTGGAATTAGTAACACTGTAAACCTTATAGAAAAATTCGTAGACAACTAAAACCCTGAAATATGGAAAAAGAACGACGCCGATCTCGCAGTCACGTTTCCTATCAAGGCAGCACCAATGAACGTCCCTCAGCTAACAACGGATGTCCCTTGTCCAAATTAGGACAATCCACGTCCAAAACAGACATCCCTCTTCCTAGATCTGACGTCTCTCGTTATGAAACGGACATCATTTGACTTGAGACTACATCATTCTGCTGATAACAGATGCCTCTAGTCTCACAACGGACGTCCCTTGATTTAAAACTATGTCGTTCAGGCTGAAACAGACATCCGTATTTGGTTGAAGGACGTTCGTATTTGGGGGATGCCCAAAATGTATCCTCGATGTCTATTTCGATTGAGAGACGTTTGTCCCTCGATCCAACGGGCAAGACGAACGTCTCTCTTGTGTTGTTGTTGCCTTAGACATCTCTGTTCGACACAAAATGTGACTACAAGATCGGCGTCATTCTTTTTTCATTGTTTTAGTTTTCGTTGAACCAAACTATAGGGTCTGTTTCGAACTCTGCCGCGTCAATCCACGGGGATAAGATTTTCGCTCTCGCTTCTACTTCGCGAGCTTCTTCGATGGCGGCTTCCATTTTGAATTCGGTTTCACTCCCTGCAATTCCTTTCCCCAAGATTGCAAGCCACAACAGAATTCGAGTTTTCTCTTTGTTTCCTTCTCATTCGATTCGCCCAAATGGCTTCATTTCCCCGTCCCAAAGTTCCCGAATCCACGCCGCTACCGACTCTCCTTCGTCTGCTGCGGCTGAGGACGCTCAGAAATCCGACGAGGAAGCCATTAGCATCGATAATCTTCACCGGTTCTTCCACGTTAACTATGGAAAGTGGAATGGGTCGTTCTTTGTAAGTTTGAAGTCACTCGATGCTTCGCATTTGTTGGTGGTCATCCATTTTTGGTACTTTTTTTTGGAAATTTTAGGTTTTATTTTGAGTTGATATTCCAGCAATTTGATGCCCGTGGAAATTTGTTGCACGAGATAAATACCAAGCTTACTGTGAGCTCTTATGGAGAGGATGAACTCATAAGCATGATTCAGACGTTAGTGCCTGTTCCACTCTTCAATTAAATGTGTTGATATCATTGGATTGTTGTCTTGAATTAAAATTGATAGTTTTGCATTTTCGTTCGTTTTATAAAAAATTGGACGTAAAAAATTTATCTTTACCTTCTGTGAATTCCATTTTCTTCCAAGCAATTCCAAATACTTATTGAATTTCAATTTTTCAAAAGCTGGTTATGCAAAATTTCTTTTATTAAAAATTTTCCATTTCATTTTCTCTTTTTGGTTCTTACAGTTTTTGAAAATTTATTATTGAATCAGAAAAGAAAGTGCTTCATTTTCCACCTTTTATGCTTTATAATCTACAATTCACCATGATCGAAAGCTAATGGCATTTGCAGAGAGCTCATGATCTCACTCTTGTTAACTTGTTTGTTCCTATAACATTTTAAAGGCTGTATATTAAACAACCAACATCGACCACGTCAATATCTGGCTCTGTTGATGAACCAGAATGGGCAGAATACAAAATCAAGGAAACCAACATGTTCACTGCTGACAAGTATCAGCAGGTGAGTTTCAATATCTTGAGTTCACTGACTATTCCTCACTGGAAATAACTTTTTTTTAGGCCATTGTTTTCTGTTGAATATATGTTACAATTAGCTTGCAGCTCGGCTTCTTCCCAAATGAAAAAGCGTTCTCTCTAAGGTATCAGACAGCAGGCATGTTGGAAACTGTGCTTAGGCAAGGGGTGCTTGGGGAGGATGACACAGGTGAAGAATCACCAAAGTGCGCTTTTCTTTACGAACTATTTTGTTGATGCTTAAAGTGAATTCCATAGACATGTATTGAATTTTGTTCACTTGTTTCTACCTCGTTTTTTTTTGTTGGGCTGTAGAAATATTAAGCTTCCTTCTCGTCGGCCTTCAATCGTATGCGAGAGTTGCTTATATTCGATAGAGAAAGATTTACGTGCTAGAGCATTCCATATCATGGACCCAAAAGGCATTATAGAAATGATTCTCCTCTTTCTCGAGGAAAAGAACGAATCGGCGATTTTCCCTCTGCTCGATTATAAAATGGTAGGCTCTCCTCGTATCAATTTATTAAGATCTTCATTATTTTTCTCTGGCATCGACATTTCCATTCGATTGCTACTTATTAATCTATTTCTATCACTATTCACAGGACAGCACAAACAGGATTCTCCCATTTCTTGGTAGCTGGAGGGGCCATTCCATAACCAAGCGCAGTGGTGTTTATGGAGCAACAATTGCAGAGGCAGATACTGTCGCAGCACTTGAAATAGACAATGAGGGTCAGATCATTCAGGTATTTTAAAAATGCCTTCTCTTTCTCTTAAACGAATTAAAACAAACTCTTAATCAATTGAACTGTAATGTTTCCCGGAAGCTTTTAGCACTCTCACCGGAAATTACACATTTGATAATCATATTCTAGGCTTTGTCTCATCAGGGAGATTGTTGTACTTCAAGAAAGGGTAAAGTATTAATTAGATCTTAACGAGCGGGATCACTTACTTATTAGATGTTAATTTTTTTTTTTTTTACAAATGGAATCTCCATCTTTTAGTCATTAGCAAGATACACAAATTGCTGACTCTATAGTTGAAAAGGGGAGATTCTGTTTGTAAACAAAAATAGTGTAAAGTCTAATATGCAAATGACCTCAAATGGAGACTAAATTGCACTTTATCCTTTAAGAAATTATTCTTTACTTTATAAAGAACGAAACTAATTGATTAATCACTAAATTTGCACTGCAAATTGTGATTTCCTTCCCCTTCACGTTCTTTACTAAGATCATGAAATATGTCAGGATATAACCTCGACATCAATTAGTGGTGCTACAACAATGGTGCATTGGATGGGTACCCAGTTGGACAATTTGATTACATTTGACGGCGGATATCAGTTGACACTATTGCCAGGTGGCATGATGGCGGGATACCCAAGTGACGTGTCAAAGAGCGTTGTGGAATCCAAATCGTTCCACTTGGAATTCTGTTGGCTTCAAGGACCTGATAAGAGGCAGAGGTTGGTTAGAACTTATGATGCAGAAGGATTGGCGGTCTCAACAACCTATTTTTCTGAGATTAAAATGTGAGTTCTTCCTCTCCCTCAATTCTTGAATTGATTGCAGAAAAGTATTGTACACCCATTTTCTCACATGTGATTCTTGAAAGACTTAACCATATACCAATTACATGGGAGATTTTTCCTCTGCTTAGATTAATTTGGGTATGGAAACTGAGCATCCCTTGGCTGCCAACATAATTTATATTATGTATGCAAGTTAATTGATCAGTATTTCCGGATCTAGGGTGTGCTGCTTTTTGTAGTTTTAATCCTTATTTATCACATAATCTATCTGATTCTCATATAGTAATAAACTAGAAAATCACACGAGTCATGATAGTTATATATTGGATTATCGACCCAAATTTATGAGTCATCTATTGAGCCATTTGACTGATTACAGATAGATTTCAAGTTCAGTAATATTAGTATTTGGACCAGAATAGCTTGGGTGTAGTTGAATAAGGCAGTGCTCTCTCTCTCTCTCTCTCTCTCTATGTATATATAATTTATTTTGTTGAAATGCTTTAATCTAACTTGACATTCTCTTGTTATTACCATATGAGAGTCAGGTTATGCGAGATTTGAGGACTAGTGCTACAACTTAATTGGGAAATATTTCATGGAATTTTGGGAGAGTAGGTACTCTGATTTAGGAGGTAAGAGTTAGAAAATGTTCTTGATGCCATAGATCTTTGATATTCTTATTTTCTCACATTTGTTTTTGTAACGGCTACAGTCCTCTTAGTACAATATTATCTATTTTGGGCTGGATTTTGTACGGTTTTGTTCTTGGAGTTGACTCAAAACATGTCCTACTAGATAGAAAAGAGAACTTTACTTATAAATCATGCATTATTTACTCTCCCAAATGATGTAAGATTGTGTACCCTTATTGGTATGGGTTAGATCTAGACTTTCACAGGACAAGTTGCCACAATCTTCTCACTTTGGGGTTCGACGTCCTCATCGGTCACACTTTCGGTTGAACTTTGACTCTGATTCTATTTGTAACGTCAGTAGTCCTTCTGACACAATATTAAGTCTCCATGAATTTGTTCTTGGGGTTAGCCCAAAATGTGTTATACTAAGTATGGTGGAGAATCCTACTTATAAACCAAGATTATCCACTCTCTCAAACAATATGAGATTGTGCACCCCCACTGTTATGGATTTGACCCACAGTTGAGACATTCTTACTTTACAGTAGCGGACTGTCACAATCTCTCAAAATTTTAAGTGAATTGTAATCGTCAATTCTTTATATAAAGTAATTATTCAAAGGGAAAATGACAAATCAACGATCGTGGTTTGCGATCAATGACAAGTCAACCACTATGGTATAGTTTCTAACAAATTAACCACTAATGTATGGAAAAATGACAAATCCAATATCGTTGTCACGTTCGCCGTTAAAAATAAGACGGGAAGCCGCGGCGGTTAGCAGAGAAAACGCCGCGGCGCAATGATTTTACGGGCCAAACCGCGACGTTGTCCTAAGACTTCGTGACGGCGTCCCGGGACACCGTGGCGCCGTCCCAAGTTTGCGATGGATACTTTGAGGGCTATGAAAAACGATATGTTTTTCATGCATGGCTACTTCAAAGTTTGTAGCGGTTCTTGATTTTTAGTGTTTCATGGCTATTTTAAAGTTCTTATGTATATGTTTTTCGAAGCCAATATTTTTTTTAGATTTTTGACCTCTTCAATTTCAAACGACCATAACTTTGGCTACATGTGTCATAATCGGCTGCAAAAGGTATCAAATCGAAGCTCTCTCAGAGATATACAACTTGTCATGGGTTAACCTCTCCATCCCCTTTTCTCGGCCCCAAAATCAATCGTTTAAGCCCTCAAATTTGCGATCAAACATTTTTAACAGGTCAAACCGTCGCGGTGTCTTGGGACGCTGCGGCGATTTTCCAGGACGCCGCCGCGGCAGTTTCCCAGAATGCCGCGGCGGCGTCCCGTCTCATTTTTAACGGCGAACGTAACTTTGATGTTGGATTTGTTATTTTTCCATACGTCAGTGGTTAACTTGTTAGAAAATATACCATAGTGGTTGAGTTGTCATTTACCGTAGACCATGATAGTTGATTTGTCATTTTCCCTTATTCAAAAAATTAAATTAAATTAAACAACACATGTCCCTTCAAACATAGTGATTGTGTGTCATACCATGTTTTTAAAGTTCTTGAAGACTATATAATTTGATTTAAGGGGAAGTTAAGACGTAGAGGAAAAGAAGATGATAGAGTTGAAACCACGATTACTTATCGTGCTAATCAAAGTATAAGTTTAAATTATAAAATTAAAATCTGAACTTTGATACTTAGCAAAATTGACTCTTAAATTAATTAATTTGTTAAATTTATCTCGTGAATGATTAATGTAACTAGACCCTCGTACGTTATTTGTGTAACGATTGAAGTAGTTCCTTTAACAATATGGACTAATTTGTTAACCAGTCAAATTTTAAAACTTATTAGATTAAAAAAATAATAATAAGGGAAAATGACAAATCAAACATTGTACTTTGTTAATCAATGACAAGTCAACCACTAAAATATTTTTGCTAATAACTTAACCATTGAACTATGAAAAATGGACAGAGCAAATATTGTAATTATGTTTTCAGTTAAAAAGCATTGTTAGTCTTTTCGCTGCGGAACGACAACGTTCATCAGCGGAATGACAATGTTCTGTTTGCAAAACAAATTACTATCCGCTGCGAAACAATCACTTTCTGTTGCGGAACTATTATTTTCTGCTGCGGAACTATCACTTTTCGTAGTATTGCAAAAAGTGAGACATTGGTGATAAACACTAGACGACGACGACAGACTATGAAGATGAAAGAGAAGATGGTGATGAGAACTGGACGGTGAAATCGAGAAGAAAGAATTGTTTTCGACGATAAGAAAATGTTCGAAAAACTAAAAACGTAAAAATTATTTTCGACGACAGACCGAACCGTGCCGGAGCTTCTCAACATCGTCTTCTCGTTAATATTGCTTCAATCATTGCAATTTTAACATAGAAATTAGAATTTGCCGAGCCTAAACATAGAATCGACATCGTATTCGCAGTAATATTTCTCAACAGGTAATGACAATGTTTACATCGTCGATTTTTTAGAGTTCAATATCTAAGTTGTTAACAAAAATTATTCATTAATTGACTTGTTATTGATCACAAAGTACGATGATTGATTTATTATTTTTCCTAATAATAATAAATCTCCAAAAGAAGGTAAACATTGTGGATAACCCCACTTCTCTTTCACGGGTTCCACTGTCTTTGTCATAAATCAATGGTAACGTCCAAAATAAACTATATATTTTAAGGATATGTCCAATTTAAACACTCTTTTTTTTAACAAATGAATTTTGTACAAAATTCAAAAAAAAATCCAAAGAAAATTGACGAGAATCAGCCCCAACGAGCTTAAACTAACTAAAATTGACTCAAAATCGAGTCGAAATTGACTCAAACTAAGTCCAGATCAAAAAATTTACAATAAAAATCGAACCAGAATTAAACTAAGCAAAATCAAAAAAATTAATTTAAGTTTTATTTTGTTCATGGTGCAAAGTTTAGGCCAAGGATTAAAGTAAACTAATCCCAAAATTTGAGATTCATATTGTTCAAAAAAAAAAATTCACAATTTAATTTGTAATTTACCCTAAATCAAATTCATTATTTCACTAAAATTTATTATTTTATTTTATTTTTTTTAAGTATTCATCTATATTTGTTGCAATAACTATATTAAAATATTATAATTTCATTCCACAATTATTAACTAATCAAATCTAAATTTCAAAAAACTAAAATACACATTTTTTAAAAACCAATAAAAAATAATAGGCAAGTATAGATCATTATCACAAAATAAATGTTTTGTTTGCAAGTTGTTGAAGAAGATAACTAGGGGTGGTGGGACCAAGTCGTCTCAGTTCAGTTCAATTCTGTTCCAAATATAAAATCAAACCGAATATATTTGATTTGTAAATTTAGCAACCAAAAACAAAAAAGAGCACGATTTTAAACCTAAGCATGGTTTGAAAACGAACCAAAACCAAACTTTGTTCTCAATTGGATTTAGGTTCTATTGGACTTAACTTTTGTTTGGTTTTTGGTTGGTTTTAACTTGTTTCGCAAAACTACAGAAAAACCTAAATAATTTCTTGATACTAGTTTGGTTCGATTCTGACCAATTTTCGAGAATAGATCAATAATCCAATGATAATCTTTCAATTATACTAATTTCGATCGTAAGTTTGATTTTTTTACAATTAAATCTGAAACCAATTCTAAACTAGTCGATACCGCTCCTAGAAATAACAATCTACAAAGTCAAAATAATATGAACAAATTTCTTTATTTGTCCATAACATTTAAAAGACATCATATTTTACAATATGCTAACCTTTGAAGTCATAAGTCACATGTTCTTATTTGTCAATCTTACATCATCCTCATGCCCTAATTTCCATTAATCTAAGCTAAATTCATTTAAAATTTTGTGATAATCACGTAAGTAATATATTATTAACTACGTCACAACATAAAACACAATGGGTTTTACTAAATAACGAGATTTTTTTTACTAAATTTCTAACATGAAATTTTGGACAAGAGAAATGTATTATCAGTCAACATCTATCCTAATAAGCGACTCTCAACTAATCATTTGTTGAATTATTGCCTTTAACCTTATTCGATTAGCAATGTGTATAAGCAAATAATAGAAAATATGTTATAACTAAAAACACTATATGTATATTTCACTAAAATATGATAATTTACTTAATTGCTACTAGGGATGGCTAACGGGCGGGCGGGCGGGCTTGCTAGCCCGCGGCTCAGCCTGCTACAGTAACAGAGCGGGCTCGGCCCGGGCCCTGTTGGCGGCAGAGCCGAGCCCAAAATCGGGGGCTCGCCAGCCCGGGCTCGCGAGCCTGGCGGGCCCGCCGAGCCCCCCTGGCAGTTGCTTGGCCGAGCCCACCGAGCTGTAGTCACTGGAGACTCTCTAGTGGAGAGTCTGGAGACGACGGCCTCTGGATCTCGCAACTCTCGTGAAGGCGAGATGAGATTGTCTTCTCGCGTAGAAGGCCGAAGGCTCGTCGTCGCGTGTAAGGATCGTCGTCGGGCTAGGCATCGTCGTGTGTAAGGCCGCAATCGTCAGTCGCGAGGTCGTCTCCGTCCGGCGTCCCGTAAGCTGCAATCATCTCGGTCTCGACTCTCGTGTCGTCGCGAGATCGTCGGGCAGCGATCTCCGTCTCGCGTCATCGCGAGACCGTCAATCGGCATCCGCTCGCGTCAATGGCGACTGGCGAGATCGTCTCTGGCCCGTGTTCGTCTCCATCTTGTCGTCGTGGTTTCGTCGTCGCAGGCCGCAACGTTGTCTCGATTCATCATCTTCAGACTCTGAAGATGATGAATGAGGCAGTCTGAGGCTCAGACAGAGTATAAGCCTTAGACTTTAAGGTTCAGAATCATAATATCTTATAAAGATATTATATAATTTATAATATCTTTATATAAAATATTATTATTTATGTACATTTGGCTCATTAGGCTCTGTTCGTTAAGGCTCGTTAGGCTCGGCAAACTCGTTAGGCTTGGCTCGTTAGTCTCGGCTCGTTAAGCTCGGCAGGCTCGACGAGCCAGACTTTTTCAGGTTTGACCGGCTCGGCTCTTTAGCCACCTCTAAATTTCTACTATTGCGAGCGAGGTATGATTAATCCACAACTCCTAATTAGCAATTTTAACTAATCATTTGTTGAAATGCTATATTTGATGTTATGCGATGATCAAACGATATAATTGAACAGGAAATGTATTTAAATAGATATAGAAAAGTTATTTTTTTTTGTTATTTAAACATTAAAATCATTTTTTCCCAAAATTGGAAAAATTCAAGCAATGTAATGCCCACTTTTAAAAGGAATTAGTAGAGAATTTATGATTTTTTTAAAAATAAGACAATATAATTTAGCGCTATTTTATTACAAGTAGATGAAGAGATATCAAATGAATCAAACCGAATGAAGAAAATCCTAGATTAACGCGAGCAGAGTCGAACTTACCTCATTTATTAAATTAGCTGGAAGAAGGAAAAATTAGTCGGAAGAAAAAAATTAATCAACTCAAGTCATGAGCTACAAATTGACATGATCTAATCTGTCGAACGAGTTAAATGTGTTCAACCAGCCGATGGAAACAAACTTAACGATGATGCTCCGATCAAATTATAAAAATAGTTACGAGCTTAACAAGTTAAGCAAGTCATGCACGTAAAATTGAGCTTAGTTAGATTATGATTACTTAAATCATATGCATACGCATTCACATGTATGCACAAAACACTTCTTGCATAGACAAGTGAAACATATAGATGATATATTAATAAGAAATATCCTAAGATTTTAATAATATAAATAATGAGATATGTGATTATAAGAGTTTATTAAAGTTGAAAATTTAAGTTTAGGTTGTGAGAACTAATCACGTAAGACTTAATACATAGCTAGACGTGATGTTTGTATGGTTTGTTGAATTCTTAAATTAGGATTCTTATTGAGCTCAAAAAGCTTATTCGTGGTGCCTCCAATAATTCAGGTATATGTGGTAGCAGATCGGGTGTGACAAAGTAAAAATTAAATGGATTGTTGAGTCTGGTATTACATAGACCTAGTGGAGTGATTGTGGGTTTGGTATTTTACTATATTTAGTTTAATTTAGCCTAATGTTTGTAAAGTAGATTTGAATAGAATTTTATAAATAAATAATATTATAACTTTCCTAGAGTGAATTTTATATTTATATGACTCAATATTATAATTTCATTCAACAATTATTAACTAATTAAATCTAAATTTCAAAAACTAAAGTACACATTTTTTTTAAAAACAATACAAAATAATGGGCAAGTATAGATCATTATCACAAAATAAATGATTTGTTTGCAAGTTGTGGGAGAAGATAACTAGAGGTTTTGGGACCGAGTTGTTCCAATTCAGTTCAATCATACTCTACATATAAAATCAAACCGAATATATTTAATTTGTAAATTTAGCAACCAAAAGTCAAAAAGAGCACGGTTCTAAACCTAAGGATGGTTTGGAACCGAACCAAAACTGAACATTGTTCTCAGTTGGATTTAGGTTCTGTTGGACTTAACTTTTGTTTGGTTTTTTGGTCGGTTTTAACTTGTTTCACAAAACTACAGAAAAACCTAAATAATTTCTTGATGCCAGTTTGATTAGATTCTAACAATTTTTGAGAATAGAACGATAACCGAATAAAAAACTTTCAATTATACTAATTTCAATTGTACGTTTGATTTTTTTTTAGAATTCAAATTGAAACCAGTTCTAAACGAGTCGATATCTCTCCTAGATATACCAATCTAGAAGGTCAAAATAATATATATAGACTTCTTTATTTGTCCATAACGTTTAAAAGACATCATATTTTACAATATCCTAACCTTTGAAGGCACAAGTTACATGTTCTTATTTGTCAATCTTACATCATCCTCGTGCCCTAATTTCCATTAATGTAAGCTAATTTCATTTAAAATTTTGTGATAATTACCTTAAGTAATATATTATTAACTATGTCACAATATAAAACACAATGGTTTTCACTAAATAACGATAATTTGTATGAAGTTTCTAACTTGGAATTTTGGGCAAGAGAGATGTATTATTAATCAACTTCTATCCAATGAATGAACGACTCTCAACTAATCATTTGTTGAATTATTGCATTTGATGTTATTCGACGAACATTGTATATCAACAAATAATAGAAAACACGTGACAACTTAAAAGACTATATTTATATTTTACAAAAATATGATAATTTGCTTAATTTCTACGCTCACGAGGGAGGTATTATCAATCCACAACTCCGAACTAGCGATCTTAACTAATCATTCGTTGAAATTTTATATTTGATGATGTGTGATGATCAAATGAGTCAAACCGACCAAATGAAATCCTAGATTAGTTAAGATCAAAACAACGGACAAATACGACATCGTTTCAGCTGAAAACGGACGTCCTTCGGTACAGAACATACATCCCTCAATTCAAAACGAACGTCAAACTGACAATCTGGATCAACCCTGTTTTCTCTCCAGCGGGCCAACATCACAGAGGAGGGTGGAGGTCATCGACGAACGTCCTTCACCGTGATAAATTTTAAAATTTTTGAATGTTTGATTTTTTTTTCAATCTTAATGTAAAATTTAACAGTGAAATTTCGATCGAGATACGTTCGTCCCTCGATCTTTGACGGTAACTAAAATGCGGCATTAACGTCGACGTATTTTGACATAAAATATGACTGTGATGGAGACATCGTTCTTTTTTTATAATTTAAGATTTTAGTTGTTCACAAATTTTTTATAGGATTTGCAGTATTGCTGAAATTAAATTATAGAGTTTACGGTGTTAATTTTTCAATAAAATAAATAAATTAGAAAATATAAATAAGTTGTAATAAAAATGATGAAAAATAGACAATTTGAAATCTGCTCCGTAGACGTTCCACTGAATTTGAAGATAGCACGAAACCTTCCCCAACCCCCAATCCAAGAGGGAGAAACTAGAGAGAGAAAGCTCTGAAGCTATCATCAATGGCGAAGAAGGAAGAATCTGGCCGAGCAGCTCCCCCACCTCGGCCTACTATTACTTTACCTCCTCGCCCTTCAATGGAGGCTTTTTTTACTGGCGGTCCTGGAGCTAGTCCTGGTCCTATGACTCTCGTCTCCAGCTTTTTTGCCGACACCCCGAGCGACTCCCCGGAGTTCCGGTCGTTTTCTCAGTTACTCGCTGGAGCCATGGGCTCGCCAATGGCTATGGGTTTCTTTGGATCCAATTCGAGCCAGAATTCTTCTTTCAAGGAAGGAGGTGGTTCGGAGAAGGAACTGGGGTTTAAGCAAAGTAGGCCGGTGAATTTGGTGGTTGCTCGGTCTCCTATGTTTACAGTTCCACCTGGTTTAAGTCCATCAGGGTTGCTTAATTCGCCAGGATTCTTTTCACCTCAGGTAGTTGGTTCGATCTTTTAGTAATGATAATCTTGTTCTGCTGTTCTGTTGTTCGCTTCTCGTTTTCTATCAAATTTAAATTGTTAGTTTCTTGATTGTTTCTGAGTTAGGAGTAGGATTTTCTCGTCATTTTTGTCTCAAATAATTCAAATAGTTTTTGGGAGATCATCACGATGAAGTTCTTCGACCCCTTCTCTCTAAGTTTCTCTTTTCATTTCTGACTAACCATGGATGTGACACTGTAAATTTCTCACCTCGATGCTTATTTTTCGAAAGAAAAGATGGGCTGTTTTCATATTTTTTCCAAATGAGCTATTTGTTCATCCTATCTTTTAACAGACATAAGATTCGTGGGAAGATATGGGAAAAAATGAGACCATGACTCCATGAGAACGACTCATTCAGACCAAATCACTAAAAAAGCACTTCTTCGATGAAAAAATATGGATAATTAGATGAATTTTTTGTTTTTGATTCCAATCCAATTTGTTTTGTTTCGCTAGTTAAACAAACATTCTAAGGTAATATGCTTTACTTCTCTCTTCCGCTCCTATGGTTTTATTTACAAACTTAATAATAGTTGACATTCCTTTTGTTCGTTCTCCATTTCAGAGTCCTTTTGGAATGTCACACCAGCAGGTTCTTGCTCAGTTTACCGCTCAAGCTGCCCTAGCCCAGTCTCATATGCACATGCAACCGCCAGCAGATTATCCACCATCTTCGGCCCCTCCAATGGATTCGTTGACATTGATACGACATCCATCATTTAATGTCGATGAAACTTCACAAAAGTCAATATCAGATCCCAAAGGTTCCATGATCGAATCAGCAGAGGTCTCTCATTCTGACAGGAAATATCAACCTCCTCCACATGCTGCTGAGAAACCAACGAATGATAGATACAACTGGAGAAAGTATGGTCAGAAGCAGGTTAAAGGCAGTGAATTTCCGCGAAGCTATTATAAATGCTCAAATCTGAATTGCCCCGTCAAAAAGAAGGTTGAGCGTTCTCCTGACGGCCATATTTCTGAAATTATCATAAAAGGCAAGCACAACCATGATCCACCTCAACCCAATAAACGTTCGAAAGATGGTGGTGAAGCAACTGGCCTTGTACATTCTCTCCCTATGGCAGAAATCAACTCGCATATCAGCACCGGAAATGTCAACAAGTCAAGCGAAACTGTACAAGTGGGTTCAAGTGACAGCGAAGAATTGCATGAAACAGAGAGAACGGAAGACAGGGATGTTGATGAGCCAAATCCAAAAAGGCGGTGAGTTTGCAAAACTTCCATTTTCCTATCAGTCACACTGTTTGTATTTATTTCCCATATTCTACAAGAAACCAAAAAGAAACACAAGAATAATCATCAAATTTCGCTCTTCAATGCAGGAACATAGATGGGGGGACATCTGGGGTTAGTTTGTCACAAAAGACACTTACAGAACCGAAAATCATAGTTCAAACACGAAGTGAGGTTGATCTTTTAGATGATGGCTATAGATGGCGCAAGTATGGCCAAAAGTTGGTCAAAGGAAATCCTTATCCAAGGTATTATCTTATTTTATTTACCTTATTTTCTATGTTTTCCATATTACCTTATCTTTTAGTTTTGGGATGTTGAATCAACTCAAGGCCACTCTACATGAAAATTCACACAATTCTCAAGTCACAGTTATCAGCCTCATGAAATATATCTAATCTACAGTGTGAATCTTGTTTGTGTGCCTTTCATAGATCATGGCCTAACCCCATAACCTGATTTTTCATATACTTGACGAAAGAAGTGATGCTTGATTCGTTGATGTCAAAAGTCTTGAGAAAGTTATTACCCCTATAAGATGGTTTATCTTGCAAATTTCCCATAAGAAATTCTTGGGTTAATATTTTACATTGTTGGTAGTCATGTCAAGAGCAGAAGTGATCTAGTACGATGCTTCTTACACTTACGTTCACTGCTTGATAGTTATCATAATAGACCAAATTCATGGATTGTCACCAACATCTAGAAGTTGTCTCTCCATACATTGTATTTAAGCATTGCCCTTTTGATGCTGACAATTTGGTAATTGTTGCCCTAGTGAAGATATATGATTGTTTTGTTCTTTGGTTTTTGAGTATCTTGAGAAACTTGTTGGGTAGTTTTAAAAGTTTGTCACTATTTTGGTTCAGACCCTTTTTGACATATTTAATCTTTGAACAGGAGCTACTATAGATGCACTCACGTCGGATGCAATGTTCGTAAGCACGTTGAGAGAGCCTCAACAGATCCCAAGGCTGTAATAACGGCATATGAAGGAAAACACAATCACGACCTTCCTGGAGCAAGAAGTAGTAGCCACAACACAGCCAACAACAACTCCCTGCAAATTAAACCACTCAGGGTTGTGGCTCAAAAACACCCATTACTCAAAGACATGGATTTTGGAACTAATGAACAGAGACCTCTTGTTTTGCAGCTTAAAGACGAGCAAATTACGGTATAAAAAGCACATCCCAGGTCTGTTTCTGTAATTTTGAAGGCTATATTTTGATCCAAGCTGACTAACATCTTACAAAGTGAAGAAATATAGTGAATAGAAGAATAATGATCTGACAGGTACATATTATTTCTGTGTAATTTATTTTGTGTATTTCAACTTGGTTGGCATAGCTTGCTATATGATAAATACCCTTCTGCTGTAGAAAATGGGGAAGATGCTTTACATAATTATATTTTGACACCTCTACTGAATAGACTGGGAGGATTGTAAGATTTGAATATATTCACGTGGCTTTTTTTCTTGTGCTTTTACTTATTTTTTGTTGATTTTAAATCTAACGGTTTAGGTTCGTACGACTCGAGTGATTGATTTTCTTTCGTGTGAGTGTTGCTAGATCTAAACCATTTTTATTTGAAACTATTGGATAAGATCTAGTTTGAATAGTTCGAGCTAAACGATCTTAAAGAAAGATTTCTTCTCCTCTGTCTCCTCCGTGTTTAATAGATCTTATTGTCATGTGCATTATTGGTATCACTCTTCAAAACTGAGATACGATGTGTCATGTGCATAGCATATGCATAATGACTCAATTTTCATCAAATAGTACAATATTATACGTTTTGATACTAGAACTATCTGGTTTTGTTTTGATACTTAGATCTCTCTTGTTTTGTTGGTGTTTTATTTCATCCAAGACTCTTAGGGGCTCAATCCATAGCAACTTATAAAATTAAGAGTAAAGTCTAACTTAGATCAGGGTCATTATCCGGCTTGTGGCCCCGTCGACAGACCGTTGGAGAGACTCGTGCAGATTTTGACTGTTTTTGTTGGATTTTGGTGAATTTATGCTGGAATCCAGCCACGTTGCCGAAAATCTAGGCCCATTGACCCGACCACAGGCCTTCCCTTTGGGGTGGGTGGGGCTGGGCCCAGTGCCAGGGCTGAGAACTGAGGGCTCTTGCTGTTGTCGGCGTGTGCGGCAGTGTTGGAGATTGGAAATGTTGGAAATACCAATATTGACAAGTGAGCACCATGGTCGTTCTTCAAGCAAAGCGGAGCTTCTTCTGAAGCTGTTGCAAAGGTTTCAGAGAATTTTTATTATAAATGACTTCAAAAGTAATTGATTTCGTGAATTGGTAGACTTCAGATGGATTGGTGTTCTTCATGACGAAGCTTGATTCGCCATATACAATACAATTTCACGGGGAAGTAGTATGGAAGACAGATGAGCAAGCAAAACAGAGCAGTAATCTTGTATATCTTTTGAAAACTTGGCTGGCAATTGCCTCTGGCCATAGAATTCCTATCTAAGATATTATTCTTCTTCTGGCCTCCTACCTTCTCCCGGCTCCTTCCTGGTGGAGTGATTGTGGAGTCTCCAACTTCTCCATATACAACATTGTTTATTTTGAAGTTTCTCGTGAGGTTTTGTTATTGGGATTAGTCTAAAATACTTTGAAATAAATAGGAAGGAGAATACTACTTATAAATCATTCACTTTTTACTTTCACAAATGATGTAGGATTGAACACCTCTACCAGTATGCGCCCTCACAATCAACATAATTTTGAAATGTCATTATCTTTACATGCGAGGTGGCACGGGGATAACCTCATTAAACAATATTGAGAGATATAAAACTAGACTCATAGGTAAAAGATTCACTCAACATGAAGGAATCGACTACAATGAGATTTTTTCTCCTGTACCTAAAAAAGATTCTCTTCGTATCATTCTAACATTAGTTGCACATTTCGACTTTGAGTTGCAACAAATGGATGTGAAACGGCATTTCTAAATGGAGATCTAGAGAAAAAAAGTTTATATGAAACATCCTGAAAGATTTTTCTCTAGTGAAAGTGAGCATTTAGTATGCAAGCTTAAAAAATCCATATACGGATTGAAACAAGCTTCTCGCAAGTAGTATTTAAAATTTCATGATGTTATCTCTTCATTTGGTTTTGTAGAGAACATTATGGATTAATGTATATACTTTAAGGTCAGTGGAAGTAAGATTTGTTTCTTAATTTTATATGTGGATGATATTTTGATTGCTACTAATGACAAAGGATTGTTACATGAGGTAAAACGATTTCTCTCTCAAAACTTTGATATGAAGGATGTGAGTGATACATCCCATGTTATAGGTATTAAGATACATCGAGAAAGATTTCGAGGTATTTTGGATTTGTCTTAGGAAGCCTATATCAATAAAGTTTTAGAGAAATTCAAGATGAAAGATTGTTCACCTAGTGTAGCTCCTATCGTGAAGGGTGACAAGTTCAATTTGAACTAATGTCCGAAGAACGATCTTGAGAGGGAGTAAAAGAAAAACATTCTATATGCTTCAGATGTTGGAAGCCTTATATATGCTCAGGTTTGCACTAGACCTGACATTGCATTTGCAGTTGGAATGTTAGGAAGATATCAGAGTTATCCAGTCATTGACCACTGGATAGCTGCCAAGAAAGTTATGAGGTACCTTCAAGGGACAAAGAACTACATGCTTATATACATACGGACTGATGATTTGGAAGTGATTGATTATTCCAATTCAGACTTTGCTGGCTGTGTTGATTCTTATAAATCAACTTCCGGATACATTTTTATGTTAGTTGGTGGAGCTATGTCATGGGAAGTGCAAACAATCACTAACTACTACTTCCACTATGGAAGTGGAGTTCGTGTCATGTTTTGAGGCTACCCAACATGGTGTATGGATGAGGAATTTTATTACTGGGCTTAGAACTGTGAATTTAGTTGCTAAGCCATTGAGATTGTACTGTGACAACCCAACTGCTATTTTTATGACTAAGAATAATAAAAAGTGGTAGTCGAAACAAACACATCGACATAAAGTACTTAGCCATAAGAGAACGTATTGAGGATAAATCAGTGGTCATTGAGCACATAAGCTATGAGTTGATGTTAGCTTATCCTTTTACAAAATGCATGCCATTGTCAAAATTTAAGGATCATGTACAAAACATGAGACTTGTATCCTTTATGTAATTCGTTGTAAGAACCAGTATTTAAATAAAACTCTGTGATGTTTTCTCATGTTTGTTTTATTACATGTGCATGTTTAATTTTGAGAAACATCAATAACGTTTATACCTAGAATAAACATAAAGTTTATTCATTAAGTTTATGGATATTAAAGAAGCAACATAATGCATTGTGATACATGAAAGGTAATACTCAATTTCATTAAGAGAACCTATCGTTATGATTCATGTGCTGTGTTTACTTATTAAAGAAATATGAAAAACATAGACCAAATGGAAGAATATTAGAAATTGTATAATCCAATATGACTTTTGGATTTGTGACAATTATCATAAGGTAAGGTCTGATTTTTCAACAGTCACCATCAAGGCAACCGTTCATGTTGCATCCCTCATATTATAACTCTTTGATAGGAAGAGTTATAAAGATGGTTAATTTGAAGATCTCCTAACCCTTCTATTCTCATATAGAAATTACAACATCGCTTGAGAACAGAAGGGTTTAGAAGCAATTCTTCAAGGAAGGAAAACAGTTGTCCATGTTTTATCATTAATGACCGGAGGTATTTTGAATTTTCGCGTTTTGATCTAAATGATTCGGCTTTTGTTCTAAAAACATGTTAGATCGATAAAAATTAAAGTTTATAGTTAGTACTTGGATTTGTTCCTATTTTGAAATATAAAAATGGGGATTTTCATCAAAATACACTAGAAAATATTTGAAGAAGATATTTCTAGACTTCGTTGTGATTTATTTCGATTTGAGTTTTCACGTAAAAATTTTTGGTGTCGATTTTCATTATTATATTTATTACTTCTTGACTGTTAAATTATAAAAATACGAGAAAAATATTTTTAATATTTTTAGATCATATCTGTTATTATTTTTGGTACCGATTAGTAGTATAATTATACTGTATAAATAAATTATAGAAACTAAATTTTAAATGAAATCGTTTATAACCCGGTCAAACTTAATTGATAAGGTAATTGTATTTAGATAGATTATTAAAGACAATTTTTTATTATGATTAAGAAAACACTTTGGGCTTAAAAAATAATATTAAAAACTAAAGGAATAAAGACACGATGTTAGTATGTGCAATAATTAAATGTGAATTTAAATGTATTAAGAAATTATATTACTTTAAAATTAATCATACGTTATTAACGAAAGAGGTTACACTATAAATAATTAAATTAAGAAATTAATTATAACTTAAAATATAAAATTATAAAAATATTATATTAAAAGTGCAGGATCAGTGTAACAATTAGGCGGTTCTCCTCTCTCTCTCCCTGCTCTCTTTGGCTTTCCAACCAGAGGAACATATGAGGAAGAAGCTTCAGAAAGATGAAACATCAAGCCTTTCCTCCTTTTGCAAACCCATGAAAACGGAAATAAAGGTGAAGAAATTCGAACCCACGAATGTTTCTACATTTTCCCTTTGCTTTCGGGCCGTTTGCCATGCCAACAAAGAAACTCTTTCCGCTTCTTCTCTCCCCTTCATTCAGTTTTCCGGACATCTCGCACTCGCATGACCAAAAATGGCTTTCTTCTTTTCTGGGTTTGAGCCATTTTCTCTGTTTTTGTTTTTCGTTTCCTGAGATAATGATGCGTACCTACTTGAGCTGAATGCGGGGCTAGTTCTCTGTCCCTGGTCCATATCCCAATCTGGGTGGGTTCTGGTCGATGTTGGCGGGATTTGGCCGTTCTTCATGGGTTGTATCTGCTCGAAACAGGTGGTCAAAGCGGCGGCTGCGTCGCCTGATTTTGAGTATTCTACGGCGGTTATCGACAATGGGGCGGTGATTTTGGAGCCTTCATCGAAAAATCCACCCGGGTTACTGGAATATGTGCACAAGGGGGATGATAAACACGAGAATAGGAGTCGAGAGATTAAAAGGTCGAAGAAAGAGAGTTCGTTTGGGAGGGGCTCTTTTAGCTTCAGATTGGGGTTTTCTCATACGGAAGCCGAACAAGTCGCCGCCGGTTGGCCTTCTTGGCTTAGCAGTGCCGCCGGTGAAGCCATTCAAGGATGGGTGCCTTACAGGGCTGATGCCTTTGAGAAGTTGGACAAGGTAGCAGACTGGTTTTGTCATTTTTTAGCTTTCTTATCGTATATTTGTTTGGGTACTGATAATAAATGAAGAACCAAACCTAATTAGCTTGCATGGAGACAGATACTCCCCTAAATGTAGTAATTTCAAGACAACTCCCCTCAGAGTTTGGTTCAAGTCTTGAAAACCTTGACCTTTAAGGTGTCCCTCCCTGCAACTTCTTAAGTTCGAATCCTAAAATCTTTCAATCATGCTTCTTTGTGGAAAATTGAAACATTTAAATACAAAATGCACTTACTGCTGAATTCTGCTGAGTTAGGATAAGTGCAAAATTTTGCTGAATTTTCGATGTTATTTAATCACTTGCTGTTTGTTAATGGTAATTTATTTGCATATGTTGAGCATTCGCATGATTTTCTGATAAAATAACTCATTCGTAATCAGGTTGGACAAGGTACATATAGCAGCGTGTTCAAAGCACGGCAAGTCAACACAGGGAGAATCGTTGCATTGAAGAAGGTGCGATTTGATAATTTTCAACCGGAGAGCATCAGATTCATGGCCCGAGAAATAATGATTTTGCGGAGACTTGAGCATCCAAACATCATAAAATTGGAGGGGTTAATCACTTCCAGATTGTCAACTAGTATATACCTCGTATTTGAGTATATGGAGCATGATCTAGCTGGATTAGTGTCTTGTCCGAATATCAAGTTCAGCGAAGCTCAGGTCAGTTCATAATATGCATTCTAACCATTTAGTGTGTTTGGATCACTTCATCGAATTGTTTTATCGATAAGAATTACCTTCAAAGATGAGGTCCGATTAACCGTGGTTGACTATGTAATAAGATCAGGGAAGACATCCATTTTAATTTTTGTCTTAGATTATTGTTTTTGTTTCTGCTTAGGTGAAATGTTATATGAGACAACTTCTGTCCGGAATAGAGTACTGCCATCTTCGAGGTATAATGCATAGAGATATCAAAACATCGAACATTTTGGTAAACAATGAAGGAGTTCTGAAATTGGGTGATTTTGGATTGGCAAACTCCCTTGACTCGAGTAATAAGCAACCACTGACCAGTCGTGTAGTGACCTTATGGTATCGTCCTCCTGAACTTTTGATGGGTTCGACTAGCTATGGTGTCTCTGTCGACCTCTGGAGCATTGGTTGTGTCTTTGCAGAACTTCATTTGGGGAAGCCGATTCTTAAAGGAAGAACTGAGGTGATGTTATTATCAATTTTTTTCGAGATTCCACTTTATGATGAATGAAGAGACTATCTTTTCCTTTGATCTGGGGAATTCAAAATTTTCGGGAATTCACAGGTCGAACAATTGCACAAAATATTCAAGCTCTGCGGTTCCCCATCCGACGAGTTTTGGAAAAAGGCAAATCTTCCTCATGCATCTATGTTTAAGCCTCAGCAATCATACGAGAGTTCTCTTCAGGAGAAATGCAAAGATTTTCCGACAGCTGCCATGAATTTGATGGAAACGTTTCTTTCTATCGAACCATACAATCGTGGAACGGCCTCCTCTGCACTTATGTCCGAGGTAACTCTTGCTGAATATTTGATAAAACAGGCAAATTTGAAATCAAGATTAACTGCCTAAATATCTAAATTCTGGGTCTTGAACATGAAGTTAGACGAGTTTTGTGGTTTCTTTGTTCTCTGACTGTCCTAAATTGTGTGGTATGTTTATGTTATGGCTTGCTTCTGATTTGTTAAAATAAGGTTGTGTTTTTAGCATCTTCGTTTTTCTCTTTTAATCCATGCGATTTTTTCCCAGTATTTCAGAACAAAGCCTTACGCGTGTGATCCGTCAAGCTTGCCAAAGTACCTGCCAAACAAAGAAATCGACGCGAAAAATCGTGACGAAGCAAAAAGGTGTGGACTTCACTTACATTTTAATTTATACCCCTGTAAATACTCAGGGTCATCAAATGGCTCATGGCATGCAGGCTGGCCCAAGGCTGAGCCATTTTTCTTAGGGCCTGGTCCGAGTTTGGCCCCGACGTTGAACTCGACATGGACCTCTATTTTATAGATGTGTCGGTCCGTAGGTTTGATCCAACGGACCAGCTTTTTTAAGGAGTTAGTGGCAATTTTGTTAAGAACTCTGTGGCACTGTAAGAAGGCTGGCTCGAAAGTTGGCCAGGAGAAACCCCGCAAAATTGGAGCTTGAGGATGATATTATACTTAGATCTCACTGATGATTGATTTAATGATTTCACATTTTTGATATCGAATCGAGTTTCAGGAAAAGGACGGGGGTCAATGGCCGAGCACCTGCAGCAACTCAAAAGCAGAGAAGAGTTCGGAAGACTTCACAAGAGCCACAGAGTTACAGTAAATCAGCACAAAAAGAGGTTCTCTCCCCAGTCCCTCTCTCCCTCCCTCTCTCTCTCTCTCTGTGTCTACTAATGCATCTATTGACTATGCAGCAAGTGTATGATACTAAAAATGGTAGTAGAAATACCGGAACTAGTGCTCACCCGCCCAAGGCGAAAAGTAGGGCCGTTCAGAGGGACCTACTGAAGCCGTCGATAGATACAATCTCAGAGGCTTCTCAGGTAAACGCGTCGGCTCAATGGGACGAATCACAGACTGTCCCGGTACATGTCACAACCTCAGCCAGTGGCTTTGCGTGGATGAAGAGACGAGCAGACGATGCCACATCCACCGTCTCGGACGGGCTAAAAAGCCAAATTAGTGCAATGGACTTTGCAAATTACACAATTATCTTGCCAAACCGAGGCGATAAAGATCTTCGTGATCAAACTAGCTCTCAAGACCAGCACGAGCAGAAGACTAATCAAAGAAAAAAATTTGATCTGCCCAAGTCTTTTGATGCATCAAACTCGTTGAATTCAACGGACTCATCGAAGGAATTCCAACAAAAAATGGACCCTGATGGTCGATTACATTTGGTGAATAGACTGTCTTTTTTCGACCCCTTAAACTATATTCGTATAAGTAATGATGATCATCTAATTTGGGTTTTGAACTGATTATGATTTATTGTATTTCAACAGGGCAACGAGGATCAAGGAAAGCATATTGAATTCTCGGAACCATTGGTATTGGAACCGGATAGGATGGATGAGCGTTTGCAAAGGAATGAGAATCATATTCGCCGAGCAGCTCGGAAATCAAGGTTTGAAAGAGGTAAAAATAAACGTCAGATGTACACTCTAATATTGCATTATGATTATTATACGTTATCAAATTATCTGAACTGATGAGTGAGTGACTCGCAGATCATATCATGACGAAAGATTAAAGTGATTAGAATTTGAAGACTGAGATTATTCTTCATGTTTGAAACTCATTGACATGAAAGTGTGGCATTTTGCAGAGAAATGACACTAAGATTTATGGGTTTGGGAAAGGCAACTTCGCATCGCTTTCTCTGTTCTTTCGATCTCTACGGATCGCATGGGGAGACAAATTTAATCTCGAGCGGCTCGGAGTTTTATTGTTTGTATAAAGAAAGAAAAGTACTCATAAAAAGATGTATACTTTGGTAGAAAGATTACTTTCTTATAGATATAATGAATGCATACAGAGAGAGTGAGGCTCTCTTTTTACAAACCAGTACTGCTTTTAGCAAAGTTATTGTCATCTGAGTGGGGCTGGGCTTCGTGCTGGTTCGGTCTGGTTCTGCCCTGGACCGGACTGAATGGTGGCACAAAGCATCAAACCGGAACCCAATTGGTTTTACTTCTGTTTCAAAATTAAAAAAAAAAAATTATTTTTATAAAATATTTATATTTTTGGTCGATTTTGGGTTGGATTTTTGAATATTGGGATGGGTTTGGGCCTATTTTTGGGGTTTGTGCCGGTTTGACCCAGAATTCGGTTCAAATTTGGCGGTTTGACCTCCAAAAGTGTGAACTGAATTGTGACTCACGGTTCTATTCCTTCTAAAACCGGGACAAGTTCCTATGAGAGTGGGGGCCGGACCAAACTGGCATTTAAACCGGAACAAGGTGTTCTTTAGGGTTTCATGGTCATATGGAACGACATTGGTCATCGTCAGTGACAGAGTTTGCTCTGAGAGCTCCCCTGGGTCTGTGCCTGTTCGTGGGAAATGCCCGGAGCAGGAAACCCATTAATTGAATGACCCAAAAAGTGAAAATTTATAGCGATTGCTATTGCTTTCATCTCCATTTGATAGGTCAGTCATTTGATTTGACTCCTTCCATGTCTGAGCGTTCACGCGGATGATGGGCATTGACTCGATCCCCTTCCTTTGACCCATTCACTGAATACCACCTTCATGACATCGCCGGAGGCTCATCATCTAGAGAGGCGTCATTTCTAGAGGACATACGGTTACGTCAATCTCCTACAGGTCAAAATTACTCTTCCATAAATTTCGTTTGATCGATTTCGTTATTTATTTATTTATTTTGCAAGCTTTTATGGGATTTACTTGGTAGGTTTCCTTAGATTGGGCTCTGATTGATTGTTTGTGTTGGTGTTTGTATATTTTGGGCAGAAAGTTGAAAGAATCTATCCTGAAAGTTCCGACAAAACTGATTGCAGTTCGGAATTTTCGATTTGGTGTCGAGCTTTCTTAATCAATTAATTCAAATGATCTAGGCTTCCTCTGCAGGTCCTCTTTCATGGCGTCCAGTCGGAATTTTCGTTATACCACTCTAGCAAGTGATGAAAATGATGAATATAGTGGCAATGGAAGACGATTTGATCCTCGGTTTGACTACTCGCCGAAATCCTTCGACAAGATCCCGTGGAAGTCCATTGCTCTTGCTATTTTCCTTCTTCTTCTAGGATCGTTGCTTCTTTTCCTTTCCTACTTCATCTTCACCGGCCACATGGGAGGCGATCGATCCCAAGCCTACGGTCTCCTGACCATCGGAATTCTCACTTTCCTTCCAGGTATATACTTCTACGTTCATAGAAACCATTTGCAGCAAGTCTTGAATTCCTCCGACTCCAAAATGATTATGGTTATGAACAACAATTTGTGAATTTTGATTGCAGGGTTTTATGAGTCGAGGATTGCATATTATTCTTGGAGAGGTGTTCAAGGATTCCGCTTTGCTTCCATTCCTGATTATTAAGCTTCTTCTTCTATATTTTGGACTCTAAATGGGGTATAGATCATTTGAAGATTAGTAGCACTAATGATCTAATAATCACATGTTTACTCCATGATCCACCCTGGTGTTTGTGTTGTTCTTGTTTTTCTCTGCGTTGAAGCGATAATTTGATATGCGGTTTGGATACGTAATTATTGGAATAGTTGTTAGAAACTAATACGATGAATCCGCAAAATATATTTAATCTAGAACGCAAATTTGTATCTATGCACTTGAGCTCGGTCGATGCAAATTGTACCTCGTGGTGGACTGATCCACTTTATGTAAAAGAGTGATTTCAAACTAGTCAGCCAGCTCGGCTTGTTACAGTAATTAATAACTTAAAAAGAGTCGATTTATACTGAAGATTTCGTCGGAAGAATATCCAGGCCGACCTTAGAGACCACCCTCTCGGGGGTGGGCCGAGCAAGACTAGGCCCAACTTGAGCGTCTTTGACGCTGGTCGAGCCGCTACAACCCTTCATGATCTTGAATTAAATCGAATCATCTTGCTCATGAAAAATTTTATATTGTCGTAAAAATCTCTACCCTTTTAAGATCGCATGAATAAAACAATGTTTTATGAACACGAGATGTGGACCAAATGCAATATGTTCTATGAAAGTCGAAAATATGACGAACATGATAGCTCTCTCGTCTTTGTAATATTTGCCATATGTATTTAATTAAAAAAAATTATAGTTAATATTTTGGGGAAGACGTTAGGCGTTGCAGCAATGTAAGTCTAAATCTTTCACTCTGTCATTCCCAATTTTCGTATGGAATGATGCATCTCTCTGTTGTAAGGGAATTGTGTGATTTTGGAGAGAAGCAAAACGATGGATTTTTCTGCAATCGGAAACAAGGGCGTTGAAGGTATAAAAACTCAATTTTTATCTTCGTAATTTTATTTTGATTCCTGGCGATTTAGTCTGAATTCTAGTTGTGAAGTTGGATTTCAATTTATGTTGTTATTATTTGAACAATCGCACAAATCCAGAAATTTTGGTTGCACGAGTTCTTTCAATGCAGCAACGTCGGGAAGCGACTTAGCAAATGTTGAGTCATGGTACGCTATATTTAGGACCGTCGATTTCGGTCAGTGGATGACTAGCCGAGACACGGAGTCTCAGCAGTCGAGTTGGGTCGCATCGTCGAACGAAATCGTTCGCAATGAGGACGTGAATGTCTGCGAACGACGTCCACAATGAGGAGCAGGATGTCTGCGGCAAGCCTTGCTTTTGGGCCTTGTTCCTTCTTGGTGGGTCTGCGGTCTGGGCCAAATTGAGACTAGACCAAATGCCCAGTTGGATAGTGGACCGGCCGTGGTCCAGGATCTAAATTGGTCTATTTAGATTTATTTTGGGTCAGATTTTTAGGGTATTCATATACCTAATGTAACGACCCGAATTTTCTTAAATCGTTTTAAGAAGGCATTAACTTACTAATACAAAGCCTTTGATTTGAAAAACTCCTTTTCAATCAAGATCATTTCATAAAAAGGTTTATCAGAGTGCAAAATTCGATCGCTACTAAAACTTATTTTCTTACCCTTTCTTTTTAAAATAGGAATTTATTTCGGAAGCGTAATTAAAACGAGAAATCTAATTTGTAATGAATAACGGAATGAAGATAGGATCCATACTCAATTAAAAACAACATTTAAAGAAACGTAGTCTTAAACCGAAATCCTTCAAATCAAGCATACATAACATTTGAAAACTCGCATAACGAAACATAAAGATAATCCACTCAATTTCTTACTAAACCTTTCTTTCCTCATTTCTCGTGCCTCACTACTACTCCGTCGGCGTACCATCGGACCTACCGCAGGCTCCACGGAAATGACCTCTTCCTTTACTTCTGGCATGATCATCTCGTTACCTACACCACAAGTAAGGACATGAGCTTACGCCCAGTAAGTATATGGGGAAAATCAAATATGCATCTCTCTTTAATTCTGTTTGGATGGGGCCACCCAAACCAACTCTTTTCATTTCGTTCGTTCTTCACTCGTATCTCGAGTGTGAAGATTTGGAGGGTTCTTAGGGGATGAAATCCGCCCTCCAACTTCCTTTTCAGTTCCTTTTCCAGCATATCTTGCCTTCAAGGTTCCTCCTCTTCCGGCGTATCCCGCCTTCCGAGTTTCTACCCTTCCGACGTATCCCGTCGGAGAGTTTCTTTGGTGATGACGTATCCCGCTTATCCCAACATTCTTTTCTTATTATTCATCCCCTTTTGACGTGTCCCGCCTCCAAGGGTCTTCCTCTTTTGGCGTATCCCACCCTCAGAGTTGCTACCCTTCAGACGTATCTCGCCGTAGGGCTTCTTCAGTTATGGCGTATCCCGCTCATCCCGAACATCTTTTTATTAATCTTTTTCCTCACTCATGCATGTGGCACCATTCCTTGGGGTGCTCCCTATTAGGTTTCTATTAATATGAACTCAATCTAACTCATCACATATAGAAGAACAAGTAATCCACAACGAATTCAAAAAAGTCATTGCATACTTCACTTATCAAATTAACTAACCGTACTTTATCATTGAAACAAACTATGATCTTGCAGCAAACAACAGATTATACTATCCAATGGTAAGAATTTCACAGCAAAGAATATCGACAATTCAGTATGGGAAGTGCTCTCTACATAGTTAGCTTTTGACAACAAATTTTACTGATGAGCATACATCGAAATGTTCCACAAACAGTAGCGAAATGAACATTTAAACGTGCGATTGATTTTCGTACTTTAACATTATTTCTACATGAGAGAACTACAATTTAGATCATGCTTTTGACAGTACCAAATTCAGCAAATAAAACAACCTTGTACTTCTATATTCAACATCATAGCAGTGAATTCAATATCCCATATCTCCACTTTACATTAGTTATGGTTTTGCACAAACAAGATCTAGCAATAGTTAACATAGCAGCAAGACTATTAAGCTTCCTAAACTGAAAATCAGAATATCAATACCAACTTTAGTAATTGAGCATACTTTTCCCTATATAGCCATAGAAATTAATCAACAAATCTTATGCTTTGTTGTACAATATAGCAACAACATCAAACCGTTCAGCCAAATAGTGTTTTTAAACCAACAACTTACTACAAAACCAATGAAACTAACATTCATAATCATGCCCAATTTCTCATTTCTTATCAGTTCAGCCATACCATTTCTTCCATGCATCTTTCCTTCTTTACTTGTCATAATTAGTTCAGCCATATCATTTCATCTTCCATTCATCTTTTCTTTCTTTACTTGTCATTCATCATATCAAAGCAGGGGAGTTCCACAATTTGATGACAGCAAGGAAGAATGGAAAACATTTACATCTCTTATGATCATACTCTATCTTTGTGATTTGTCACTAAGTAGGAATTAGTATCACAATATCCTTTCATTACTAACTTTCATTTTGTAACATGAACATTCCTAATTCCATCTTATCACATAAACATTCTTACTAGTTGGCATAAAACCAGGAAAAAACCAGCAAAGAAAACATAGAACATATCATTCATACACAACAAATACTTGGGTGTAGGGCACAAGGCCAAGACAACTCATTCCTTACCTTCTCTTGACGCAATGTAACCTCAAGAACCAACTTCACACTCTGCACAACTCAGGATGCAGCAACTCTCCAGAAGGACTACGCAGGGGAGAAGATTTAAGAAGAGAAGGACTTACCTAGACGACAAGGGGAGACAAAAACGTGCTGGAGGGTGGCTACTTGACGGGCTACGGAGCAGCTACGAGTGGACTTTGTGCGAGAAGTAACTCGCAAAACGTCAAAATTCGTCAAGTTTTCTAACTTTTGTTTCCTTTAAATTCGCAGATCTGGTGTCTTTCAGACGCTTGCGGAGGCCGTACTGTCGTCCGCAAGTCCAAAATTACATAGCAAATGGCATCCTAAACATTCGTCTGTATCGTCCGAAATCTGGTTGCGAACGCCATTTAGTCGTCTGCATCGTCCGCATGGTGTCATCCGCGTGAATCAAAATTGGATAGATTCATTGCGGATGCAAAATCCATCGTCCGCATCGTCCGCATGTATCGTCCGGATGCTCCCTGTTTATACAAATTCAATGCGGACTCCAATTTATTCGTCCACCGCGTCCGCGTCCTATACCCAGTCGTCCGCAACGCCTATAAATTCATCATTTTTTCATATTTTCTTCTAAATCTTACCCAAGTTAAACGCATACGAGGGTATACATCGCAACATCGCAACATAACATCCATAGAATGATGTATTAACTCATTTTATTCTTAACAAAACAATTACATCGTTTTAACCGGAGAATTTAGGATCGGGTTATTACACCAAATTAATTGGATAAAATTTGAAATTTTAAAGCATGAAAATATGACGAAAAAATTAATACCTTATTTTTGGATAGGTACCCGATTACTTAGTTAAATCTGTGGACTGTTGGATTTGAATAATTGAGCTTTAAATCGGTAGTAGCCACTTCGAGGTAGAAATTTATTTTTATGCACTGCATTGTATAATATTTATAAAAATAAATATTTTGAGAGATATCTTATATTAAAATAACGTGTCCATTTTATGACCATCAGATTTTTATATTATATTGTATTTTCATTGTACACGTTTAAATTAAGCATGCATATTATATTTTGGATCAACTCAGTCATGTGAACCAAGTTCGATCGACCTGATTTGGGGTTTGTTTTATTTTCACACATTTGAGCATGCAGAATGTGTTTGTTGTTGTTAACTAGAGTAATGAGATAACTATATGTGTTGTATCCCTGGATGCAAAACCCTAAATCTGATAAAGTATTTTATGTGGCTTTCGCGATCGCCGAACATCACTTTTATTCTGTTATATGCCTATGACATGGTGTGATAGGAGTCCATGAGTGATTCTATTTTCACTGTGATTTTTAATTTGTGCGACAATGACATATTTTAATTATGTACCATATGTTAATGAGTGATTTTAAAATACGTGCATTTTTGTACATGTCTTTCTAAAATGAATTTTCAAATATAATTTTTAATTCATGCATGCTTAACAATATTTCTTTTAATTAAAATTATCAAATCCCTATTAAGTTTAGTCAACTCACCCCAATGACATATTTCAGGATTCTATCATTTGAACTTTCAGTTTCCGAGTTACGATTAGACCCGACGAGAATTTATTCAATTTTCGTAATTTTTAATAATTGCCTTTGAGAGATATTTTATGAGGTATACTCATTTATTCGCTAACTATAATTCTTACTTTACTTTCCACATAATATATTATTTGGATTTATACTATATGCTATCTGATATCACTATTGAACTCGTTAAACCCATTTTATCGGACCATAACTTTTAATTAATTATTTTAAGTCTTCTGCTGCTATTTACTAAATTTAAAATGCTAATGAGTTGGATGATTTAGTCCTTTAGGTTGGGTCATGTTGATTGAGAAGGGAAATTCATTTATCTTAGCCTGCACCATACACCATCGTTACATTTGGAGCTTCAAGAATCTCAATTTTTAGGTCTCATCCATTGTCATTCTTAGTACAAGTTCTTTCTGGCAAATGGCTTGATTATTAAAAATTAGTTGTTTCCAATTAGTTCAAAATTTTAAATAAACCCTAGATTTCTTTGTCTCTTCCTTCAAAATGTCTGCGTCCCAAATATTTTATGCCTCTTAGTGAATGTAATATATATATATATATATAAAAGAACAAAGACGATAGTTCCATTACATTATTTATGTTGGATATTGTTAGGATTCAGTGTGACCTATATTTTAATTGGGGCAGATTGATTTTGGCCCACGTTAGAGATTTCCTAATTTTTGTAGGATTAGAGTTTTTAATTTTAGTATGACTAGAGATTTCTGTATGCTATAAATATATGCTTGAGCAGCAAAGCTCGTTGTATCGATTTCTATTAGTGATTTCTCCTTTACCCATGGTTTTTTTTCGTCTTGGGATTTCTACATAAATTCGATGTCCATTATTGTCTCTTACTCTTTTTCAATTCTCGTTCGTTATTTCAATAGATATAATTTAACAGTTATACGAGGAGCTCATATATTTAATAATAATAGTATCATGGTTATTTTAAATAAACCCATTGAAAGTTTCAAAAAATATATTTTAAGTTAATTTCTCGTAATAATTTTTTACGTAAATTTTAGCGATATTTATTTATTTATTTTGCATTTTGTCTTATTTAGAATTATTTATTATGGACGTGTGCCCTTCTTCTTGTCCTAATTTTGAACCTTTCCCTTGGCTTCACCGTTGGGTGGAGAAAATCTCAAATCCCAGAGAGGTAATCATTGAGGAATATTGCACCTAGTTTATAAAAAAATATTAACTTAAAATATGTATAAATATTAATGGAAAGTCAAACTGGTAGAAATTAAATAATTTTTTATTAGCAATTTTATAATATATCATTGTTTTATATTAACAATACTAATAATAGTCCTTATATAAAAGAGTAAATTAAAAAAATAAAAAACCATTGAAGTTAATAAGTGTGAGTAACTCACATCATAATTTCTTTTGACAAATCATATCATAAAATTTTCCTTATCCAACAAATTGAATTATATTGTAAAAAAGTACAATAAAATAATAGTGTATATTGTTCATGTTACTGCTGTAACACTCGAAAATTTTATTAAGTTGTGTGAATTATATAGTAACTACATTAAATGATTGTGTATTAATATGGATGCATGTTTAGAGGTATAATGATTTGTTTAGAGTATAATGGATGGTTGTGTTTACTGTTTATGGGAGGTGAATTTTTGGCAATGTTGCAAATGTTCAAGGAATTGGTGCGGACGTCCGGATGGTAAGCATGTCGTGAGATTAAGTATGACATAGTGTGGCAGACGTCTGCAAGTGAAAAATCGTCTCTAGAGTGGACGTCTAGTATAAATTGAGATTTTTGGAAAATGTTGAGCAGTTGTCCACGTAAAATGTTTGGACGCTCGCATAAGAAAGATTGCCTCTGGAGTGGACGTCTAGAAGACAAAATATATACTCTAGACTGGACGACCAATTCAAGGGATAGGGTGTCTCTGGTAGGATCGTGATCCAGTGAACATGAGCTTGTGGTCGTTCGCAAATAATGTATTGAATACTTTTTGCAGCAGAATCGTAGCGTCTGTGGACGTGTGAACATCTGCGACAAATGTACACTATTGAATTTCCTATACAATTGTAGGGTGTAGATGACCAGATTTGAGGTGCGATTGTCCAAAAAGTCGAAAAGTCATAAAAAAAAATAGGATTAGCTATCACGTTTTAATAGGGGAAAACATGATAACTAAGCATGTATGTTGCTAAAGTGTGTGACACCTCATGCTGATGAATAAATATAAGGCAAATGAGAGTTTCTTTTAGGTTAGAAAATCCAATAGTGGGAACTCCATTTGAAGATCAAGAAGCTTTCAAGGAAATTGCTTTCTTCCTAGTCTCTTTGAAGGTAAGATGAGTTTCTTCATGATTTAAGAGAATTTTAAGAGTTTGGTCAAGTTTGTAAGTTGACAAGGGTGAATGACATGAAATTGGTTAAAATTGTGCAGTTTTAGCATTTGGAAGCTAATGGTTATATGTTATTTTAGACACATCAAGAAAAAAAGATAGGTTCTGAAATTAATGGAATTGGTTTAGTATATCTTGAGTTATGAATTTTCAAAGTTAGATAAAAACAATGAAGAGTAATTGGAAATTTGTGTATGTTTTAAATTTTAAGGACATGAATGGATACTAATATGAAGATTATCATGTTTTAGGTTTTGCAATTGAAGGGGATATTTGTTAAGTTGTTGTGACTTTCACAAGATCATAAGCTAAGAGATATATGAATGTGTTTGTTCACTTTAACCTACATCACGAGATTCTAAGATAAGATAATGATATTGTTTAACATGTTATGTTATATGAGGATAGTACTATGATTGATTTAGTTGTTTGTAGGCTATCATCATGATTTCTATGCTATAAGATATATGAGGATAGTATTGATCATTAAGAAGAATAAAATGTTGGGCGCTTAATGTTTAACATGCTACGATAGAAAAAGTAATTTGTTATGTTGACATGATATAGGAGCTTGAGAATGATAATGTGCATTAACATGTTCATGTGCTTTGTTTATGCATCACAAACATGTTTTCTAAAGAAGGATTGAAAGACATTTTCTTACATATGTTTTGATTGACGAACTGAGAATGGAATTAATAAACGTAAATAGACGTTGTATGGTCAGGGTTAGAGTTGACTACCCTAAAATATGTCAATAGGTGTCACTCTTTCTTTTCTACCTAGCGCCTAGATGGTTAAGTGAAAGTCAAGGAAAACTGAAAACAGACTGAATAAAAGTAAATAGATATTGTGAGGGTACATGGTTTGAGTTGGCTACCATAAATGAGTCAATAGGTGTCACTCTTTCCTTTTTATGGTGGTATCCCATCGCCTGGATGGTTAAGTGAAAGAAAAAGAAAAATGGAAAGATTGAAACTGAAAATGCATGTATTTTTTTTTTTATAAAATTGCATTTCACGAGCATATCATTATTATATCTCTTACTTAGCATTAGACTCATAGATAAATCTCGTGATATAGGTGAAGACTTTATCCTGGATGAGGCAGTTAGGATTGACGATAGAGAGATTGTAGTGGATGGAGCATTGCTGTGTTGAGCGTTTGCGTTGTTCGACGCCTTTGTAGGACTGATACACGCCTATAGAGAGGGGAGAGGGGAGAGAGGAGAGAAGTGAGAGGAGAGATGAATTAGGTTTGCTAAACTTTTTCATGCAGTATTTTTATCTCGAAACCCTAAGTGATTTATCAATAGATATGTAATCAAATATAAACAAATATAAGTGTAAAGAGATAGAGAAATGCAAACTGAATTTGTTCACGCGATTTGGTAACTTCGGCCTACGTACGCGTTACAAGTTTCTGACTTAGAGATCCTTAATCACTTAGCCTCCCCGGTTAGTGATGATTGACTTCACGGGTGTCAACTAAATCTTTACAATGATTATTTCTGAAGGCGTCACCATTTCCACTTGACGATTATAGGGTGTCACTCTTTTGTTCACAGTTTGAGTACAAAAACTGAAAAACTAAAATTCCTAAATCTTCCAAATATACAATCTCAAGTTTGGGAGTTGGAGAGTTAGGATTGACACTCAATTACAAATGAGAAATTGTGTATGACTTTTGGCAGAGCTTCACTACGATTCTCTCTTGGTTAGAATGAGATTTGGAGTGTCTTCTATATATAGAATCTGCAAAATAGGTTGATCTCTTTCATTTTGGTCGACCGCCTCCTAATTGTTGTAAACTAGCCATTGCGTTGTATAGTCTGACCAGTCCACCGCTTTATCATACCGATCGATCGCTTCTTCACATTTCAAAAACTTCTCTCAACTCTGTCCATTTTGAGGTCGATCACCTTCATGAAATCGGTCAACTTCCTCTTCGTTGTTTTACCTCTAGAGCAACACTGTCTTTATGGCTGGTGGATCACCTTAAAACTGGTCGACCACCTCCACTGATTTTCATTAAAATGGTTGACCACTTTTATGCTTTAGTCGACCTCTCATTCACTTTTTGTGTTTCTTAAATTCTCTAAGTTTCAATGATCATACTATAAACTACATGGGCTCAGGTAAACACGTTAGTAAGTAATAATACATGTATTAAGAGTATTTCCAATTATAAATAAACCTTATTTACTTAATTCAACAAAATGCGTAAACTCATCATCATCAAAACAAATAACCTAATGTCTATTATGGTAACAGACTTGACTAGTGAGTTATGGCTCATAATAGTATACTCTTGTATAAAATGTTTTGGAAACAAATTTATATATTAATTATGACTGTTTTAAGATAATGTTTTGTAAAATATGGTTCACAACGATGTCATGTAAATGTGTTTTATATAACTGCTATATTTAAGGGTGTTTTGCGAAATCTATTTTGTGCTCATGGTAATGAACGAAGAAACATATCATGTTTATTCATAGAAATCGAATGAATGAATCTTTTTTTATATCTATAAAGAAAAGTCTTCTGTTACGCTAAGTGTTTTCAAAGCAAGTTAAAGATGGCGTTAGAATTGCATAGTTAACTCTATCTATAAAGTAAATTAACTCTCCACACTCCAAATACAATATTTTCATTGATAGAGGAAATTGGTTATCTCGTAAGATGAGAGGCACCAGTTCGAAACTACGGCCAAAGCCGGAGGGCGATGGGCAGACCAAAGTCTAATAATTGTTTTTTTCGCGTTTTACCCTCCTTTGGATTTCTCTAAAACGGTTATAATTACAACTAATATTACATCTATATTTTTAATTTTACACTATAATATTCTATCATCTCACAATATCTATATGTTATAATTATTCTATTAATAAACAAATAATTTATAAGAATATAAAATTAGATCATAAATTAATAGTATACATCCAACATTAATCACCAATTATTTAATTGTGCATTAAAATATTATAAAAACTAATCCTTAGCTATTAAATTAATAAGGACTACATGGTGTAGGCTATTTGTTACACTTTTTTTTTTCAGAACTAGACAAGTGAGCAAAGTCTAAGAGAGTCACTATCCAAACTTTAGGAGTGACGTGAAGAACAATTTAAAGATATTATTAAAAAAGATTAAATAAATAAATGTTGTATTTTAAAATTAAATAAAGTTGAATATTAAAGTGGAACTTTGGAAAAATCGTTTAATTCATTCAGCAAAGACAAATGGAATATGCTTAGAGGGTAAATTATTTATTACTAGCACAGCCAATTGTCCAATGTACATTTCTAGGCATATTTTGTGAGTGATAATGACTATATATATATATATATATATATATGTGTGTGTGTGTGTGTGTGTGTGTGTGTGTGTGTGTGTGTGTGTGTGTGTGTATCGATGAAAATTTGTTCAACATTAGAAAAGTCTTCAAGGATGTGGAAGAAAATAGTATGTAAAATACTAAATTTATGTAAAAAAAACTCTATCGTGAATAAATAACGGGTAGAAGAATAAATCTAGTATGAAAATCAAAGTACAACAGCGAGTTTTGCGACTTTAGTTTACATAAATTTATAAAGAAAATAAAACTCTAAATTAGATCTACCATGCGGGGCCCACCAACCTGGTCAAATAGAATTCGGGTCACACCGAAAACAATTTCTATATTGATATGAATTCCATGAAAGAGATTCATAGCGCGTGTTCATCAATTTGGCCTAATAAAATGAATTCTAAACATTGAATTTTGACAATTTTCATCTCGAAATGAATTATTATGCAATGAATTAGTTTTTAAATTTTCCTCTTGCACACCCTTAATGAAGATCTGCAATGATTCGACAAACTGGAAGATTTCGATCCAAAACTTTTTTTACCAATATAAAAGTTTTCAAGAATAAATTCAGCAACTGATGCTAACAAAGTTTAAGAAACACTTAAATCCCAATGATGACATCTTCAAATCTCACAAAGTATCATCCAAATCTGTAGCATGTCTTGACTCTTGATCTGTCATATCAAAACTGTCATTCAAAATCTTTTAAAATTTCATTATCGTTATCTTACCATAACATAATATTAAATCTCAATTCAAAAATGAACAAAACTATTTATTTTATTTTTAAAAAAATAGAGATTAAATAATGTTGAAGTAAATAGTACATTAAAATCGTAATTCATTAAGTTTAACAGATAATTAATAAGACAATAAACGTATTAATTAAAATATATGCAATAAAAAGTAACACATTAGAAAAAGTTTTCATCCAAATGTATGTATGTGTGTATATAAAAAAACATGTCACAAAGATACAAATGTCATGATCAACGGTGCTTAGTGAAATTAGCGACACACAATAAAAATCTAAGAACGGGACGATTTACGCGTTAAGGTATAAGATTATAATTAAAATCCAATGGGAGATTATATTAGACAATAAAAACAAATCAAGGCTTGAAAGTGATAACTTCAAAGTTAGTCTCCGAAGTGACCCAAGAACATATATTAAAATACAAAAATTAAGGGCAACGACTCATTCTTCCTCCCATTTTCATAAAAAAACTATATGGCAAAAGTATTTTTTGTCCCCAAAACTTTAATTTATAATGTTACCTCCTAAATTAATGTCAAATTCTTCATTTAATTTTTGTCAAAATTTTCTTAAGTAATGCACGTGAAAATCGAAAAATATATGCAGATTAAAAACGCGCTTGAACGTGAATTTTTTAACAGTTTTACGATTAACGTAATCTGATATAACCCATAATTTCTTTTTTGAAAAAAGAAACATTGCAAATTTGTGATAATTTAAGGATTTTCCATTGAGATTCTAAGGAAAAGGTTGACAATGTGAAGATAAAATATTAGAATTAAAAGTTTAATTATGTGAAGAAAGATGTAAGGTTCTCTATGTCCTAAGGAAGGGATACTTTAATAAAATAATTTCTCATTTTCATTAAAAAAAAAAAAAAAGAGTAATGCTTGATCACATTTTAATCTACTCTCTAACTTATACGGCTAGATCGATTCAATCGAAAACTTCCAAACCAGCCTAAACTTAGGTTTAATCAATTCTAACTTTAAGAAAAGCTAACTTACAATCGAAGCAAGTAGAAATGAAGGTATTTCGTTTAGTCTGGATTCTAGTTTTGAAAAATCGATAAAAAACGAACTGAATTGGTATAGGGGTTATTTAGTTTTTTTGTATGATAAGTATTACAAGTCAAAACGGAGTCAATACTAAAACCTAAATTGAACCAAAATTAAACAAAAAACGAGGCTCGATTTTTATTCGATTTGGACAGTTGCTCGGTCTGATTTCGATTCCTAAAATTAAAAAAATGAACATATTCGATTTAATTCTTATTTAGACTAGAACCAACCTCAATTCAATCCAGTCCATTTTGATTTATAACTCAATCACTAATATAATAATTACGATAAATTATAAAAAATAAATGATACGTAAATATAACATTAGCTTATAAGATTATAGCGAAAACTTAGGCAAATATATATAACAATAAATAACCCTAAAAAAAGATGATTAATAGGAAACAATTGATTGCTTGGCTAAGTCAAAGCAAATGGAATTGAAATCTCTACAAGAACTACACATTGCCACGTGGATTGAATGTGAAGCCATGGAAAGAAAATGGAAAAACAAACATAAAAGTAAGTACAAAATCAGTGTCATTTCAGCTTCTCTTGCCTCCATTGACAAGTTCTTCGTCTTCTCTCTTTATATACTCATCCAACTCAAGTAGTTGCAGTAAAGAAAACAATGGCTAGAAAGAGAAAGGCTGTGGAGGAAGTGGAGAGCAAGAGTTGCGGTGAGAGAAACATGGGGTGGGATGAAATGGTGAAAGAAGCTGCAGAGGTTGTGGCTGTAGGAGGAGCTCGCGGGGCTCGGAAACGGTTCGTCGGAGTCCGGCAGAGGCCGTCGGGAAGATGGGTGGCTGAGATTAAAGATACGATACAGAAGATTAGGGTTTGGTTGGGAACCTTTGATACGGCCGAGGAAGCTGCAAGAGCTTACGATGAAGCAGCTTGTCTTCTCCGAGGAGCAAACACTCGAACCAATTTCTGGCCTTGTTCTTCTTCTTCTTCTTCCCCAGCTCTTCCTTCTAAGATCACTAATCTTCTTCTTCAGAGACTCAATGCAAGAAATAATTCTGTTGTTTCCTCTTCGGCTTGGCCTCTCTCTCTTCAAGAAAAGCAGCAGGCTCTCCAACAATGGCGTAACCAGGAAGAGCGCAGAGAACCGGAAAATTGCGATCACTTCACAGAGACTGAATTAATCGATTTTCTCATCGACCCAGATGAGTATGGCGTCGGGAATGAAGATTTAGCTGATAATAATTTGAGTTTTCACGACATTTCGAGAAGCTTCGAGTCATGTTTAATGGGGAAAGAAGAGAAAGAAGAGTTTTCCAGCGGTGCAGATGAGATTGAAGGAAACGGAGAAGAAGAAGGAATTGACCAAAATGTTCTTGATTTTCAATTCTTGGATAATATCGGACCACCATGCTATTATTCTCCGTTCGAAATTGCAGAAAACATAGATCAAGAGCCAATGGAGGAAGAAAACCGTGGAGACGACGAGCCTTCCATGCTGAGAGAAGCCATGAAAAGAATGAAATACGAGAGAAAATTCTCAGCTTCGCTGTATGCTTTCAATGGAATACCGGAGTGCTTGAAGTTGAAGATTGAATCAGGAAGAACATCTGAACTGTCAACAAACTTGATCAGAGAACGATCCAACCTAGAGAGAGAAAGTGAAAATGCGGAAAAATCAACGGAAGTGAAGATGAAGAAAGAAGAAGAAAACCCAGAAAGTTCATCAGAAATAGAATCTTTTTCTTCTTCTTCTTCTTCAACTAATGATGGCGAACTGTCTCTTTGGAGCTCACTGGATCTTCCTCCCATCTGTTTCGTCAACTAACTCACATGAATCTTCATTCTTTTTTCATTTCAGATAGCAAAAAAGAGGAGAGACGTGGAGATGATGATGATGTTATTTTCTTTGATATTTTAAATTCTAATTTTCTGATAAGTGATTGAATATTCTCTGTTTATTCTTATTTGATTTTTGGATAAAACCTCATACGTCTATAATAACTATTTTGTTAATTCTTGTCAACAAATTTAATAAAATGTATTATGTAGTTCTATTTTTACTCACCTTTGTCACGTTTGCGTCAACAAAAAACATCGTAGTTTACTCTCAATTCGATCGGGCTCAAACTTGCGACGAATGGTAACCAAACTAAAACAAAATCAAGACGGTAAGAATTAAGAACTTCAATGAGAAAGTTAGACCTATGGCACAAAAAACGAACTTCTCATTGTGTTCAATGAGATGTTTGTTAGGTCGTGTAATGTTTTGTGGTGGCGCAATGACACAAACGTTGGTGCATGAGACTTGCTTTGATATTATGGTCAAATTGTTATTATGTTTGTATACGGCCTTATGTGCAACTCGGTTCGATTTTGAAAATAAAAAATTGAAATCGAACCGAATTCATTGGAAAATCAATAAAAAATCAAACCTCGGTTTTTGGTTTTTAGTTTTTATCGGTTTGATTTTCGGTTTGGTTTTTGAAAAAACTAAAAATTTGGATTTACTTATCTTTTCGATTTTCAAATAGTGTAGACAATATTTTGTACAACATTTATGTGTCATTCATTTGTTAATTCATATAATTTATTATTTTAATTATTTATATTACATCATGATAAATTATAATGATATATTGATATGATGTTAAATCTAAATAATTATATTAATATTTTATTATTTACGAAAAATTTGTAAAAAATATTGTAAAGTGTAGTATTAAATATTTGATTTTTGGAATTAGGTTAAATGAGTTGGTATAAGATTATTTCAGTGAAGTTCAATTTTTCTCAGTTTTTCTTCATTAAAACCGAAAACCAAACTGAAGATTTCGGTTATATTCAGTTCGGTTTTAAATTTGATTTTTTTGCCTTTTAAAACCAAACCGAACCAAAAAATCATTCGATTCGGTTACTAGTTCTTGGTGGAATTCCAGAAGGTCTTGACGAATTCCAACAATTTTTGACGAATTCAGGCGAAATCTAGGAAGGCTCGTCAAAATTCTGTGGAGATCCGACGGTTGGAGGCTTGCAGGCCTAACCACTAGCTAGCCTTCCTCAGGGGTGGGCTGGCTTGGCTCGGCCGGGCCCGTTGCCGAATATGAGTTTGTGTCAATATTCATAAAAATTGATTGACATGCAAAGTGATCATCGAAAAAAAAGGGTATTTAATCATTTCGTCGTAGAATAATCCGAGCAAGCAAATGAGATCGAGGACGTCTTCAGATGATTGAATCGTAAAATTCATATTGTACATCGATTTTTACATAGTGAATTTTTCTCCTGAAATATCATATTCGATCAAAGAGAAACATATTGAATAAATTGCAAAGACCCATGAGATAGGCACTAGTGGTGTAATAAGTAAGGGAGCATACCGAATCAAAGGAGCTTCTTCCTCTCGAAGAACGTCTTCAAATGCCACAATTGCAGCCCGGCAACCGACAAGCAAACGGCAAGTGAGAGGAAACTAAACGTGGCCATCTTCGAGTTCGTCACTCGGTTTAGTTGTTGCATTTCTTCCTCTCTACAGAGTCCAAAAGCCAACAAACTCGTAAGATTAAGACAACTTAGCGATATGAATTTTATTTGAGTCGGGCTGCAAAAGTGAGAGCATAATATTATGAGTCTTGTGTTCTTACCTTTCGCGTAGATAAAACATCTCGTCGTGTATTGATTTGACAGTGTCGTATAGCTTCTTCAGCTCAAGTTCCATTACCTAGCAAAACACGCGAAAATTGTACATCATATGATCATATTCTTCCATCAATCAACTCAATGTGGTCTTAGAATTCAAGAGTCTCCACTTCCAAGATAAACAAATAATCAACCACACAATGTGTAGTGAAAAGGATACAATATGTTGTGTAAATGATACAATTTCATCGACGTAGTTTCCAGCATCGTCGGACCAAGTTAAGGAACGTCCGGTCGGCTAATGCTAAAAATCTAGGATACCATTCAAATATGAATAATCTACAAGGATGATTAACTATGCACAAATCTGGGATATCATTCAAATATGAATAATCTACAAGGATGATTAGCCATGCACAAAATCTGGGATACCGATCAAATATGGATAATCTACCAAGATGAGTAACCACCGAGTTATTAATGATTTCTTCCTTATCTAGTATTGATTTCTTCCTTGTTTAGTTCTCATTTGTTGTGGCCGTCCGTCCGTAAAGGTCAGGATGACCCATATGAGGGTTCGACCCATATTAGTGAGGGTGGACAATCCCACATCGCTTGGGAAAGTGGAAAATGCATGGTTTATAAGTAAAGATCTTCTCCTTACCTACTACAATGCGTTTTGAGCTAACTCCAAGAACAAAACCATGTACACTTCGACCCAAAGCGGACAATATTGTATTAGGAAGATTGAGGGGTGTTACATTTGTGTAGGACCATAAAACTAACATTTATGGTCACTCTAATTTAGAATCTAATCAATTACTGAACCTATATATTCTCCAATGTAATGAGAAAATAGACAGAAATTCATTCTCAACTTATCGGACCACGTAAATACATTCAAGAAAATTGAGGCGTCAAAAGAAATTGTCATCCTATGTCTACAACCACAATATAATTTGAGGCAAAATAGACATATTACTTGCGTTCTTGTTCTTAAGTCGATATTGAGTGTAAGGGAAGAAGGGAGTTCTCAAGGAATGCACACAAAACTTTAGATAAATAACTAAAGAAATTTGGGTATAATCTTTTCAACTTACATTAATCCAATTACAAATTTACAATTCCACCATTTTCTCCCAAAACAAAAGCTCTTCTCTTGCATTACTAGCAGATATAAAAAATCAAAACAAAAATGCACATGGATGAGATTAAAGTTTTGCCAGCATTTCTACGCTTCGAAATCAAACATCTAAATTGTGCATGATGACGTTGTTGAAAGCTTAATGTTCGTAGATTTCCGAGTTAACGAAATAAGACAGGTACGGAAACATTCCCTCATAATCATTGAAGAGAATACAAAAGAAATAAGGCAGTTTTGAATGTCGAATTTCGATGTTATTGTAAGAGTTTAAGAATCACTTACTTCGATTTGGCCTTTCTTAGCAACCTTGGACCAATCTGTTAAAGTAAATGCAGTCGTCCAATCGAATTCGATCGACACAGTGATGGGAGGCTTGTGATCAGGTACCCAAAAGCAGGTAGAATAATCGCCTCCTTCGGCTGCAGTGAAGGCAAAATTACCAGATTCTGCGTGATTCGAGGGGTGAAAATTGTTCCCATGAGGCGAATTTACCTAATAAGAACCTCAATTACAACCAAATAAACCCCTTAAAGAATAATCCACATCCCCAGAAAGATAAAGCCAGCCACCTTAAGTTATGCAAATAATAATTCTGTTATCCAGAAAATTAGTCCACCATCGCAAGAATTAGGAAACACATGTACATAGATTCAAAATTCAAATAGCTAAATTCAATCGTTGCAATTACAAATGCATATGAAAGGGAATTAAAAAGAGCATATCCAGAGAAACAAGAAGATTTGAGAGAAAAAACATAAAACCTTAACATTGATCCTGTGGGTATCAGGAATAGGAAACCCATCTTAGGATTAACCACGTTGTATTTTCCGACGGTCATGGCGTTGCTCTTGATGTCCTCCGATATGCATTTGGTAGAACCCGATTGGAGGTCGAACCGCATCGAATCAGCGACAGCGGAAATAATCCCCAAGAAAATAAAAACAAGAAGATTCAATTTAGGCATCTTCTTCTTCTTAGAAATGGGTAATGGAAGACTTGATTAGGGTTTTTCAAGCTATGCTGATTGAATCGAAATAGCTCAAGCTCTGAAATTCTGTACGGAAAACGTTCTGCTTGCTCTGTTCTCGAAACACAGACGAATCTTTTCAAAAACAGAGCATGCATGGCTCTGATTGTAAACGACACATCGTAAGGTAGTCTAATAGCACTTGCTCTGCATGTGACTTTTTAAACAAATAATGAACCTACCATTACCCAGCCCAAGACAGAAAGGTGGTGGGCTCATCATCAATTAGGTCAGCCGGCCAGGTGGTCAGTGATTTCAGGTCGAAATCCAAAACTCGAATGAAAGAAGAACACGCAGAACAAAAATCACTATTTACATTTTCGACATCGAGACAAGCCTTCACAATTCTGATCCAAGCCTTCGCATATTCGACGTATTCTCAAGTCGAGGTATACTTGTTTTGTACAAAGGAAAGTCTGAAATAGGAAGATGGACGTCTGAGTAAACCAAGGGACGTCCGTCATCGCCATTTGGAAAATGACAAACTTCATCCTAGTCGTCCATTCTGATCGAGGAACGTCCATTCTCGATCCAACGGCCATAAACCATCGTTGCAACAGGCACGACAAGCATCTCCCGATAATTGATGTCCTTCGTCAATCTGTTGGATTATCGTTGGATGTCCCTCGTCGTTGCGGGAGGTCCGTCGTTGCTGCCTTGGAAGTCTCCGTTCGACGTTCCTTGGAGTTAACGTGACCGCGGCGTTACAGTCGATAGATTTTGACGAACGTCCCCCATTGTTGCTGCCTTAGATGTCTCCGTTCGATGGTCCTTGGTATACGAATTTTGACGGACGTCTCTCGTTGTTGTTGCCTTGGATGTCTTCGCTCGATGAAGTTCTTCAATTTTAATAAACACTTCTTCTTCAACTTGTAATGGAGCGTAGGAAGAACGGAGCACGATGACCGTGATGTTTGCGGTGACATTTTTTCATAGGTCAAAACATTTTCACCGCGGCGGACGAAATCGACGGATTTTAACGATAAACGTGACCGTGATGTTTGCGGTGATATTTTTTCATAGGTCAGTGCTTAATTTGTTAACGAAAAAATAATGATAGTTAGACAATAAAAAATTATGGTTGGTTTGTCATTTTCCCTAAACAAGATTATGAAAATTTCAATTTATTTTAATGGGAAGTGGACTAGTGTAAAACAAGATTTTATAGGGTAAATACTCAAACTATTGGGGGTCCTTGCAACTAATATCTGATATCCTTCTTAATTTTATTTTTTGTAATCAACCATTTTTTTTTCCATTGTTTATAGTTCAGTGTTTAACTTATTAGTAAATATTGTGTGAGGCTTTACGTGGGCCAGCATCCTACCTGGCTTGCGGGCCATTCGGGACATGGCGCTGGCTGGTGGGATTAAAGTTGCGTCTCTGCCATCACCTATAGGTATTTGCAAGATTGGTAAGCGCTTGGATCCTGACATATTGTTCAATAATTAACTTGTTATTAATCTCACAATCTGGTAATTATTTTGCTAATTTTCCTTAAAAATATTAGTACGACACATCCATCAGAGTCTTTGTTAATTCTATCTGCGCCTTCACTCTACCCATGTTCAAGAAACACAAAGAAAACATGCTATAGATTAAAATGAGACCCCATTGGAATTATAACGTGGAAGAAGCCTAATAGCTTCTATTAGAAAACCAAAATAAGCGGTTGAATAATGAGTTCTATGAATCTAAAGAGGACGAGAAGAAGATGAATATATCCCTTCGATCTTTTGCAGCGGCTTTGCCCTTTTGTCCAAATCTTTATAGCTTGATCGGACAACAACAACATCAACATCAACATAACAGTATGATACGGAGACGATTGATCCCCCATACGCTAGTTAAAACCTTCACCTTCTCCCTAGGATCCACTTTCCCATTGCTCATTGAATGAAAATTAATATCATGCCTCGTAAGAGACTTGAGATAAAATGAAGAACGATTTGGTCAGAAACAAGCGGAACCATCCGACTAGGGGTGGACAAGTTTCGGTTCGGTTTGGTCTAACAATTGTTGAACCGAAATTGAGAATTTTTTCTATAAGAATCAAACTGGAACCAAACCAAAACTTTCGGTTCGGTTCCAATTAGTTTTAACTATTAATAATTGATTAATTGTTAATTTCTCTTTATATGAATAATTTATCTGTTTTCAATAATGAAAAGTGGTGACTCAGTTTTAAAGGAAACTCACTTTTGTCTTTGGGTCACGTGCTTTTAATTAGGACTATCTCACATGACTTGTTTTAGTCTATTAACTGTGCATGGCGGGATTGTGAGCTTAATCAATTTTTGAGATTTCATTTTGGCTCTCTGTTCGTGGTGTCCAAGAACAGAGGCGATCAGAGCAAGAAAAGCATTGATGAGAACGGACGAAGGAGGGGCTGTGCTATTCGTTGTATGTCTCAGGTCAGATGTATTGTTCGATTGATTCCTGTACAGCTTGTAATCTCTGTAAATCTTGGATCTGGAAATATATAGAGTGCTGCTTTTACTCGTGGATGTAGGACGAGTTTGTCCGAACCACGTATTTTGATTGTGTTCTTTGTCTGCTTAGTTTAGTAATCGTTGTGTGATTGTTTTTTTATCGTAAACCATTCTCAATCATCAAAATGCTACAATTGGTGCGGTGAGCGTGGATTGAGAGTTGACTGGATCAAGAATCTTGGGTTCTTGCTGAAGAACCTACCCTAGCCGTTAATCTTCGATTATGGCTAAGTTTGAGGTAGACAAGTTCACGGGTACAAATGACTTTAGTCTCTGGCGGATTAAAATGAAAGCATTATTGGTTCACCAAGGTCTTGCTTCTGCCATTGACGAAAATGCCATAAAAGTTCAGAAAGAACTAGATAAGAATAAGGCTGAGGATATTGAGGCAAAAGCACATAGTGCAATCCTTCTGAGCTTGGGAGATAAAGTCCTCCGAGAGGTCACAGAAGAGAAGTTGGCCCTTGCAGTCTGGTCCAAGCTGGAAGCTTTATATATGAAGAGGTCCTTGGCTAATCGTCTCTATCTGAAGAAAAAACTCTATACATTGGCAATGGAAGAGACAAAGGAAATGCGAAAACACCTTGATGATTTCAATAAGATCATCCTTGATCTTTACAGCATTGGTGTGAAGGTAGATGAGGAGGACCAAGCAATTATCCTACTAAGCTCGCTGCCAAAGGTCTACGAACATTTCGTAGACACCATGCTATATGGGAAACAGATGTTAACCATGGCTGAAGTCAAGGGGGCATTAAATTCAAAGGAACTTCAAAAGAGGTCAGACATAAGGGAATCTACTGAAGGGGAGGGACTGGTTCACAGAGGAAGGTCTCAGACAAGGGATAGTAAACACTCTAAGGGAAGATCGATGTCCAAGTCAAAGACAGGAGGAAAGAAATGTTTCTTTTGCCACAAAGAAGGACATTTCAAGAAGGACTGCTATGAGTGGAAAAGGAGGAAAACAGATAAAAAGCATGACATGGGCGAAGTTTCTGTTGCATCTGATGGATATGAATCATCAGATGTATTAGTTGCCTCTGAGACAGATTCGAAAGAGTAGCGGATACTCGACTCCAGTTGTTCCTTCCATATGACACCTAGGAGGGATTGGTTAGTAGACTTTAATGAACAAACTGCAGGTAAAGTACTTCTGGGTGACAATCACTCCTGTCAGGTTGAAGGAGAAGGAAAAATCCAAATCAGCATGCACAATGGGTGTGTAAGGACAATTCAGAATGTTAGATATGTTCCAAATCTAAAGAGGAACCTGATATCTATCGGGATGTTGGATAAATCAGGGTGCACAGTGAAAGTGGAGAATAATGTGATGAAAATAAACAAAGGCATTTTAAGTGTGATGAAGGGAGACCTCCTAAATGGATTATATGTTCTTCAGGGAAAGACAATTACTGGAGAAGCAGCTAATGTACATTCTGAACAGAAGAACCTTGCGGAACTCTGGCATAGGAGACTCGGGCATGTGAGTGAAAGAGGCCTGGTTGAGTTGCAGAAGCAAAAATTACTTGATAAAAATGAGATATCAAATATTCAGTTTTGTGTAACATGCACTTTAGGCAAAAGCACTCGGTTGTGCTTTAAGAAATCCTCACACATATCAAAGAATGTTCTGGAATACATACACATGGATGTATGGGGGCCTGAAAAATTACCTTCGAAAGGTGGAGCAAGGTACTTCTTGACTGTTATTGATGACTATTCCAGAAGACTATGGTTATATTGTTTGAAATCAAAAGACCAAGTCTTTGAGACATTCAAAAATTGGAAGGTTCTGACTGAAACCCAAACTGGTGCAAAAGTGAAAAGGGTAAGAACAGACAATGGGATGGAGTTCTGTTCTAATAAATTCAATGAATTTTGCAGTCAAGAAGGTATTGTACGCCATCTAACCACTCCTTATACACCTCAGCAGAATGGATTAGCTGAACGGATGAACAGGACAGTCTTGGAGAGAGCAAGATGCATGCTCATTATAGCTGGGGTTCCAAGGAGTTTCTGGGCAGAGGCAGTGTCAACAGCTGCCTACTTAATCAATCTATGTCCTTCCTCTGCCATCGATTTCAAAACACCATTTGAAATGTGGCATTCCTATCCGGCAGATTATGGAGAACTAAGAACTTTTGGATGTGCAGCCTATGCACATTGCAATCAAGACAAGTTGAAACCAAGAGCAAAGAAGTGTATATTTCTGGGTTATCAACAAGGAACTAAAGGTTTCCGACTCTGGTGTGTTGAATCTGGTCAGCAGCGTGTCATTGTAAGTAGAGATGTCATCTTCAATGAATCGGACTTTCCATATAAACATCTCTCAAAAGAATCTAAGAATTACACTCAGACCTCTACTTTTGAACCTCAGGTTGAGGTGGAGCTAGAGGGGGACACAATAAATGAAGATGAACAATTACAACCAGAGTATGACTTGCAACAGACAGGAGAAGATAACAGAGGTATTGAAGATGATTCTGTTGATTATCAACTAACAAGGGATAGGTCAAGGAGGGTAATTAAACCTGTACAGAGACTAGGCTATGCTGATATTATAGCATATACTCTGCTAGTCTCGCCTGACTTGGATCACTCAGAACCAACAAGCTTTACTGAAGCTATATCATGCAGTGATAAAAAGCAGTGGATAAAAGCAATGGAAGAAGAAATTCACTCTCTGAAGAAGAATCATACCTGGACAGTTGTAGAAAAACCAATCGGCCAAAACGTTATTGGGACCAAGTGGATCTTCAAAATAAAAGAAGGAAATTCACATGGAGAAAAACCAAGATATAAGGCAAGGTTAGTGGCAAAGGGATTCTCTCAAAAGGAAGGAGTTGATTTCACAGAAGTGTTCTCTCCAATAGTGAAACAATCATCTATCAGGATGTTCCTTTCACTTGTGGCAGTACAGAATCTTGAACTGGAACAAATGGACGTCAAGACAGCTTTTTTGCACGGAAATCTTGATGAAAAATTATACATCACTCAGCCTGAAGGATTTCATCAAGGGAGTTCAAATCAGGTATGTCTCTTGCATAAATCCTTGTATGGATTAAAGCAGTCACCTCGTATGTGGAATAAGCGGTTCGATGATTTCATCTCTGGGATTGGGTTTGTCAAGAGTAATTTTGATTACTGTGTGTACAAAAAAAAAATGATTCTGACAAATCAATGATATACATCCTTTTATATGTGGATGACATACTCATTGCAAGTAAGTGTAAATCTCAAATTACTAATTTGAAGGCCAAGCTTGCCAGTGAGTTTGAAATGAAGGATTTGGGGTATGCCAAGAAGATTTTGGAAATTGAGATATTAAGGGACAGAAACCTAAATACAATTACTCTTTCACAAAAATCTTATCAGCAGAAAGTATTATTAAGGTATGGATTTGACAACATGAAGGCTGTGCAAACACCATTGGGAGGTCACTTGAAACTCAGTCATGATCAAAGTCCGAGAATAGATGAAGAAAAGACTTTGATGGATCGGATCCCTTATGCAAGTGTTCTGGGCAGTCTGATGTATGCTATGATCAGCACCCGACCTGATCTTGCGTATGCCATAAATGTTACAAGCAGATTTATGGCAAATCCTGGTTTACAGCATTGGCATGCACTGAAGTGGGTTCTCAGGTACATATCTGGATCCTTGGATATTTCACTGGTTCTTGGGAGATGGTCACTTATGTAGAAGATAATCGTAGGATTTGTGGACTCAGATTTTGCTGGGTGTAATGACACAAGAAAATCGATCTCTGCATATATATTTACAGTCTTTGGAGGAGCCATAAGTTGGAAAGCTTCACTACAAAGAGTTGTAGCATTGTCTACAACAGAGGCAGAGTACTTATCAGCCTGTGAAGGAGTGAAGGAAGCCTTGTGGCTGAGAGGACTGGCAAATGATTTGGTATTGACAATGAAACAGTCGAAGTTCATTGTGATAATCAGAGTGCACTGTATTTGATTAAAAATCCAATTTTTCACGATCGTTCAAAACACATTGAAGTAAAATACCACTTCATTCGGGAGGTCATTGCTCAAGGCACTGTTGTTATGAAGAAAGTGCATACCAAAGAGAATCCTGCAGATATGCTTACCAAGGTTCTCTCTTTGGCTAAGTTTAAGCATTGCTTAAGCTTAGTGAATCTACAAGGTTGATTGTGAGATTGAAACTGGTAAGAGCAGCTTACTGTCATTTGTAAAACTGATTCAAGGTGGAGATTGAAAAGTGCTGACTCAGTTTTAAAGGAAACTCACTTTTGTCTTTGGGTCACGTGCTTTTAATTAGGACTATCTCACGTGACTTGTTTTAGTCTATTAACTGTGCATGGCGGGATTGTGAGCTTAATCAATTTTTGAGATTTCATTTTGGCTCTCTGTTCGTGGTGTCCAAGAACAGAGGCGATCAGAGCAAGAAAAGCATCAATGAGAACGGACGAAGGAGGGGTTGTGCTATTCGTTGTATGTCTTAGGTCAGATGCATTGTTCGATTGATTCCTGTACAGCTTGTAATCTCTGTAAATCTTGGATCTGGAAATATATAGAGTGCTGCTTTTACCTGTGGATGTAGGACGAGTTTGTCCGAACCACGTATTTTGATTGTGTTCTTTGTCTGCTTAGTTTAGTAATCGTTGTGTGCTTGTTTTTTGATCGTAAACCATTCCCAATCATCAAAACGCTACAAATAAAACTGTCTTTTGAAAGAAATTTGCCTTGAGCTAATCAAATTCTTCACCATTGAACTAATCTTGGCTATTCCAGTAGTCGAACCAAGAAGACAATGAAAATTTAGCTACTTCTATGTCAACGGAGTCCACCAACAATTATGAACCAAATAATGATTGCACTATCATTCTCATATTTTGTGAATAATTTTCCAGCAAATTCTTAACCAAGTATTGAGATATTTGATAGTAAAATTGGTCAAAAATTTCATCGGATTTCTGCTAGATGAAGATGATTTTCTGGGTATTCAGAGTTATGGAAGGAAAAAGCCTCGAAAGGGAGATGTATGCTTTTGTATTTTGAACAAAGTGAAACTTTCGGTTCTGTTTCACGTCTTGCCCTTTGCGTTTCACACTTTGAAATAGTTAATTCTGGTGTGGAACAAAGTCGTTCCGGTGAGGAGCGGAATGAAGTTCATTCTTTTTTTTTAAATTGCAAATTTCGTCGGTTCGATTTGGTTATTGTCGGATTTGCAAAAGACAAACAAAAAATTGAACCAAACACTTCGGTTCTTACAAAATAGAACCAAAAATCGGTTCTAGAGTGTTCAAAACTGATCCAAACTGAACTAAATTGATCACTTTTGTTAGGTTCACTGTCCCGGTTCAATTTTGAACGCCTCGACGTCTAACTCGTATCTTAAACTCTTAATTAGCGGGGGAAGACTTAAAATTTACTTACAAACCAAGACCAAAACAAAAGTCTAATAGCGACACTAAGATAATATAAAGTAAACAATACCTAAAACTATGTGGAAATAAAATAATTCTAAAGTACAAATCTCACGAAAATAATCTAAATCTCTCAAGAAAAGAAAATTTTAGGTTGTTTAGGAAATTATTTAATTCTACATTTTCGGTGGCAACTGAGACGTGCTTTGATTAAATTTTATACTCGACATTTAGTTAACAAAATATGTGAGCATGTTAAAAAAAATTTTTTTTAAAAAAAACACTATGTATGAAAGAGTTAGAGTCGTGCATTAGAGCAAGAAAGAAAATAAACACGACGGTACTCAGGCAATCGCAACAGCCACAACGACCTTAATCAGATTTAGGATTTTGCACCAAGAAACATGACACATATAACTGTCATATTACTCGAGTTAACAACAACTGCATAAATATAAATGTATATATAATTGAGCTAGACATTAAATTAAATATGCATCTTTGAATTTTAAACATAATTAATGAAAAAGATATAAAATCTTACAAACCATAAAAGGGACACGTTGTTTAAAGCATGAACATGCCTCAAAATATCGTTTAGAAATCAATGTCATAAAACCATAAAATTTACATCTTTATTGCAATTTGGGTCTACCAATACCAAAATCCAATAGCAAACGATCTAATGAAGTTCAATAGCAAACAAATTCAAATAATTCCAAAGTTTTAGAATCTATTCATAATATTTTTGACAAAATCAGAATTCGAACTCTATACTTTAAAATTTGAATTTCTAGATTAAACAAAGATGACTCAATAATAATGATATGGTCAAAAGCCCAATAAGATCCAAAATGCCCATGAAACAACCCAAGAACAATTGAAAAAAAAATTGAGTCAAAATCTAAATTTGGTAGAAAAAACAAAAGGTATGGGTCGTGCCCAAGACATGGCCCAGTGACTCTGCCAATCGCTGGTCGACTAGAGTTCCGCCAGAACTCTGGTTTCTCTCCAACAAGTAGATTTTGATTCTATTTTAGAACTCTGGTTTCTCTCCAACAAGTAGATTTTGATTCTATTTTAAAGCTTTTTGCTTAGTCTAACTAGTTGATGGTTAGATTTTGATTTCCTTAGAACATGGGTTAGAGCAAGGGAGATGAGGCAAACCATGAATGACTTTAATGAAGACTCTAGCGAAGAAGTGTCAACTATTAACACCTATAACTTTGAAGGTCTTGACTATCAAAACAAATTTAAGATATTGATTGCATGACCACCCATGATTTAAGGATCATGTTGATATTTGTCCTATTTTATATTGTCTTTGGAGTATTTAAAAAATAGGAAAACACGCTTCAAGTGGAAGAAGCTAACTTCGACTAAATCGAAATCCAAATCAACATACAATCGGGGTAATAAAAATATGTATGCTCTACAACAGCTTTAAATTTACAATCTTATACGTAGAAACATCGTTCATTCATTGATTTAAATAATTATTATTTTATCAGTTACTTTATTAATAAATAAATGCTCCGTCATAATATAAAATAGGGAAGTGAGCAAAACAACCATTGTACTATGAAATCAATAATAAGTCAATCACTGAACAATTTTTGCTAACAACTTAAATACTGAAATATGGAAAATGAACGGAGCAAACATCGATGTTACGTTTTTCATTAAAAAAATGTTATATTTTTGTTGCGGAAAGTGAATCATTGACATAGGACTCACGAAAGATGACTTAATGACTTTCCGCAGAGAAAAGATAACTTTCTGCAGCGTAAAATTGACTTTCCTTTGCATTTTTCCTAAGTAGATAAAGAATAAATTCATTGTCTTTTTCATGGAAAAACACAGACAAATTGTAATTCTCCCATAGATAGTAAAACAATTCCAATTCATCCGATATCTAAAATATTATATATTCTTTTACAAAATATTCTAAATTATAAAACTAAAAAAAAATTTAAATCAACTTATACAGTATTTTCTCAAACCCATTCTCCATGGATATTACCTCTTTTCCACTAAAAGTATATGAAATCACGAGTTCTTGCAGTTTTTTCTATGTGTATTAACTATTTTCCACTACGAGTTCTCTAAAACGATATGATCGAGTTATTTCTCTCAAGTTAACAAGGATATTTGCGTCGTTCATTTTTCATAATTGTATATTTTATTTGTTAGTAAAAATTATTTAGTGGTTGACTGTTACTGATCCTATAATATTTGTGTATTTTAATTTTCTTATAAAATAATAATAATAATAAATTATATTGTCATTGAAATCGAGTAACAAATAAGTACGTTGGGTACGGAAGAAGTTGCAATGACAGTACCGAGAACGCTGAGGTTGAATTGTTCTAATTTAGTAGGAGGGTCAACGGGTGAATTATTCAAAAAAGGTGGGACATTTTAATAATTTTTAATAACTTTTCTCCTTCTACAAGACTACAACTTGTAAACTATTATTTATTATTTGACTTTAATTATTTTATTTTCACCCTCATTATTTTCAATATTACTCTACCCACCACTACTCTATAAAACATAATGTAACATTAGTGAGGGTTTCAATTGCAAAAAAAAAAAAAAAAACCGAAGTTAGAATTGAACCGGACGTTCACCATTCTAATTTTGAAAAATTGGTCTGTATCGAACCATTAATGGAAGTGTAGTGTTTTTTATTAAATTTTGGTGACACCAAGACAAAATCGATTAAAACAAAACTAAAAACGAAGTCAAAACCACAACGATATCAAAAAACTAAAAAAAAAAACCCAAACTCAAGCAGAATCGAGTAAATCTGTTAGAATTTTGTGTGCTTCGAATTCCAGTTGGATCTGGTCCAGTCCGGTCTGATCTACATTCAATATTAGAGTTTTCTATTTACTTAATATATTGATGTTTGAGTCACAAAACTCATTGTAACTTAATTTCTTATTAGTGAATTTCTCTTTTGTCTTTAATTTTTTTTCTTAAAAGATTCTTCCACGTAAATTTTAGTGTTTCCAAATATAATACCTGAGCCCATCACGATCAATTCATATTTAAAATAAAATGAACCAAATCGAATGCTCTCGCGTGTGAGCAAGTAGCACCCACATGACGCAGAAAGTAATAAAATGCATTATTTATTTTAATAAATATTTAAAATTAAAAAAAAAAAGTCAAAACACACGGAGTTGTACTTGTAAAAAGCTTGCTTTTTCAAAATCTATAATTTTCTCCAATTAAAAATATTGGTCGTTGTAAATTAATTTTTATTAAAATAAATAAATAAATACATCATTGTATTCCATTCACATTTATTTCAAAGATTGGTCCCACTAAATAATTGAGTGTTGATAGTTTTTTAATTTTATTTTATTAAACTTTAATTTTAGTATGATTAAAGACTTTCTTAATTTAATTATTATTTTATTTTGTCAATCATTGTGAAAATTAGAATATGCATTTCAAAAAGAAAAATTAACAATTTAAACACTAAATTATAGAAAATTAACAGAGTAAATATCAAAGTTATGTTTTTCGTTAAATAGTGTATTGTTGTTCTTCTATGAAAATATTATCTTTTCTCAACGAAACGTTAGTTTCCTGCAATGGAACGTTGTCTTTCTATTGCGGAACGTAAATTATTGAAATAGAACTCAAGGAAGTCGACATTCAGCAGAGGAATGTTGTCTTTCGACAATGGAATATTGTCTTTACTTTGCAGAAAGTCAACATTCTGCTGCAGAAAGACAACGTTCTGCAGAGAAAAGTCTGCAAATAAAAAAAAATTATTATCTTATTCGTAGAAAAACACAGACAATACACACAAGCTGTGATTCTCACAATGACAGTAAAATAATTTTAAATCATCCGAAATCTAAAATATTAACATTCTTTACAAAATCTTCTAAATTATAAAATCTAAAATCTTCTAAATTCATTCTTTTACAAAATTTGAAATCTTCTAAATTCATTCTCCATGAATATTAACTCTTTTCCACTAAAAGTCTTTTCTAAAATCATTATTTCTTTCTGTTTTTTCTATGAGTATTTGCACTTTTCAACTGTGATTTTCATAAATTTAACGGCGATGTTTGCGACGGTTATTTCCTATAGTTTCGTGGTTAATCTGTTAGTAAAAATACGTTATTAGTTAATTTATCATTAATTACAAAGTACAATGATTGATTTGTTAGTTTTCCTTCTAAAAATATGAAAATCACTTTATTTATTTATGTTTAAATTCATCAAATTTTACATTACAATATAAATAATACCATAAGCATACATAATATTGCATTTAAATTTTATATTATAATATTTTATTATTTATTTATAGATAAAAAATTATATAAATTATAAATAGATAAAAAGAAACCTCACAAAAACAACCATTGTATTATAAAATCAATAACAAGTCAACTAATAAACAATTTTTACTAACAAATAAAATACTCAACTATTAAAAATGAAATACGCAAACATTGTTGTTAACTTAATGGAAATGACTCGATTATATCGTTTCAGAAAATTCGCAGTGAAAAAGAGCTAATACCTATGAAAAAACCTATTATAATTCATGATTTCATAGACTTTCAGGAGAAAATAATTGATACTCATGTAGAATGGATTTGAGAAAATACCGTATAAGTTGATTTTAATTTTTTTTTAGTTTTATAATTTAGAAGATTTTATAAAATAATATATAATGTTTTAGATGTCGGATGATTTAAAATTGTTTTACTGTCCATGAAATAATCACAACTTATTTGTATTTTTTCATGAAAAAGACAATTGAAAGATGCAAAGGAAAGTGAGGAAATTTGTCTTTCACTTGCGGAAAGTCATATTTCCTAAGTCTCATAGCGGAAAGACAATATTTCGTAGTGAAACAAAAAAGTTTTTTAACTAAAAACGGAATTACGATGTTTGTTCTATCCATTTTTCATAGTTTAGTGTTTAAATTATTAGCAAAAATTACTCAATAATTAACTTGTCATTGATTTAATAGTATAATGGTTATTTTGTTAATTTTAAAAAAATAAAATAATAAAAATTAGGGAAATTAACACCACTGACCCTATAGTTTGAGATCACAAACACCGCAAACCCTATAGAAAATTCACAGACAACTAAAACTCTGAACTATAAAAAAAGAACGACACCAACCTCACAGTCACGTTTCCCTTAAGGCAACAACAACGGATGTCCCTCAGCTAACAACGGACATCCCTCGGTCCACAAAGGCATCCATCGTCCAAATTCAGACGACTCTCGTACAAAACAGACGTCCCTCCAGATCGGACGTCTCTCGTCCAGAAATAAATGCCTCTCGACTTGAGATTACATCGTTCTGCCCATAACGAATGTCCCTAGCCTTACAACGCACATCCTTCAACTTAAGACCACGTTGTTCATAAAGAAACGGACGTCCGTCTTTGGTCGAAGGACGTCCGCATTTGGGGGATGCCTTAATTTCGTCCTTTGGGGGATGCTCTAAATCAATACTCGGCGTCCATTCTGATTGAGGGACATCCATCCTTCGATCCAATGAGCATGACAAACGTCCCTAGATCCAACGAGCATGACGGACGTTCCTCGTATATTGTTGCTGTCTTGAACGTCTTTGTTTGACGAGAAACATAATTGTGAGGTTGACAATTTATAAATTGTATAGGGTTTGTTTTGTTAATAGTAAATAAATGGTATTGTTATTTTAATGTATTTACAATATTCTTAGAAGTACAAGAAGGGGGATGCGGTTCAGTCAACGCTGTCAAAACGGTTTCATATGAAAGTTGAAAATTTTACCTGATAGGACAAACTATTTTAATGTACCATAGACAGAGCTGGTAGCTGAAAGCACACTTTAACCATTCTGCTTTGACTATTCATCGTCCTCGTGGAAGGAAACGGTCATGGGTATGGAAGAACAAGGCTATAAACAGCGGAGCTCCGAGTTGTCTTCTTCTCCTCCTAGGAAAGTTCGTTGTCAAATGCTGCTTTCCGTCTGTGTTCTAGTATAAAACAAGCGTCGATCTTCAAGCTTCTGTGCAGAAAAACCAGCAGCTTTTCTGTGGTTTTCTGGTGGAAAAAGTTGGATCTGTAAATCATCTGGGTTTTCGGAGAAGATGAAGTTCGGGAAGGAATTCGCATCTCAAATGGTGCAGGAATGGCAAGGCGCGTACATGGACTACAACTCTCTGAAAATGGTGTTGAAAGAAATCTTGAAGGGCCAGGCAAAACGTGCGGCAGCGCCTGTCTCTACGGCGGCGCAGTTAAAGAGAAGGATTTCACTCTACAGGGCTTTCAGTGGTCTTAAGAGTAAGTACAGAAACTCTCCCAGGAATGAAGACGAAGTGATTTTGACCAGCGTCGTAGCTCAAGCAGAAGGGACGGAGTCTTACCAGACAACCTTTTTGATGTCTTCCGATGAAGGAGGGGAGTACGAGTACATGTTTTTCAGACGACTCGACGATGAGTTTAATAAAGTTTTGAAATTTTATACGAAGAAGGTGGAGGAAATGGGGGCCGAAGCTGAGGAATTAAGTAAACAGATGGATGTTTTGATTGCTCTGAGAGTGAAAGTGGAGAATCCTTTGGCTGGGTTTCGTGGTTCTGGTTTTGAAGTTCCGTCTCCCTTGAGCTCGGGTCAACCCAACCATGGCAGAAAACCAGGTAAGAGAAACAATCTGTTCATATGAATCTTCAAAAACCCAGAAAATTGTTCTCCATGGAGAGTATGAATCAATTTATTTTATTAGATTATACTTAATATTCAATAGTTTCTATGGTGATAGACAAAAATAGGATGAAACTCAACCTCCATAGATTCCATTGGAAGATTGAAATTCTGCAAACTCTGCAGGACGACCGAATATGGATTCAATTCAGGAAGTTGAGATGAGCATTGGGGGACATACGAGAGAAGAAGAAGAAGAAGAAGAAAAAGAAGAAGAAGAAGGAGATGGTCGAAAAAGAGCCGGCGTTCATGGATTCAAACCAGCTCCAGTGGAAATACTCGACCACATAAAGATTAACGTCTCTCCGGATACTCCGGTATCAACTTTAAAAGGGATTGTCCGGATTTCTTCAGAAGACTTGTCTTACAGCAGACAAGAGCTGAAGAAATCTGAGAAGCTAATCTCTCAGGCTTTCATGGAGTTTTACAGACAACTTCAACTCCTAAAAAGCTTCTGGTATTGGATAAGTCATAGGAGCTCTCGTAAATTCGATTGAATTTGTAATACGATTTTTCGGTTCGAACTGATCTTTGGGTTTATGCAGCTTCTTGAATCAACTGGCCTTTTCTAAGATCATGAAGAAGTATGATAAGGTCGAAAAAAATTCCTTTTTTTTTTTATGAATTGTTTGAAATCTTGGGTCGTTTTTTGTATTTTGACGAGCTTTCTCTTGACAGATCACCTCGCGGAATGCATCGAAAGCATACTTAAAAATGGTGGATAGTTCTTTTCTCAGCAGCTCCGATGAGGTATTTTTACGATTCTTACGAATCTACTTAGTCGTACGACGGGGTTTGTGCTTCATCTGATTAGTCGTGCTTGGATTGATATAGGTTTCGTATCTGATGGAGCGAGTCGAGGCTACGTTCATCAAGCATTTTGCGAATGGAAACCGAAGGAAAGGAATGAACATTTTAAGACCCAAAGTGAAGAAAGAAAGACAAAGAATCATCTTCTCTTCGGGTAAGTAAAACTAATTGCGTGAAGTACCGAATTCGCTTCTTAGGTTTACCCTCGTACGCTTAATCTTACATTCTGACGTGACGCTCATTAATGGGTGAAATTGATGTCTTAATACGAAAGCGTCATGTAAGGTGGTCAGATTAGAGTGTAGAATTAGACGATCTCTAAGTTAAAACAATTAATCTTGTTCTCGAATAATCTCGAGTCGTTCTTCTCGTTTTCTATACAGGGTTTCTTTTTGGTTGCTCGATAGCGCTCGTTGTGGCCATTATAATAACGATTCAAGCGAGAGACCTCCTCCAGAGCAATGGAGGAACTCGATATATGGAAACCATTTTTCCATTATACAGGTAAAAAAATTCAACTTCTAGATCGATAAAAAAAAGATATTTTAGTGAATAATTTGATCTTCTTACTATATTTTGCAGTGTTTTCGGGTACATCATACTACATTTATTAATGTATGCCGGAAATATATACTTTTGGCGGCGATACAAAGTGAATTACACGTTCATGTTTGGGTTCAAGCAAGGGACCGAACTGGGATGTTGGGATATCTTCTTTATCAGCTCGGCTCTTGCCGTTCTCACAACGGCTGGCGTTTTGTCAAATTTGGATATGGAGATGGATCCGAGAACTCAAAGCTTCCAGGCCATTACGGAACTTGTCCCGCTCTTCATGCTCATAGTAAGAACTCGTAAATTATGCGGAGTTTTTTTGGTGTACGAAGGAAATAAGTTTTCGAAATGAGAATTTTGTTTTTTTATCGACTTTTGCAGATCGTGACTTTGATTATGATTTTTCCATTTAACGCAATGTTCCGGTCAAGCCGGTTCTGCTTCATTCGAAGTCTTTTTCATTGCTTTTGTGCTCCACTTTATAAGGTTAGTATGAACATGAACACCATTTTATACAAGCAGATCAAATAAAATGATTGGGAAAAGGCTAAAAATTCTCTCTTTCTTCTCTTTTCAGATTACCCTCTTAGAGTTTTTCCTAGCAGATCAACTCACAAGCCAGGTTGGACAAGATTTCCTTCAGAATTGTTCGGTTTTCTCGGGTTATGAATCTTCGATCGAGAAAGTGTTGAACAAAAACTAAATTTGATTTCAGGTTCAAGCACTCAGAAGTTTAGAGTTTTATGTTTGCTATTATGGATGGGGGAACTTCAAAACCAGAAAGAACAAATGCGCCCAGAGCGACGTTTTCAACGCGTTCTACTTCGTCGTCGCCATGATTCCTTACTGGCTCCGTTCCCTGCAGGTATTTTTCTCGATAATTCGGTTGCCGAGTCGATAACTTTACCGGCCTTCTAAAAAAATATCGTTCTTCTTGCAGTGCCTTCGACGAGTGGTCGAGGAGAAGAGTTATATGCAGTTGTTAAATGGGGTGAAGTACTTTTCCACCATTGTTGCGGTGGGCATGAGAACAAACTTTGAATTGAACAGAGGGAGGACGTGGCAAATATGGGCGATAGCTGCCTCGGCCATAGCGACAATTCTTGGTACGTACTGGGATATCGTCATCGACTGGGGTCTGCTTCGAATGCACTCGAAAAACCGATGGTTGAGAGACAAGCTGCTAGTGCCAAACAAAAGTGTCTACTTTGTAGCCATGGTAAGTCGTTAAGAAGTCTAAGAAATCGTAAAGAAAACCTCAATATATGTGAGACATTTGACAAGTTTTATTAAGGCATGTGTAGAACGATCCAAAATACAATGACATTTTTGCTAAAAAAAAAATAGTTTTACTGTCGAATTGCAGGTGTTGAACGTGATTTTGAGACTCGCTTGGATGCAGACCGTTTTAGGCTTCACAACGATTCCGTTCTTGCACAGAACTGCCGTGGTTGCCGTAGTCGCGTGCCTCGAGATTATCCGTCGCGGGATTTGGAATTTCTTCAGGTTTTATCTGCAAACAACTTGGATTCGAAGTGCTGAAACTTGACGAATTATCGACAAAACTAATGCAGATTTCTTGTATTTGATGTGTTGTTTTCAGATTGGAGAATGAGCATCTAAACAATGTGGGCAAATACAGAGCATTCAAATCAGTTCCTCTGCCTTTTGATCATGAACATGAAAGTAATGACTCTGCCAAAAGACAATAAAACTTTCTCGATTTTGAATTTGTTTCAATTGTATCCATTCTTTATCGGGTTTTAGAGCGTCTTTTACACCGATGATTTGTACAAACTAATGTTGGGAGTATACTCTAGTTTTACACGATGATGTATCGATCATTTATTTGTAAAACAAGCATGTCAAATGACAATTGCGGCGCAAGTTTCGATAGTAAATAAACACTTCTATCCAATTATCAAAGCAACTAAAAGATGACATTGCGGGAAAAAATCCCTTCTCGAGCATGTTTTCGATCGACAACGATAAGTTTCGTCTGATAAAAATAACTAATAGCTCAAGAAGTCGAGACGATATAGAATTCAAGTCGATGAACAGCTATCTCGTTTCGATCATCATAGAGAAACAATTCATATGAATACATAAAAAGATTCATTAACAACAAAAAAAGATTATTTGAACACATCAAATGTTTGTCTTCCCACAAACATATATCCATCAAGTTTGCCTAAATATACATCAAAGCTACCGGAAGTCGAGAATCGAAAAACAAGATTTGGGAAGAAAATCTTATGTTAAACAGATCGACCGTCTTCTTCTTCCTTGTCCTCTGCTTCGTTTTGGGAAGTGTCAGAAGAGTTGGCTGGAGAGTGTTCATCTGTCAAAGCACCCATGCTCTCATCGTCCCGGCACCTGAAAAGCGAAGAAAATGACAATGGATTGCTCGTGGAGCTCTCCTTTTGAAGGCCTCGAATCGCACTCATTGCAGCAATGGTGCCACGATATAAGTTCATCGTATCCTCCCCAAGAATTGAGGGAGTTTTGGTTGATAAAACAACCGAGGAATTTGATGGAGCTTCTCCGGTAGGAGTAGATTCGACGACTTCTGCTTCCAGTGGAAAGAGAAGCTCTAGATTCGCCTCGCACTCTCGAACAAGCCTCGTGAGGGGCTCTGTCGTGAAGAACGGCTGGTGAACAGCTTGTTGGGTGAATGGTAAACGCAGTAATTCACCGGTTCTTTTGTCATACTTCTTCAGAATTTTTATAAGGCCTTTTAGAAGTTCAAAAAACAAGAGCAATCAATATAGACAAACGTATCGTAGATGTCATAGCTAGAAAAATGGTCAAATGCATTAACAACCCTAGCGTTTAAGATCATTTACATATTAGAATTTAAACTATTATTATTTCCTAATGGAACCTTAACCTTTCAGGTGGCAAAAATTTGAACATTGCCGTCAATTTATCCATTAAATCAATTATATGTATACCACTTTTTTCATTCAATCAGATGTTTTAACCCGATTTTTAACTCTTCCTACGATTTCTAAACCAACTTTGAGCTCTATCAAACTCTCAATGGAGTTTAAAATCATTGGAGAGGATATTGTTAGAGTTCAAATCGACTTAAAAATTGACGGAGAGATTAAAAATCGAGTTAACATCTGATTAAATAGAAAACATAGTAAACACGTGCTTTATTTAACAGATAAACTGACGACTAGGTCCAAATTGCTGACAGTTGAAAAGTGAAGATTCTGTTTGTTTGATTGTTTTTGAACCGTTCAATACCTGCAAAATTCAAAGAGCTGTAATTTTTTAGAAGCACCATCTCTCCGTGAATGGCGACAAAGTCCTTGCGAATGTCCATCATTTCTTCACTGAATTCAGCCTCGGACGTAAAAACTTCATCTCGGCTGCTCCGCTCTTTAACTTGCTCTATTCTCCTCTTCAGCTCCTGTTTTATTCACAACATCATTGAGTTTAGTTCAGCTAGTTCTCATTACTACAAAACAGACTAAACAGAAGAATATAAATTCTGTGTCTACAATCTGCAACAAAACATAAGGCAAAGTATGTTTTCATAGTTTTCTTTTTCAGGAGGGATGGTACGAACTCATAGAGCGGACCATGCAATCTTTCCACAAACCCGATTTGTAATTTTCGATACGGCCTCAAACGAGATCATCTTTCTCGGAGAGCAATTGCCAAATTTTTCTGTCTAGCCCGTGATGAATACTTGACATAAGAATGTGTTGGAGGCATGTCTGTTGAAAATCATCAATCCAATTAAATAGCAATGATCTTCTTCTAGCCTAACTCAAATCATTTTCTACCTTTTTGATGGAATGGTCCTCAAAAACATAGCACAAAAGAAAAAGAGTGGACCACCATGCAGCCTTTAAGGTGTATAATCCAAAAATTATGTCGATCCTAGGAGGATATCAAAACTATGTCTCCTAAATTTGAGCTTTTAAGCAACTTTAAATGGGTCTAATGTCTACTTTCAATCCACCTTGTTAACGTGATCCCCATGGCAGCTTCTGTTTTCTTAATCAAACACGCCCAGAAGAATAATATCTGATTTTCCCATCAAAATTAGATCACGAACTTAAGAGCTATTTACGCGAAGGGCGAAATTTCATGTTTAATCAATAGAGGAAATGGTCGAAATCAAGAAAAACCTGAAACCGAATGACGAACTCTTCCTCTTTATCAACGTAAAAATCATTGAATTTCTCCAGCTCTTCATTGAGAATTCTGAGGAACCATTCTTGGAGATCAACCAAAGAAGGAACGTCAATTTCATGGCGACCAACAATGGATGCAGACGAACCACCACCACCACCGGCGCCATCTTCAACCAGCGGCCATTGATGGGGTTCAAGAAAATCACGAGAAGGGTCGGCGGCGAATGACGGTGCGCAATTTGGGAAATTTTTCAAGATCTTTTTGAGGGGTTTGTAGCAGAGGAACTTGTCTCTCCACTCTGGAAGAGTTTGCTCCAGATGGGTATTGAACTCCTTCCCAAATTTCATGCCTGAGAAAGTAAATGATCGGAGATAAGCATGGTGGTGCAGAAATCAAGTTAAACTCATAAAGAACATCAAAAGGGAGCGTTCGGGTTTGGATTTTGTGCTCGACAAAAAGACGAGGAATCAAAAAGGGTAAGAAGGAATCGAGAATATTTAAAGTGGGTTGGGACGGAAAGACAGAATTCATTTTGGAATACAGCCACTGGTTTTAAGGTCAGCAAGAACTGCAACTTTTTTTTTTTCTGGTTTTATTATTTTTGTTTGAATTGATGGATTATCCTTGGCTGGTCATCCACTATCTTATTTTATAAGATTTAGATGTAATATTTACGTGAGAAGTGATTCAAACTAGTTAAATACGCTTTTAATTAATCTCTGTCTCTAAACGAATTACGTTAAACTATACTAATAAATTTTGAGATTTCAATTATTTGCTAATTTAACGTAGTAGTTTGTCCTGTGAAGTCCAGAATGAATCATGTGAAAATTCGACCCATATATAGTAAGAATGTACAGTATCACATCGCGAATATGCATGATTTAGAAGTAGAGTTTTCCATTTGATTTAGTATAACGCGTTTTAAGCTAACTCCAAAAACAAAACCATACCGTCTTCCACTCAAAGCAGACGATATTATATTAGGAAGACTAAGAATCTTACACTCAACTTTTTCTCTTACCTTAAGTCAAAACTTTCGTGTAAGATCGATTTGTTTAATTAAACAAACTCAATCATTTGACACAATTTTAATCCTTTGCAAAATTTAAATATCATACTACTAATTAGAGAAGATTTCATTCTCAACAAGCAATGCGAACAACATAAATGGATCAAAGACTCGAGCATCTTATAACACGAACAAAAGTCGAGTGGTTCTACCTCTCAGTCTCCCAATTATTTCAAAGCTTATAGCAGTCAATTGGAAAACAATTTCCTTTCGAAACATCACAGCTATGATTATTAAAAATAGACAATACCGGACTTTATAGTGTCATATAAGTAATTTCTTATCGAAATTTGGGTGATAAGACTCTAATTTAAGTGCATGTGCACGAGTGACCAAGCATAATGCAAAAGCTAGATGGTTATAGTTCATATAAGAGAGGAAATCTCCATTATACCATTTGAAAGTTTGAAACACAGTCAAAATGAAACATTTGAGGTGGAAGAGAAGAACCATAATGAAGCCAAAGAGTGTGATTATTCATAGGTTCATCCAGCAAAGTCTGACAGAAAATTTGATGAACTCCCCAAAACAGGAAAAACCATTGCATTTAGATGGTCTCCAGGGCTTGAAGGACATCGTTTTTCAGATCTTCGAAATCTTCGACGCCGAAGCTGAACCGAACCAAGTTATCCTTAATCCCATACTTGAGCCTCTCCGACTGGCTAAGATCCCTATTAAATGATGCATGTCAAGCTATAAGGGTCTTGCCCAAATTGACTAAAGAGGACAAAAAAATTTCAACCTTGTAAAATAAGACCCATTATGAATACATATTTTGGGCAGCCTGTCACTAATCCACATAAGAATAACTCAAATGCATTAATCAAGCATTTAAATCTTAAGTTATATCACAAATCTTATATTTTGATGATATATTACCACAACCCTCTTCTTCTTTTTGTTAATAAGCCCGAAAGTCTAGGCTAGTCTACCTCGACTTACACCAAATGGCTGGCGTACTGTGCCTTGAAAGTTTTCTACATGAGTTAGGTTATGTGATTAGTGTTGCCCTAGTTTTGCACCTAAGAAAAGTCAAATATGGAAGGGAACATATCTTCAAAGCTGAAATCCTGAGGTTTCTTAATCAAACTCTTCTTAAAAGATTAAAAATTAAATTATGTGCAATTCTGTAAGTCGTCTGCATAGTTTTATTCATTAAGAAAGCTATGAACATGAGGCATACCAATATGACATTATTGCTGGCTGATCCACAATGCTTTCACAGCCACCAAATGAAGGAGCAATGTATGGGATTTTCAGTGCATCGACGAATTTTATGGTTCTCATCAAATCCCCATCCACCTAAGCAATTTACAAGGTAGAAATTAAATAACTATGACTAGTATTTTCGAGTATCCTTAATTGGCAATGCTCACCTCAAAGCTAACAACACCACCAAAGCCAGTCATCTGCCTCTTGGCAAGGTTATGTTCAGGATGACTAGGCAAACCAGGGTAATATACACGAGCCACCTGTTAATAATGCGTCATTAGATGAAAGCACGGACAGACATAATTTATGTTTTTATCAATATTTATGACATGTCAAATTCATATATGCATAAACACATAGTTTGTATTAAACAACAGCAGCTATTTTTGGCTAGGTGGACTCTTCTTCAAATGATAAACTTGAAGTACAGATGAATAGAGTATCATTCCTACCTTAGGATGTGCCTCTAAAATTTTTGACATCCTCATCCCAGTTGAATTTTGCTGCTGAACACGAAGATGCAGTGTCTTCATGCCTCGGATGATCAAGTAAGCAGCATTCTAATAAGGTAAACATTAAGATCCTTAGTACCATGAATAAACATTAAGAACATAAAAATATTGTTGAATATTTAATTTCAAACACTTACTTTAGATTATAAAGTTATACTTTGTGTGTGCCGTTATTTGCTTCACAAATCAACTTAAAAAGACTAAGACAAATCAATAAATGGAGGACCATAATACACTTTTGTACAGACAACTCACAGGATTAAGCGCACCACCGATAATGTGATGCAAATTACGAATTTCTGAAATCATCTTCAAGGAACCACTAATGCATCCAGCAAGAACCTGCAAAAAGGACAAATATTTGCCAAAGCTTAGCCATCTAAAAAGCCTAACAACATAATTATAAAAGTGCCTAGTTAGACTTTAAAGTGCTGACTTACGTCATTGTGTCCTCCAATATACTTTGTCGCAGAGTGAAGAACAAGGTCAGCTCCCAGTGCAAGTACCTTCTGGTTGAGGGGTGTTGCAAAGGTACCATCTACGCATACAAGTGCTCCTTTTCTATGGCAGAGCTCTGATACCAGCTTAATATCAACACATCTGAGAAATGGATTGGTAGGAGATTCTGTGAAGAAAAGAGAAACCTGCATAAAGGTACAACTCATTAAGATTACCAAAGATTTCCATAATAATCCCATCAAAAGAGTCGAATTGATTTTTTTATTACTAACTTTATTCTCATTCAATGCAGCTTCCAACGCTCCCAAATCAGCAGGATCAATAACAGTAGCCTGAACAAGATCACAAGACGTCACCATGATAAATTTGAATATGTCACGCCAAATATCACTTCATGCTTCCACTCCCCACCCCATCATTCATAAGGGAAGATGGGGATTATGGAGAACGCAATTTTAAAAGTAGTATATATTACTTTAAGTGGTCAAAAAGGGCAATAGTGGGAAAATTTCCGTATCAACATATTTTACTGCAGAGTGCAATTATGAAATATAGAAGATATCATTAAGAAATTGAATAAATGATGCACAAACATCATACCGTGATCCCCATTTTTGGAAGAATAGTCTGAATGAATATTCTAGTCTTCCTATAGCAATCAGTGGTCGTCACAATATGCCCACCAGCAGGAACCAACGCCATCAACATAACTATGCTAGCACACATTCCTGAGGCCATTATCAGGGTTGATTCTGCACCCTCTAGTGCACTGTTAGAGGAGGTAGAGAGAGAGATAGAGAGAATTCATCGTCAACTACTTCAACAATTAAAAACTGGAAGGCGCCAACTGGACCAGTGAGAAAGAAGCAAACCTTATCTTTTCCTCTGCAACAACTGTAGTGGGATTTCCATAACGCCCATACTCAAAACTAACACTGCGTTTTTCCTAGAATACAAAGCATTTCAATCAAATGCAATGATAGCATACAACAATACATCATCGCGTATCAGCATTTTATTACGAAAGCAGAAGCTCAAAAAAGAAAACTTCCAAAGCAAGCATCCGTCTCAACCTTATTTTCAAAGAAACAATTGTAAACTTTTACAAACAACTCAATCTTTGAAAAGGGGTAGTAAGAAATGGATGTCTGAATTTAACCAACAAATAATCAAAATTTTAAAACAGTTGACACATTAAGTTAATAGGAAATAAAATGAATACCTTGAAATCTATGAGTTCAGAAGTTTTCTTAAAGAAGTAAGCTGTAGTATTAACAACTGGGGTAGTAATTGCGTCAGTAACAATACCACGACCCATTCTCTCACCTATATAAAAAACCAAACCCATATTATTGCTAATCATAGAGTTATCCGTCATAGATCCCACAAAGAATCATAAAACTTCCGCTAAAGGCCAACTTGAATTGAAAATACTGAATAGTATGATTATAATTTACCGGCATGGATTGCGATACTCCCATCAGAGCTTAAAAACGACGTTTCGGAATCAGAAAATCCCTCAAACTTTAAGACCCCATTTCCAACACAATTATCCAACACCACCACATCATCACCAGCTGTCAGATCAGCAGGAATGACAGGCGATGCTGCAACGGCGGCATCGACTGCTTTTGCAGTCGCAGCCGCAGCTGCAGAAGCCGGAGAAAGGTTGTTCGACCAAGAAGCCGCCACGATTTGAGCAACTCCGATGTTGCTGCAATTCCTCCGAGCCTTGGTGCTTAGCTGCCGCACAAAGTTGGGAGGAAACCTGTATATCTTAGACGAACAGCCATAAAAAGCCAGCGAACCTCCAATCGATTTCACTCCGCCGCCGAGTCCACATCCAGGTTTTTCGGTCCTCGGAGCTCCCGAAAAGTCAGGATCGGACCGGCATTCGAAGGGAGAAGAAAAAACTCTGGAGCATGATGAGACAGCCATGGCTAAACGAAGTCGAACTGGGTACGTTAAACGCTAGCTTTGGCTCTGGCGTTGGCGTCTTTCTCAAATAGACAAAAGGAAATGAAGCCTCTCCTTCCTCTTCCTTGAGAATCCTCTGAGATTTAATACGCGGCATCCCCGCCGCTAACTCTTGACTGGTTAATTTTTAACTACAGTTAGGTTGAGCCAACTAACCATGGTTAATTTTGCATGCGAGGGTGGAAGACAATGATTTGCCTCTATTGGTTCAGTTCAACAAAGCTTTATTTCAGCATCGAAAGCTAGATATTATTACCCCACGGTTGTTCAAACAATGATCGCCAGGTCAGAAGATGACGTGGATTAATCTACATCGTCCAATTTGAAATGTATATTCCTTCAAACAATTTAAACAATGTAATCGAATGAGATAATGTACCAAGAATATTGTAACGAATTACTCCCGTAGGAGTCTGGGTTGTGTCTCAATCCCAGTGCAACTAATCATCCTCTCGGACCAGCTACTGATCATCACCTTGGTAAGTTATTGCCTTACCAACTAGCTAATTAGACGCGAGCCTCTTCTCGGGCGGATTCCTCCTTTTGCTCCTCAGCCTACGGGGTATTAGCGATCATTTCCAGTTGTTGTTTCCCTCCCAAGGGTAGGTTCTTACGCGTTACTCACCCGTCCGCCATTGGAAACATCACTTCCCGTTCGACTTGCATGTGTTAAGTATGCTGCTAGCGTTCATCTTGGTTAACGTATAGATTGCAAACGATTTACCCTTTATTGTTCATTTTCTCATTAAACGTACACGTGCAAACCATGTGCTATTTTATATTTCCTAAAATACCCTTGCTTACATTATTTGAGGAGAAATAAAATTGTTTTTACGTTGAGAAGAAGATTTTCGAGCTCTAAAACGACACAGAGAATCTTCCTCCCAGCCATAGAAATTGCAATCCGACAATCACAACTCCGACTACCCATCACGCAGTGAACCCTCCGTGAGCTAGTGAGGCTAGTAGTTTGGAACGTGATGCTGGTGTTGAGAATCGAACACGAAACGGAAAAAGAAAACTGTGGAAGCAGGGACACCAAGATTTACGTGGAAAACCCTTACGGGTAGAGGAGAAATCACTAAGTTGGAAATCAAGGTACAACGAGTTTTGCGACTCAAGCATCAATATATAGAGAAACTAAATAACCCTAATATTGGATATGGGCCCGACTCGGCCCAACTAGAATTCGGGTCACTCCGAACTCTAACAATCTACACTTTGACACGAATTCCACCTGAGAGATCCAATGCAGGCTTCACGGCCCACCCCAAAACGAATCCAGAACACTAAACTCTGACAATCTCCACCTTTAAAGAAATTCCAATGTAAGGCGAACTGCAAAACTCCAATGAAAAATAACCTCCTCTTCCACAAAGGCCCCTGATGGGCCAACTCAAAACTTGGTACGGATCAAGTTTAAGCCCCGCTTAAACTTGAGAGACACACTTGGAGAGAAATCACATGCTCCATTGTACCACCGAATTATCAGAGATGTCGCAACGAACTGCATGTGAATGTGCTGAATCTATACTCTCGAACACACTCAATGCGTAACCCACTGTAGAGGTTTCACTATATCGCCGTAGAGCTTTACCCTTTCCCTTGGTTATGCTTTTGACGATACCTCTCTGACGTGAAACTGTAACTGAAACTGGTGACGATGTGGTGACTGCATCACGCTGAACATCTGTAATAGGCTGACATATCGACTCTGATGTGGATTCAGAACCCAACTTAAACTTCACCTGAGAACCTGACTTCCTCTGAGTTTTCTCCAACAAACCTTTTGAAGGTGAATTCACAAACTTTCCAGCCTGATTACCCATCACCGTAGAACCCTGTAATACATATAAATTTGCAGAGCTTCTGTGTCCCTTTAACTTGACGAGAGCACCCCTACTGATCTTTATACCTCCACCTACAGCGATGTACTTGTACCCTTTCGAATCTAGAGTACTCAATGAGATCAGATTCTTCTTTAACTCAGGAACATGTCGCATGCTACCCAGTGTCCTCACAACTCCATCAAACATTTTGATTCTGACGGTACCAATACCAGCTATCTTGCAAGGTGTGCTATTGCCCATTAACACAACACCTCCTGAAACGGTCTCATATGTCGTAAACCAATCCCGATTGTAGCACATATGAAACGAACACGCTGAATCCAGAATCCACTCCTTGTTTGGCTCTGAGTTTCCCTCTGACACTATTAGAAGATCTCCATCACTGTGGTCTTCTTCTTCTACGACAACTACTTCACCGGATGTCATCGGTTGTTTTCCCTTCTCAGCTCTCTTTAACTCATTCTGCAATTTATGGCACTCGGCTTTGATGTGCCCCCTTCTCTAACAGAAGTAACAGGTTCTATCTAGGTTCCTTGACTTCGACCGGCTCTTCGAACTTTGAACATTATCACTGCCTTTGTTGTTTGAATCTCTTGTTCTACTCCGAACGACGAGTCCCTCACCTCGAGACTCGGATTCCACAACAAGCTGCTTCATCTTTTCCTTTGACAACAAAGAACCATAAAACCTCTTTCAGAGTTAGACTGTCCCTACTGTACAAGATCGTATCTCTGAAAGAACCATATGAAGCAGGTAACGAGCATAGCAGAATCAACCTCAAATCCTCCTCATCGTATTTGCATTTCATAGTCTCCAAATCTGAAACTAACTCCTTGAATGCGACCAAGTGCTCTGTAATAGAGGCTCCTTCCAATAACTGATGAGAATATAACCGCTGTTTCAAATGCAGCTTACTCGTTAGGGTTTTCTTCATACATAACTGCTCCAATCTGGACCATAAACCAGCGGCAGACTTCTCGTTCAAAACATCCTGCAAAATCTGATTTGACAAATGCAGACGTATCAATGATAGGGCTTTTCAATCCTTTCAAATTTTCTCCTCTTCACTCAATAACGTGGGCATTTTATCGAGCCCTAATAATGCGTCGTCTAAATCCATCTGTGCGAGTACATCTCGCATCTTCACCTGCCATAACTGAAATCTCGTATTCTGATCCAACAACGGAATATCGATTTTCATTGAACTCATCCTGCCCAAAAATTTCAGAAATTTTCTCACAATTTCTAAACTCAAAAATATCCGCCCTCAAAATTAGAATAAATCTCCTCAATTAATTTCAGATCCAATCTAATATCTCCACCCAAATAATTTCAGAAATAATTAACCTAAAATATTCTGAAAATATTTCCAAGAACGAATTTTTTTATCCACCTGTGATATTCTTCAACCTTTTGAGTTACTCTGCTCGCGCGACGACAACAGACAGCAGTGAGAGTCGTCGGACGGATGGCCGAAAACGACAGACGATGGCGCAGCGGACTGACAGACCGAGGACGGCGTGGCTCTTCTGGCGGGGCAGATCGATGGCAGATGGCGGCTTCGTCTTCGACGATGGACAGCAGCGAGGAGGTGACAGACGAACAGAGTCGTCGCTCTGTTCTGGATTGGCCGACGGACGGCGGCGAACGGCTGGAAGATCTCCCTTGTTTCTTCCGGCGACGGACGGTTCGGTGCTGCTCTTCGAATCGGGCAACTTCTTCTTCGGCAGCGAGACAGAGGCGACGCAAAGGAAAAATCCAATTTTTCCTTCATTTTTTTTTTAATTTCTTTTCCCCTAAATTTCAATTTGTAACAAAATTGAAAATTCCAAATTTCGATCGATCCAAGTATTGAATACTCTAACTTTGCTCTGATATCAATAGTTGGAAAATTGATATAGATGATCGGGGCTCTGATACCAATTGTTAAGAATTGGTATAGAGGAGCTCAACCTTAGCTCTGATACCAATTGTTGAGAATGGAACGCGAAACGGAAAAAGAAAACTGCGGAAACAGGAATACAAAGATTTACGTGGAAAACCCTTACGGGAAAAAACCACGAGCAGAGGAGAAATCACTAAATTGGAAATCAAGGTACAATGAGTTTTGCGACTCAAGCATCAATATATAGAGAAACTAAATAACCCAAATATTGGATATGGGCCCGACTCAGCCCAACTAGAATTCGGGTCACTCCAAACTCTAATAGCTAGTAGCTTGGAAACCATCGGAGCAGTCGGGAGGTACATCTCAATAGACATATCCATCGTCATTAGCAACTTCACTTCCAATTCTACTCGGTTTCGATTTGATTCTAAATTTAATTTTCCTGAAACTAAAACCGAACCACTCAATTCGACCCGTTTCGACCAAATCAATTCTATCCTTACTCATATTTATTCGGATTAATAGGAGTGTCTTTCCCTAATTAGTAAGGAAGCCCACTTGCAAATTCTATATCTTAAGCAAGAGGTCGAAGATCACATCATATTATTGGGAAAATTGTTCAGCCAAACAGTTAACTATTATTATCATAAACATCCAATATACTAAATAATCCAACAATTAATTATGAATGTGACATATAAATGTAATGTAAATGGTTCATGTTATTTCTGACATGTGATCTTCACGTTTGTTTTCTCTTCTGATATATCAATGGAGGGCAATTCAGTAATATGGGCTGCTGCATAAACAGGGGTGGATTATTATTGATCTCTATTTTGGTTGGTGAGATAAGACAGTGGATTTACATAGAGGTAAAATGGGTTTCAGAGATTAGAGAGAGAGATATTTTGCGAGTGCGCTTTCCTGTAAAACTTTGGTGAATCATTTGGATTAATGCGATGAATGCTGTGGAATTTTGGATTCGTGGATGTAGAATTTCGTCCGAACCACATAATTCTGTGTTTTTTCTGTTCTTTCTCTTTGATGCTTAATCTGTGATGTTTACTTTAGATTTAGGGATTTCATCTGCGTTAGTTTTAGTCTTATATTTATAGTATATTTTCGTTACAATAAATAATTATAAAAATTTTTCTACAAGCTTAGCAAAATCAATGGACCAATAAATACATGAAAGTTCATAACGATGGTGGCTCATTAAATCCAAATATATAGTTGTTGATCAACTCTCATCGAAGAAGTAGGCCTCGTAAATATCAAAAGAACCTCATCAAACTTAAGTTTATCGGGTAGAAATTAAAGAAAACAAATCAATTTTTTCGATACGTTCGATGTCATACAATGTATGGTTTGCATCAAGTTGACACCTCGATGTCTCTAAATCTCTGCGTGTTACTCTGTTTTTGTAGAGCTCTTAAGTTTTTCAATCAATTTTAGAAAATACGAGAGAAACAAGATGTGACAAACCAAAAGAGAATAAATGAATAACTTATAAATTATCGTATACTATCGACTATATGCACGTATATACGTGACTATTTAAGGGATTGTAAACTTAAAGGAAAATTCGACCCACGAGCACGAATACATGTCACGATTTTAAAAGATTTGAATGACATAGTACAATTTATTCACATCATAAGTGAAGATTTAAATTATTTAGAAAATAAAAACTAAGTATAAGAAATGAATTGCCTATAAATTTAAGGGATTTAATTGAAGTGTAGCTTGTAATTTATTTGAATAGTGTATAAATAAGGTTTTTGAAAGAAGAAAATATTATCAAAATTATTATATCATATGTAAAGTTTTGTCTATATCATATATATTCTCATTATATACTCATGAAATTGTTGGCCGCCCAAGACTAGACATAATCTTCGCATAAATTCGAAATGGTAGACCCCAAATAAGGTACTTCACTTGAATGAGAAAATTATCCATTTTGTCAATAGACGTGAACCGAAAGGAACCAACTCCTTTTTGTGTTTTGAAGTCATGGATATGCACATGTTAGCCTAAGAAAACCAAACTCTAAAAATAGTAAATTTTTAGATTTTATATTTTTTGAGTAAATTTTTTGTTTTGGTCTAACTCAAATTTTCTTGTGTTGAGCAGATCATTGTCATGTGTCGTGGGTCTTTGGTCAAGTGTGAATGGTTCAGTCAATGATCAACTAATACGTTTTGTGTTTCCTTGCAGTCCAAAGCTGTGAGATCATGTTCGGTAAGTTTGTGTCTTATTGTCTTAGTTATGAGTTTTGTCAGGTAAAGATTTAAAATTTTTATTTAATATTTATAATATATTTATTAAATAAAATAATTAAATTTTATTTGAAAGGAAAATTCTTCATTTATTGTTGTTGCTGGTAGGTGAGTGTAGGAGAGAAGGCGATGATTTGGTTGGCATGGAGAGAGTTTCTAATGCTAGGTTCATGTTTATGTCGTTCCAATCTCCATCATTGGTATATGTCGTTGATGGTAGCTGCGTCTTGTCGACCTATGAGTCTTTTGAGTTAACTATTAGGTTGTCTGGTTGATTGCTCTTATGTCTCGACCAACTAACCCATGTGTTTTGTGGAGTCTAGTTTCTGGTCGGTGTGGATTCTCAGTTTAAGGTCAAGTTTTCTGTCGCTTCTTGTGTTGAATCGGGAAGTCTTGTGTTAGTCATTTTAGTGTAGTTTTGAATTCTGGTTTGTGACTCGTGTTTTGTTCCTAGTGTTGATTTGGGGGTTTTGACCTCTATTTAGTTTTAGTTTCCGACAGTGTCCCCTGTTTTGGTTTCTGTTTCCAACTACGCGTGAGGTTGGTCAGCTTGACTTCTATTGTTATTAAGGTAGAGATTTTATACTTAGTTACATTACATTGCATCATGGTTTTCAAACTGTATTTTGTGGATTGCCACATATGAAAACTCAACTAGGACTGTTCAACAATACATTAGTTTTTATACTACATATATGTGTGAGTTTTACATTTTTATTTTACATGTATGGTATTCCATGGTATGCTATGATTCTGATACGGAAAGTTGAATCCTCTATATATACTTTGGATGATCTAGGTGTTAAAGTATCAACGAGAATATCCTAATACATTTTATTCTGCTTGAAAATGTTTTGTTTGCGCGCTATGTGAAAATAGGTAATTGGGCATTGTTGACACACTCTTTGGGTTTCGAATCCCTCAACCTAATCAGGGTGTATTTGTTTTGGGTTGTGTCGTCGCTGACTAATTCGCCAGCAACTCCTATGAAGAGCTAAATCTTCATATTGCACTCACATTTTCTTCTTTCAGGCTCATGAGAGGTTGCCATTTTCAGACTACCGCATTTATGTGTGTTGTATCAGATGAGTCCTTGTGTGACCCTTCTTTTTCATGTATCCTCGTTTGACTTGTGAAAAACAATAGAGCCTTATTTTATTATAACTGGCTAGGTATCCAACGAGATTTTGATGATTACTTCTTTGGTGGCTCGTGGAATCTATTATTATGATAAATCATGTTTTATAAATGATTTTAAATCTATGCACAAGTACGACATTGTTTTGATGAGAAAAGGAAAACCCTTTTTTACATATGTATTTCATTTAATATAAGTTCATACTGAGTTAGTCATTCACCCCATGACCCCACCATCCCAGATTTAGATTGTGGCGGTTTGGTATAGTGTCCGAAGTGTGGGTACTTCGGAGTTAGTTTCCTCATTGGTGTTTTCATACTATATTTGGTGAGAATTTATTTTCTTATTTTAGTTTATCGTTGGTGTTGAATAGTTTCATTTCTTACCCAATGTTTTTTACTTTCTTGTTATTACGCTATCTCTAACTCTTGTTGAACACTTTATGGATCCTGACTTTGTGTTAAGACAGTAGACACCTACTGACTTCCTAACCTTGAGCTGAGTGATCGAGTCATCTCTGAGAATCAGGTCACTTGGCTCGACATTTCTATTAGGTCAGTTGTTACAAGTGGGCACTACCTTGTCACTGGATATTGTCCGCTTTTGGCCTCCCATACGACCCGCACGGGTTTGTTCTCAGCCCAGGGCCCCATAACCCTAAGCCAAAACGCGTTCAACAGTCAAGGATGGGTACACACTTATACACTAGTCCCACAACCATCCCATTTCCAATGTGGTATTGCAGGTCCCCTTGCAACCCACCAAAGGTCAAGGCCTAACCATGACATCAGTCTCTTAATCATGACACCAACCAAACGAAATTGAACCAATTCTCTCAATTTAGTTCCAAAGCAATAAATAAAAAAATAAATTTGACTAAAATGGATCCAAACAAAGAATTTTGAGGTAGGGTAGAGTCATTGTCTTGTAAGTATATTGGTTCTGGTCTATTTTGATAAGTTGGTTTTATTCTGGACTAGTTCGGTTTATTAAATCAAGTTTCTCTACTTAAATATTTTTTTAAGTTTGATAATCAGTTTTGCAACAGAGAGCTATTGGGCAGAGAAGTGGAGAAAGAAGAGGAGAAGTGGATTTCAAGTCTGCTTGCTACGGGAAGAGAAATCAGAAGAAAGGAAGATGAGTTTTCTTCCAAATTTGTTTCTTCCATTTCTTTCTTGGATTGGTTTCTCTATATTGGATATTCATTGGTTTTCTTTAATGGAAATAGTTTACCGATTACATTCGTGGATGTAGGACACATTGTCCGAACCACGTTAAATCCTGGTCTTGATTCTCTATTGTTTGATCTTTATTCTTTCTGCATTATATTTATTCTATAGCCTCATATGGGCATTCGACAAAGTTTTCAAGTTCGAGTCATGTTTTCTAAAAATTCGAGACGAGTTTTCGGGTTGGGTCTAGAGTTTTCAAGCTCAAGATATCTATGGGTCGGGTTTTCTGTAGAATTGAACTCACCCTTATGCTAAGTTCTACGAGTTTTCTGATTTGGTTCTATTTCTACTTGCCCCCTACAACATTTAATTACTAATTTATATATGTTTTATACAAGTTAAAAAACTTGTAGAAGTTATATTCAACTATAACTTTATCGGGTGATCGTGACAAAAAAATGTGCATATTTGTCCTTATCCTTAATTTAAAAACAAAAGACCTACCAATTATTTGTCTTTTATTGCAAAAATTAATTCTCAACAAAAACAAAAGTGTGCGCAAAATTCAACAATTTGGGTACTAATTGGTCCAAAATTGTCAAGGGTAGGGTCTTTCTCCATTGAGAAATTAATATATAAATATAACATTATCTTATGTTTATATAAAACATTATCTCACCTACCAAACATAATCATATAACTCAATGATTTACGTTACATTCAAGATTAAACTATAAATATAATGTTTTCGTTAATTTATATAAAGGGTAAATGACAAATCAACCATCGTGGTTTGAGATCAATGACAAGTCAACCACTGTGTTATTTTTTTTAACAAGTGAACCACTGCGGTATGCAAAAATAACAAGGCCGACATCGCTGTTGCTTTCTCCGTTAACGTCAACAACTCGTAGGAAAACAAGTAGACTCTGCTGATGCGAGAGACCGCGCTCCCAATGAGTGGGCGAAAGGGTGATGGATTTCGATACCATGAGAAGTTTTTTCAAATCATCATGATCAACACCGCATATACTCGGATCTGTTGGCGCAAAATCAGTTCCAGAATAAGTGGAAATTCAAGCGGAACACAAGCGAAAAATTAAAAAAAATTCTATCCTCAAGTCTCAACAAACGGAGCGCTGGAACGAATAACTAATCAGAACGTCCGCCGGAAGATTTTCGAGGTGAAACTTCTCAGATTCCTTAGCTATCTTATCGCCAAACTGTCTCTTAGATGAAGTTCGGGGATACAAATCAACCATCCGCGATGCCTGCTTATCGCTCGAAATCACGATCCTCTTCCTTCCAAACGCACGCGTCTTTCTAACAAACCTAAGCTTCATTTCCTCATCGGCGACCACACCGCGCTTCAACTTCACCTTCAACGAATCACCAAATTTCTTACCCACCGCCATTAGAAACTCAACCTACCTTGGAAACCCACATATTAAAATGAAAAAAAAAACAATATAATCAGAATCAAAGATCAAATCAAATCACAAAAACAGAAAAACTCCAATCATTTTCCCCCAAAAAAATCAAAGAGATCGGGCAGGGAAAAACCAAGGGAAAACGAAAAGATAAATAGAAGAAGTCGAAATGAAAACCAACCTTCAGAAACTCGCCTTCCAAATCGAGATCGTCTCTGATTCACTTCGTACTCTCCGGTCGGAATCATTGAAGATTCCGGAGCTCTCATACCGCTGCCCAACTTGGTTCTTCTTCTTGTAATCAGAGACCGCAATGATCATCTCTTGTGTTCCAACCTGAGGAGAGACCGCGTAAAACTCTGTCTCTCGCATCAACAAAACACGGTCTCTCGACAGGAGGAGAGACCGCGCAAAATGCGGTCTCTCGCATTAGCAGAGACTGCGTTTTTACGTGGTCTCTCGACATGGGGAGAGAAAGGCGATGAGTTTGCCGAGAAATGCTCCATTTTTGGCGCTCCTGGTTCTTTTTATGGTAGACTGTTTCCAGCAAGAGCCTCTATTTTGTTCACTCATCTTCCAGTCTCCATTGACTATCTCAGGTGTACCCAATAATATATGGAAATTCATATTTTCTGCTCTTGTTCAAACAAGAAACATCCTAATCTGTATAATTTAACGATGACAGAGCAGTTTTGTGAAGATTTTTATGTGTTTCTGAAGTCCCGCTCAGAAGAAATGGTGATCGCGTTTTTTGCAGAGTCTCTGTGTTTTCCTGCGAGTTGTTGACGTTAACGGAGAAAGCAACAGCGATGTCGGCCTTGTTATTTTCGCATACCGTAGTGGTTAACTTGTTAAAAAAAATACCACAGTGGTTGACTTGTCATTGACCTCAAACCACGATGGTTGATTTGTCATTTACCCTTATATAAAGTATTATATCACTCATCCATAGAGTTCAAAGGCCGCAATGAACCCGATATTGGACCAAGATGACCAGACTCGGACCTAATCCGCGTAAAAAGACAATGATTCGAGGTGGAGTTATCGAATCTAAATTTATTATTAACATAATAAGAATAACGTTAGGTTTATTTTCAAATTTTATATTGTAATCTTATTTTTTGTATTTATGACTACATGTCATTTATTAGTATAATAATTAATGTAATTATAAATATTTAAAGGAAAATTAACAAAATAATCATAGTACTATAATGTCAATGATAAGTCAATCATTGAACAATTTTTGCTAAAAATACACTGAAATATGAGAAATAAACAGAGCTAACAACGTTATTACATTTTTTGTTAAAAAACATTGTTGTTCCACTGCGGAACGTTGTCTTTCCACGAAGGAACGTTGTATTTCCACCAAACAGATTTTAGAGATTACTTTTTGCATGTGGAACGATTACTTTCCACTATTGAAAGACAACGTTCTGCGGTAGAACAACAACATTTTGCTTGCGGAATAATTACTTTCCATAGAAGAAAAATTAATTTCCTTTGCGAAAAATGAAACATTAATGATGAGCACTGGACGACGATGAATCATGAAGAGGAAAGAAATGATTGTGATGATAATTAGATGGGTGAAATCGAAAGGAAGGGTGAGTCATGTTGACATTCAAGAATGTTTTCGGAAAACTGAAAACGTGAGAATTTTTTTTGATGGTGAGAAGATCATGTTAGAGTTTCCCGACATCGTCTTTGCAGTAAGATTGATTCAATTATTGCAATTTTGTTATAAAAAGTGAAGTATAATTAAAATTGTAGAGAGTATATGTTGAGATCGTCTTCGCGGTAATATTTATTTAAACATGTAACAATGATATTTGTGTCATCTATTTTTCATTGTTCAGTATTTTACTTGTTAGCGAAAATTGTTCAGGAATTGATTTGTCATTGATGTAATAATCCGGTGGTTATTTTGTTAATATCTTATATTTAAAAGGGAAATTAACACCACAAATCCTATAGTTTGAGGTCAACGACAAGTCAAACCCTAAAGAAAGTTTGTGGACAACTAAAACTCTGAACTATAGAAAAAGAACGACGCCGACCTTGTAGTCACATTTCCCATCAAATGGAGATATCCAAGGCAGCAACAACATATGGGGGACATTCGTCTTGCTTGTTGGATCGAGGGGCGAATGTCTCTCGATCGAAATGGACACTAAGGATGGTTTTAGGGCATCCCTCAAACAGACGTCCATTGACCAAAGACGAACGTCTGTTTTGGTCTGAACAACGTAGTATTAAGTTGATGAACGTTCATTGTGAGACTAAAGATGCTCGTTATAGGCAGAACGACATAGTCTCAAGTCAAAGGATGTCCATTTTAGGATGAGGGACATTCGAATTTGGACGAGGGACGTCCATTATGGACCGAGGGACGTCTGTTATACGCTGAGGAATGTCCATTGTTGCTGCCTTGATGGAAAATGTGTCTAGGAGGTCAACGTCGTTCTTTTTTTCATAGTTCAAAATTTTAATTGTTTATAAATTTTCTATGAAATTTACGGTGTTGCTCATATTAAACTATTAGATTATTTGTATTAATTTTTCTATTTAAAATAAGATATTAATTAACTGTCTTAACCCAACGCATCACAGCCGTCCAATTTAATCGCCGTCATTATAAGCTAGCTTATCGTCAAATGTGTCTTTCCTGCGGACGTTGCCCTAATGACCTAATCCCTGATTCGCCTGATCCAGTGTGTGGTTATGCATCTCCAACTACGAAATCTGAACTGCTTGTGATGATGGGTTGTGGTAGTTGAGTAAATTTTGTTGTGATTTTGGATTCCCAGTTTTATTTTGATTTTTGTTTCTGTTGGATTATTTGGATTTTTGGGTTCTATCCTCGTATCGAAGGACTTTAACTGCAATTTTTTCTGCATTGATGTATTAGAAGTATATTTTCGATTTTTTTGTTGTTTCTGGTTTGGGACTTTGAGTAGCTGACTTTGAAGTTCTCATCTAGCTCACGAATGGCTGATTGGCTAGGAGTTAATTGTTTTTGACTTTTGATTTTTCTTTGTGCGATGGATTAATTTTCTCGTTTTCTCTTGATTGCTAGAATCGTGCTCTGATTCTGTTTTTTTTGTTTTTTCCAAACATTTCTGCGAGAAAAGTGTTGAATGCAATCATAATTTAATATGGCAATGCTAGTGCGCTTGTTTCGAACCTTCTCTTCTGTTATTCGTTAAGCATGAGGAAGGTGGCGGGGAGCATCATGACAAATGTTATTCATCGTTAAAATGACGACTTATATTGCGGCATCGCCATTTTTTCTGGTTTGAAACATCGTGTATAATTTCTGCTTCTGCTGCCTCAACCACTGCAGAAGTAAAGAGTTCGAATTTTCTTAGGGACGAGAGATCGTTTCCTGATTCTGATACCCTAAACTTGAAACAAGATAATCGTTTCATGAACTTTTCACACGTAGCATCAAGCTTGTATTGCTGACCGGAGCGAGAATGAGTAGAGTGTAATTCCTGATTACAGAAGTCCAAACGGAGCTTGTATCTGCCTTCAAACCCATTATTCAACTGAAGTTTGGGCTAGAAGTTAGACAAGGTGGAGACCATTTACAGCTGCACAACATGCTCCCACTTGCAGAAATGCAAATGTATGCTTTCATTTTTTCCTTTTGATGAAGTGAATGATAGAAGAGATTGTGAATTTTTTTTCTTTTCGCATGTAGCATCAAGCTTGTATTGCGAAAAGTTCATGAAACGATTATCCTGTTTCAAGTTTGGGGGATCAGAATCAGGAAACGATTTCTCGTCCCTCAGAAAATTCAAACGCTTTACTTCCGCAGTGGTTGAGGTAGCAGAAGCAGAAATTGTACACGATGTTTCAAACCAGAAAAAATGACGATGCCGCAGTATAAATCGCCATTTTAACGAAAAAATAACATTTGTCATGATGCTCTCAGCCACCTTCATCGTGCTTAACGAATAACAGAAGAGAAGGTTGGAAACGAGCGCACTAGCATCGCCATCTTAAATTATGATTGCATTTAACACGTTTCTTGCAGAAATGTTTGGGAAAAAAACAAAAGACAGAATTAGAGCACGATTCCGAGATCGTTGCGATCAAGAGAGAACCAGAAAATTAATCCATAGCACAACGAAAAGTCGAAAACAACAAACTCCAAGCCAATCAGCCATTCGTGAGCTAGACAAGAACTTCGAAGTCAGCTATTCAAAGTCCAAAACAAGAAACTACAGAAAAACCGAAAATATACTTCTAATACATCAACGCAGAAAAAATTGCAGCTAAAGACTGTCGATACGAGGATAGAACCCAAAAATCCAAATAATCCAACAGAAACAAAAATCAAAGTAAAACTGAGTATTATTTACTTGAATTATGTTAATTGTCTAGCAACTGTCCATTATTTGCTCCTTGAATAGTTTTCCTCCTTGTCTTTTAGGATTACTATACATGATTCAACCACTGGGTTTTTCTTCAATTATCTTTTTGAAATGATGAAGATAGCTTTTAGCTTTATCTTGGGCCTTCAACGTGCAGAGATGATAGTTGGCTTGGGCTTTTTATGCAGCAACTGAAAGTCTATGTTTGATGTTCATAATTAAATGGCCACCCTATTAAACGACAGTCTTTCTTATAAATATCACATGGTTTTTTTCTGCAATTGAGCACTTGCCTTCCATAATTTATGCTCTTGTTTCTGGCAAAAGTGCTATATTTGATTGTATATTGTGAATTTGCCAGATATTCCTCTAGTTTAAACTTCTTTTGATGAAGTGAATGATGGAAGAGATTGCTATATTTTTTCATAATAAAAATGAAAGGTTGCATTTGATTTGCACAGTACGAAGGCTATGTGATGATGACTACTCACAAGTGCCTAATATCAACGTGCACAAAACAATGATGGGATCCGCTTTGCAGCTCAAACATACATGTTTCCGCTGCCTGTAATGCCCATACACAGACAGCTGGATGGTACTGGATGAAGTTTAATTTGTTCAGAAACTCCATTTGCAGCTTCCAATTTTGTATCTAGTTATTTTTCTGGGTAAATTTGAGAACCAGAGATGATCTACAAGATTAAGCAGTGCGTTCTGCTTTCAATGATAATTCTCTTCTCTTGTTTAACACCATGAAATGCATACACTCTTATCCTTCTTCTTACTACATAATCTTTCAAGCTTTGCAGTTAATTATTTGGATGTCAGAGGAACTAGTTCCGCCAAAGTGAAGATTGAAATCTGACTCTAATGAGAGGTTAACGTGAAGTAATGTTCATTTTTTTCAGGATCTTGTACCAAAATTGTTAAAATTGTTCTATTGAGAATTGTTTCTCTCTGAAAATCGCTCGATAGAGAAAATCAAATGACAAAAACGTGAATTCTTTAACAATACTCTTGATGAACGGGACTTGTTTGCTAATGTCCTTAAGTTCAGGGAGTTATTTGCCTAAAATAAAAGTTTAAGAAGGGTTAGAGGTTAATTTGCACTTTAGTTATTTATTTATTTGTTATATTAGCTTCTATCTCTCGGAGAATATCACAAGTATGTTCTTGTGAGGTGCATTGATGGGTGGAATGATCAACCCCTCTAAATGCTCCCTCTATTGGCTTAAGATTTTTGACAAGGGAAGATTGAAAGTCAGCTGTACACAAGGAATGAACAATTTGTTTGAAGCATTTGTTGATCAGATGAGTAGCTATTTGCAGACCATATTTTGTGTGTATCCTTCTGTAGACATGATTCAGGAGACATAAAACCTTGTTAAAACGTCTCTTCTGTTCAAGTGGCAAAGGAGATGCACTCTTAAGAATACTACAGACGTTGAAATTTTAATGGTAAGTTGAAACAAGCTTGATGTCTTTTTCATGAAGCTGCTTCTCTATTAGTTCTTTGATTTCTATGGGTTTTGTTTCAATTTTTTGTCACTATTAGCAACGCCAGCCATTTAAAACTGTGAAGTCTCTCTCTCTCTAGATCCTCTGAGTAGCTCTGATTATTTGTTTGTTAAACAAGGTTCAAACATTGTGAGAAAGCAACTCCTCCTGCCCCTGTTTTATTGGATTGATATATGCAAAGGAAACTTGGATGTTTCATCTGAAATTTGGTGCAATAAATAATTGCATGATTGCTTGGCTTAATTCAGCTTAATATCAGGTGTTTGATTAGTTAAGAGACAAATGCTGTTCGTTGCAAAGTCCTCTATTTGATTTCATCTCTATATTTGTACTTTTGTTAGTGACATTTAACTTAATCTTCCTCTTTTAAGTTTCCATTAGAGTGGTTGTTGAGTTTATATCTTTTGGATTTGACTCCTTTTCCCTTGATTTTGCTCTTGCAGAAAATTCCAGGAACTGGCTACAAGAGTGGCGCCAGTCGCCTTGGAACTAGTTCAATCACTGGTAAAATTACAAACTAGGGTACCCAACTTGCAAATCATTCCTGTCCTTACCTCTTTCAATACAATATTGTTTACTTTAAACTGAATCCTGCCCAGTTTTATTTTTGGGATTAGTTCAAAACGCGTTGATATAAACAGAGGGCAGAACTTATCTTAAATTACTGCACCAACTTTTTTGGTCAACTCCTATAATATTGTATTCTCAATGGATGATAATCATGCAACTTATCCGTCCAATCATGCCCATGTGTCCAAAAACTCTCAACGAACAGACGGGTTAGATCAGTTGAAGGGAGTAATATTCTCAGCCCTTTCAATACAATATTGTTTACTTTAAACTGAACCCTGCACAGTTTTATTTTTGGGATTAGTTCAAAACGCGTTGATCTAAACAGAGGGCAGAACTCTACTTATAAATCATGTATTTTTCTCTCTCCTAAACAATATGAGATTGTGCACCGTGTAGTATGAGCTAGATCCACACTTATGTCATCCTTATTTTTACTGAGCGGACTGCCACAAAGTGCGACTGGAAGCGTCGTCATTCAGGACAGCATATTACTGAAGATAAAGAGAGATTGACAGAGGGCAAACAAGGTACAAAAAGTGTTGAATAAGTTCTAGCCATCTCTGATTGCTGCAAAATTTTGATGCCAAACTCATTATAACACAAAGAGGAGATAAAATTAATCAGCCAAAAACAGTTGGGGTTTTGCAGAGGGAATTTAAGAGGCATGTGAGGTTCATTTATAAAGAAAGAAACTCATTTCATTTAACACCTTCTTTTTTGAAGTTTGTGGTCTACATTTTGCCATTGCTTACTTACCTTTCAACACAGCCTGGCCTCATCTCATCATCCCTTACATTATTTATTGCAGGATTTTCTTTTATAATAATAATTATTATTGTTCTATTATTTTATTAGTTCTTGTATGAGGGTCAATGTCATTGTGTTTTCCATTTGGGTGATGGGTTTTGACTTTGCTTGCATTATATAGATGAAAAATGTGAGATTTGAGTTTATAATATGCCGCGTTGTTTATTTACTTACAGAACGATGAATCAGATATAAACGGTACGTCAAATTGTAAGATTTTATTGTAATTCAAATTTACTCTGGTTTCATGATGTTAATCGAGAAATAATAGATTTACTGTTTGAATTTATGATATGATGGTGTCGTTTATACATTGATAGAATAATGAATGAGACATAATCGACACGTTGAAGTGTAAGATTATGTTCTAATTTTAGATTTACCCATGCATAACTTAATCAGATGAATATTAGGTGTATATTATAATTATATAGCGTGAAGTGAAGATGAATATAAATAATTAAATATTATTATATTTTCTTTTTATTATTATTTTCTATACTTAATTCGTGATGTAATAAAAATTAATTAGTGCAATTGATTACTTGTAATTATTAGTTTGGCCTTTGAAGTATAGGAGTCCTTTCAACTGACATCTTAAGTTTTAAATTTTCAAATCTGATACCTCAAAGTTTGAGATTTTATCGTCTAATACTCTCACTGTTATCAATTTGTTAAAATAGGGGCGTGAGATGCACGTGGAGTTTGAGAACAAAATCACTCTTCAGTCTTCAAGTTTTTTCATCGTTTTTCTTAGTTTTAGGATTATTTTCTGCTTCAGAAATGTCATTTCCTACGAACAACTCTTCAGCTTGAAACTTAGTTTCAGAGTTCTCATATGTATTGTCAATTACTAAAATTTGATATTGGTCGTCGCTGAAGTCTATCTCCAACACCACGTGCATCATACACATCTATTTTAAGGAATTCATAACGGTAAGGGTATTAGACGATAACATCTCAAACTTTGAGGTATTAGATTTGAAAATTTAAAATTTACGGTGTTAGTTGAAAGAACTTCCAAATTTTAAGGGCCAAATTGGTAATTACTTTTTATCTAGTAGTGAATGCGACTAAGGTTTTTACTTGCTCGACTATCTTTTGTTTCAAACGTGCATAAATCACGAACCAATAATAAAAGTTTTGGAAGCTAGGGTTAAAAATTTTAAGATTCTTTTATTCCTCATTTTGGGTCAATTACACTTCGATTATTATTGGCGGTGGGTAGAATTAGACCGAACTGAACCATGAAGTTCAATCAATTTAATCTAGTTTTTGTACTTGTGCAAACCGAGACTTGTTTATATTGCAAGAGAATTGTCATCTACAATTCGATTCTCGATTTTAAATATAAAAAACCAACTAAAATTCAATATTTAGTTCAAATCTGATCTAAAACTCAACTCAAACCTAGGCCAAATCCAAATTTAACTAGGGATTTGACCTAAACCCGACAAAACACAGCCTAAACTTGATCAATAGATTCGGATCATTCTACTAATTATTATCCGATGTCAATCTTGTAAAGTTTTGTAGCTTTCGTGTCCACTCGAAAAACAAAATGACATATTCTTTGAGATCTCAGACATCGAACTTTACTTATACTAGGTAACAATGATCTACTCGAAAATTTATTTCTTCTTTATTAAAGTTTTTATTGATTTAATTCTAATAAATGCCAACAATATTTAAAAATTAAATTATTTAACGTTGTGACATTAAATAAGATTTCCTAAAACAAAGAAAAAGACGTCAGTAGTTGTAACATTTTATGTGCCATAATTCAAAATCTGTCCAGACAACCACTTCCACTAATTTCATGATACATAATTTTCGAATAAATACTCATCTCACACTGCACTACTTGTCTAATACTCATCACATTTTCTTACTTTCAAGCCAGAGACGGATTAATTAAACTCATTGAATCATTAATAATAATAATAATAATAGTAATAAAACAAAACAACCACTGAACTATAATGCCAAGTGAAAAGTTATCCACTAAACAATTTTCGCTAACAAATAAAACACTCTACTATAAAAAATAAACGAAGCAAACGTCGTTGTCACTTTTTTTTTTTAAATGTTTTCTTTCCGTTGCAGAACATTGTCTTTCTACTACATAAAGTGAGTTGAGTTCTTAGAATAAAATTCATGAAAGATTACTTTTTGCTGCATAAAGTGAGTATCTGGAATAAGACTTAGGAAATATTGATTTCCTTTGCGAAAAGCTATCTTACCGTGCGTCCACAAAGAATTTTCTGCGCGAGTTTCCTCAGTGAATCGAAAACATTTCTAGCTTGGAGTATATTGATTTTTCAACAAACATTTAGCTGGAAAATCTTCCATTTTGATAACAAAATCAATTTTGAACAGTTTAACATTTCTAAAATATGTTTTTCGGCAAGTTTCCTTAGTGAATCAAAAACATGTTTAGCTTGGAATAAATTGATTTTTCAACAAACAGTCAACTTGAAATCTTCCATTTTGATACAAAAATCAATTTCAATAAGTTATGAGAAAATTTTCTATTTTGAAAAGTCTTCTTGTTTTTAACATTTCTTCAAACAAGTTAACGTCAATGTTTCTGTCGTTCATTTTCCATAGTTGAGTATTTTATTTATTAACAAAAATTATTTAGTAATTGACTTATCATTAATTCTAAAGTTAAGTGATTGTTTTGTTAATTTTCCAAATAATAATAATAATAATAATAACAACGAGTGATGTAAAATGAGTTCAACTTGTTGTTTGTTGTATTTAAAGCTTTTGGAGGCATAAAAAATATGCTTTAATTTCAAAAACCCCCCTTTTATTCTTTTATCCATTTAATATTCCTTTCATTATTTCTAGTCTATTATGTATATATATATATATATACACTTCAATGAATATATGTCATGATTCGAAGACGGGCCAACAGAACCTCTGGGTCAGCGACGGATCCTTTATTTGATTTAAATTTTCTCAATTTCACTCCGTCGATTTATTTACCATCTGGTAACGTCCAATTGTAACGATTTTGACCATTTAACAAATTTCACACGTGGTCGCTATGTGATAAATCGGGTCAACTCTTCATCATCTTAACCAATTTTAAAGAGAAAAATTTATGCGTGTATATATATATATATATATTAAAAAAAGTGTTATTTGATCTCAATCGTTCATTTTAATCGAATTGTCTACTAAGAAATAGCTTGTTTCAACTACCAAATCTCACTGAGGCAAGAAGCATTTATTAATATGCTAAATTGAAAAATGTTTGCTAGTATTAGAACAACATTATCAAGCATGATTCTTGCATATGCGTCTACTTTGACAATTATGGATGTATCGTGTCGATATCGATGTCACGATATTACTTCTTTCTATATATTTTAAAGCAAATTAAATTTTACGAGTTTATTGATTTAGACCAATATAAGTAAAAAGATTTTGTTAGATTTCGGTGTGACCCGAATTCTATTGGACCGGACCGATGAACTCGCATTATAAATTTCATTTAGAGTTTTGTTTTCTCTATAAATTCATGTAAGCTCGAGTTTTAAAACTTGCGATTGCATTTCGATCCTCATAGTAAATTTATTCTTCTACTCATGGTTTTTTCCCAAAAGAGTTTTTCTACGTAAATCTGATGTCCTACATCTTTTTCTTTTTCAGGTTATCATTCAATTTCTAACAGATTTCATTTTCATTGAGGGTGTAAATAAAAACCCGAGATATTCTTTTTGGAAGCTCTTCGTAGAAAAAAAAAGAAGTTTTTAAAAGTCATAATTTCATTTAGTCTTTCAGCCAAATAAACTTGGAAAACTATTTTCAGACCTAAGAAGCTTAAAGAAGTCTTTAAAAATTATGAGACATTGTTTTTAAATGGTTTAGTTGTATTCCATAAGCTTTATAATTACCTAATTTTTCATCCAAATAATAAAAAATAAAAAGTAGAGAAATAATTAAAAGGACATCACACCTAGAGCTACACACTTTGTTAATAAAATATTGGGAAATTAACAAAACAACCACTGAATTATGGAATCAATGACAAATAAAACATTCAACTATGAAAAATAAACGACGCAAACATGACCGTTAACTTGTTGAAAGAACCGGTAAAAACGAGAAGACTTTTCAAAATGAAAGATTTTTAGTTAACTATTTATTGAAAAACTAATGTATTCCAAGCTAAATATGTTTTCGATTCACTAAGGAAACTCGGAAGAAAATAGATTTTAGAAACGTTAAGTTATTCAAAATCGATTTTAATATCAAAATTGAAAATTTTCAATTAACTGTTTGTTGAAAAATCAATATATTTCAAAAACTAGATATGTTTCCGATCCAATGAGGAAACTCACTGGAAAATTTATTGTTTGCTACACTGAAGGACGACAAAGAATTCAGCAAATAGAGTGCAAAGAGTATTTTCTACTTTGAAAAGAATAGCTTTTGCTGCAAAAAGTAATCATTCCGCTGTGAAAAGGAATCTTTCCTGAATCCTATTCCAATTACTTACTTTCTGTAGCAGAAAGTAATATTTTCTCTACGAAAAATAATATTTCTGAAGTGAGTTAGAGTGACTCTCAAACTAATACAATTTTAGTTGAATATTAAGAAAACGTGTCCAATTATTTAATCATCCCATCACATTGCTTATTACATTGTTATCATATCATTAAGCATCAATTGGACATATTATGCATCAATAATTGAAAAAAAAAATATACATTTAAAGAGAAATAAAGTTGGTCATAAATACATCTTTTATTAGAAGTCCTTTATGCATAGGAAGAAATCTCCTCCATGGGAAATAGAGCTTGCAATAAATATCATTTTGCCTCACAAGGGTAGACATTATTGTTTGATAATACAACCTAAACTATTTCTAATGGAGAAACTAAGAACTAAAGCTGTCCTTTGATTGTACGCTAATTTTATACTATAATCTGTTGTTTGTGTCAGTGTTTCGTTAGTTGAATAATTATGATGATTATAAATAACTCAGATAATAATATATCACTTATATTAATAAATGAAATGTAAAAACGATCTGATTTTCGGAGAAAATTCAGCTGTCGATGTGAATAATAAATCATGTGTTGGATTAAAAGATTTGATTCTCTTTGAGGGTCAGATTGTTTCTCCTGACTTTTCTTTTGTGACGGGTAAATGATATATAAGTATGTAATATTCACTAAAGTGATAACAATTTTCACTTAACCTAGTAATCCGACACTAAACTAGAGGAAATAAACGAGGATTAATCAAATCTTGAGATTGATCCACTACAAATAAAAGTCCAAAAAATAGGAGGAAATTGTTTTATTTGCTCTTAAAACATTGGAGAATCAGATGGAGAAGAATTCACCAAATTGAGAATACTATTCCAATAGGTCTTGTTATCTTCATAGTAGTGATCACTCCCACTGCCAATTCCGCTGCCGCTTCCACACCCATTTTCCGAGTTGGCTCGGCCCTCCGACAGGCTCCTCCGGTCGACGGAATTATCGAGCAAGAGATTGGTGAAACCCTCTTCTACCCTCAAGGACTCATGTCCATTGCTCCATGTCCCCATTGACAAAGTTCTATCATGAAGACTAGATTGGAAGGAAATTGAATTTTCAAACACCGTCCATTCTTGCTCACCTTCTTCTTTCACGGAAGAACTCGAAGAACCGACGAATTCGATCATGGAAACAGAATTCCGGTGATCTCCAACTCCGGCGCCGGCCATACTTACTGGTGCATTCTCCGAAAACGTCAGTGTCGATGTCGGAGACTCAAGATCGCAATTACCGGCGGATCTGTTGGCCAAAACACCATTATTCCAGACCTTTAAGATATCAGTGGATCTGGAAGAAGCAGACGAAGAAGGAGGAGGAGCAAAACTAGGGTTTCCGAGCAAAGAAGAATGAGAACGAAGCTTTGATTCTCTGACCAGTCTGGCTTCTGCTTCGAGCCTAGCACTTTCCCACTGAGCCATATGGCTAAGAGTGGCTGCACTCTTTGACTGACCACCGCTAGAGAGAAGAGCATCATTTTTGGGCTTGTGGGTCACTGGATCAATCCCCATTTTAGCTAATCTTTTCTTCAGATGAGTGTTCCAGTAGTTTTTAATCTCGTTATCTGTTCTTCTTGGTAAGTGGGTGGCTATGGCCGACCACCTGATGCACAAGAAAGAAAAGAACTTATAGAAACAGGCTCAAAAACTGAAGAAAAAAAAACTAAAGAAATAATCAAAATGGAAGCTTTCTATTTTTATTTATTTTTTAAATAAATAATTTGAAGAAATTCTCGAATTTGAAGGCATTCACTGAACTGAATTACAACGTCAGAAGACGGGAAATATGTATGAGTTATTCCACATTAATATTTAGGTTAAAAATGAGAGTCTGTTGCAGGGAGTGACCTCAGAGTCTCTAAGTTAGAGATGCTGAGAGTAATTGGAAAAGTCAATTACATTTATTGCAATAATAATAATAACTATTGATTCGCTGTTCATCATAGTCTGAAATCGCAGATTTTGAAAACTCGCAAAATTTAAACTTTAATTTCAATGGGGTGTTCAAGTTTATGTTCATCTGGAATCTCAAAGGGTTTGCAAATTTGAATGGTGCACTGGGAGAGAAATCCAGATCAAAAATCAAAATCAAATCAGATGAAATAATATAAAATCATTGTGTATTTGTGTAATGCTAATATACCTATTTCCTAAAAGAGCGTGGAGTTGAATTATGGTCTGTTCTTCCTGCAAACTGAACTTTCCTCTCTTAATATCAGGTCTCAAGTAATTAGTCCATCTCAACCTGCAGCTCTTTCCACATCTCTGCAACCCTAAATTATCCAGAAGCTTAACAAAAAGTTAAAAAAAGGAAGAAAATCCTGAATGACGTTAATGGGGAAGAAGAAGAAGAATGAAGAATTTTTACCAGCTTTTGCAGGTAAAGCTCTCCAGCTTCCATGTCCGTGTTCTTCAATGTAAGCCAGAAGCTTCTGATCTTCTTCAGGCGTCCATGGCCCTTTCTTCAAACCCACTTTGTCGCAGCATGGTGACCTACCCATTGTGCAGATGGAATCAACACTAATCTTCTTCTTCCTCTTTACTTTATATCATGTAGTTTAGAGAGAGAGAGAGGAGAGAGGAGAGAGGGAGGGAAGAAAGGTCAGCGACATAAATGGGATCAAGAAATAAATTTTGATCAGAGCATATATAGAACACGTCATGACGAAAGTACCCCTGTAATTTCCAGAAGAAAATACGGTAAAATTTAATTAATTATTTATTTTTTAAAAAATTAACAACATAACCTTGAACTATGAATTCAATGATAAGATAACTACTAAATAATTTCTTTAATAAATAAAATATTCAGCTATAAAAAATGAATGACACAAATATCGCCATTAACCTGTTGAAAGAAACGTTAAAAATGAGAAAACTTTCAAAAATGAAAATTTTTAAGTTAAACTGTTCGAAATCGATTTATGTATCAAAATGAAAGATTTCTATTTAACTGTTTGTTGAAAAATCAATATACTCCAAGCTCAATATATTTATGATTCACTAAGGAAACTCGCTGGAAAACAGATTTTAGAAACGTTAAACTGTTCGGAATCAATTTTCGTTTCAAAATGGAAGATTTTCCAGTTAACTGTTTGTTAAAAAATCAAGGTATTCCAAGCTAGAAATGTTTCCGATCTACTAAGGAAATTCGCCGAAAAATTTGTTGTAACGACAAAAAATTTAGCAAATTGAGCAGAAAAAATAGCTTCCGTTGCAGAAAATGATATTTTCGCATCGGATCGAATACTTTTTGCAGCAGAAACTAGTCTTCCTTTGCGGAAGGAATATTTTCCGCAATGGAAACTAGCCTTTCTCGGTAGAAAGTAAGTTCTTGACCTTTCCGCTAATGAAATAAATTGAAATTTAAACAAAAAACATGACAATGAAATAATACTTACTTTATTTACTTCTTATAATTTAATATTTTATTTATTAACAAAAATAGTTTAATAGTTATTTTCCTGTATTTTTTCTAAACAATAACAAAATTCAAATGTTTTTTTTTATTTATTTAAAAAAATAATCGAAATTTCACTTGTATTTAAATTGCTGTCAGACTTAATTAATTTCATTAATACGAGTCTTTATCATCTTTTGCTTGTTTTCCATCATTAAAAAAACGAGACCCAAAGTATTTATATGGTAGATTAAATCATGTGATTTCTATATAAAACACGCATTCGTCGACGCCGTATCAATAAATATCTACGCCCAATAAAAATGAAAATAAAAATTTGATTCATACAAAAAAGATCAAAAAACGTAGAATGCTCATCCATTGCAAGGTCGAGTGAGTTGACTACGAAGAGCTTAATTTTTGGAGGAGGCAAAAAGAATTGTCAAGCAACACTTCGACCAAAACAAATCGGATATAAGTGTACAACACATGTGCTTGGTCGAGGCATGGTCACTCTAGATCTGCAACCGGTGTCGCGCTTGACAAAAGAAATATCTCAAAATAGATTCGAGGATTAAATCTTTTGTAATTGATAATTAAGGTGCTTAATAAATGAATAATACAGTCACTTTTTCTTGATATTTTTTGCTCTCTACCAACTTCCTAACCTCGAGAACTCAATAACTTGAAGCGTAAATTCAATCGTTGGAATGTGGTACTTTATTTCTGCATTTTTTAAAAAATAATATTCATAACGTTTTAAAAATATAATATGTAAATTATGATGTATTAATGCACATTCTACATATAGCGCAATAATTTGGGGAAGCAATGAATAAGAGAAGTCTATTTCCAACTCATATATAGTAATGAGTGACAGTAGAGGGTACAATTTTATGATACATCACAATTTTTGTACTGTATTTTACTTATCAATGCAAGTCAAATAATCAAAGTACAAACCCTAATTTTTGGGTTGCTTCAATTAGATATGAGTAGCATTGGCGACTAGGAATGGTAGAGTCGAACCAAACTAGTAAATTTTGTCAGTTTGGTTCTGTTGAAGCCCATGTCAAAACTGAACTGTAACTCACGAGAAGTTGAATAGATTTTATACGTCCAGTTCTCAATTTTTTATATAAAAAATTGGTAAATTTTAAAAAGAAATTGACCCAAATCCACTCCAATCTATGCAAAAAACGTAACAAAACCTGACCTAAAGTTGACCAAACTTGAAAACCCGACTCAACTTTGAGAGCCACCCCAAAGAACCAAGCTCATAATTGTGAAAAACTTGATCCAAACTCGAAAACCCGACACAAACTGAGAGTTGATGAAAAACCTAACCCGTATTTTTTAGAATTAAAAAAAAAAGTTTTGTTTCGGTTAATATACAAAATCAAGTCAAACTGAACCAATTCTACCCTAACAATGCATTATTATGGCATTCTTTGCCTAATAAAATGTCGGTACATTTTAGTTGTCGCACAAACTATATCACATAACTTTACGAAACTATGTAATACATCAGAATGTCATAAAAAAGTGACATAAATTATTAAGTCATTAGGATATTAATCAATAACCTATCTATGCAACAAAAATGAAAGCAACTACATTAATTATGGACTATTATTTTCATTACTACCATAATTGCTTCGTTTAAATATATTGGACTTCCCATTAGTCGTAGGCAGTCAAAAAGAAGACTAAACGGCTTGTAGAGTTTAGCTAGTTGAATGTTTGGTCTTAGATTATTATTATTATTATTTAATTATTTTGTCTAACCCAAATAAATAAATAATTCAGCATAATCACATAATAGAAACAAATCATTGCACCAATAAACATAAATAATTGTGGTCTTCAAGAATAGCCTCTTGACCATTGATTCCTTTAAATTGTATGATTGATTATAGTGTAATTATTAATTTGGCCTACTAAGTTTAGATGTCATTTTCACTGACATCATAAACTTAATTTTTAAATCTGACACCTTAAAGTTTGAGATGTTATCGTTCAATATCTTCACTGTTATTAATTCATTAAAAGAAGGGCGTGGAATGCACATGGAGTTGGAGATAGGTTTCGACGACAACTAATATCAAATTTTAGCCATTGGCAATACATATGAGAGCTTTGAAATTGAGTTTCAAGTTGATAAGTCTTTCGTAACAAATAGGGTTTCTAAGGCAGAAAAAGATTCTGAAACTAAGAAAAATGATGGAAGAACTTGAAGACTGAATAATGATTTTGTTTCCTAACTCCACGTGCATCCCATGTCCCTATTTTAACGAATTGATAATGATGAGGGTATTGGATAATAACATCTCAAACTTTGAGGTGTCAAATTTAAAAATTTAAAGTTTAGGGTGTCAATTGAAAAGACTCCCAAACTTCAGAGTTCAAATTGATAATTACCCTTTATTATAATAACACTAATTGTAAATAATTACCAACAATAATAGTAGTAGTAATAACATTAAATATAGTCCTTATTTAATAATTAAATAAATATGTTTGAATTGTCACACTAATTGTCACTAAAATTTGTCAAATTAGGTACAAGTACATTTTATGTTATGGCTCACATCTTTTGAAGTTACATGCCTACGTTGTCATTTATATATACACACACATCAATATTTAACTCGAGAGAATATGACTTAGAAAATAATTGGACTCGTGAATTAATGAATTTTAACTCTACCCTTGAACTCAACATGATTTAATTTATAGAATAGAAGTCTAAGCAGTGTTTAAAGTTATAATTATATGATAATTATTTATTTAAGGAAGATAAATATTAAAATTATTTAAATTGTGTTTTCTTTGATAAATATTCTTATTACACAGAGTTATTATGTTACGCTACAATATTATTTATTTATTGTGAATTGTAATTTTATACTTTATTTTATATTATAATATGATATTTATATAATTTATTTATTGATTTAAACGATATATTATTTTAATTAATTATAATTTTATTAAAATAATAGTTTAGACTTGAAGATACTATGGATCTCTCACACTCACAATTTATTGCGAAATCATTGAGAACAAGTAAAAGGGTATTTCGATAATTTGATATGGAGCAAAATTTAATGAAGGTGGGCCCACGAGCATTGATCAAAGGCCAATCGTGGATGATTTCGTACAGCAGAAAGACAAAAGGGTGGGCCCAACATAAATGCAAACTTAAAGGGAGATGTGGGGATGCCGATCCGACGGCTCAGAGAGTCCAAGAGTACTATTTTAAGGATTGTGGGGCCCGACCATTTAATTACTATTTTACCACTGCCAGCTCTAGCCTTTGTGTGCGGTCCAACATGGAACTAATTGGTTCATTTATTTATTCTACTTGTTTTTATAAAAATAATTAAAATTAAAAAAGAATAACAGTCATCGAATATATAGTCGATCATCTATGTTACTATGTGTGGTAGTCTATCCTGTGAAGAACATAGTGATCAATGTAAAGGTTCGACTCATATTAATGAGAGTGTACAATTTTACATCATTTGAAAGAGTGAATTATGCATGATTTTAGGGGTGGGCAAATTGGTTCTCGATTCCGGTTCTGGTTCTGGACCTCTTAGAACCGACCGTTCGGTTCTCGGTTCCGAGAGTAAGGAATCGAAACCGGAACATCAAGGAATTGGATCTGAAACCGAGGCTTGGTTCCGGTTCCCAAACTTCTTATGCAAGTTTTTTAATCTCTCTGTTTTTCTCTGTTTTTCAAAATTATTCAACACTGCAGGATTCCTGCTTGTTCTGTCAACGCACCTACTCCTCTCTCTAATTTCTCTCTCTCCTTCACCTTTGCCGACACTTTATGGGTCAAGTTTTCGCCAGTTGAGCGTCTCTTCTTCTCTTCCTTCCCTTGTGTAGACCTTGCCTCGCTGGATATTGTTGTCGAGAAGCTCAAACACTCTCTCTCTCTCTCTCGCTCTTAGGTATTTCCTTCCTCTCGCCGAAAATCTCATCTGGCCGGAAGAATCTCCTAAACCCACCATCTAATACAAGCTCGGTGACGGTGTTTCTTGGCCATCGCCGAGACTTTCACTGACTTCGACTATCTCTACTGCAGGCATGTTCGTAAAGCCAAAGGATTTTATCGATTGTTCTCTGGTTTTTGAAGCACCGGCAGTTCGTCGATATTGTTTGTTTCCTTCTTTTGCAGATGAGAGATGGAGGTTGGGGTTTCCAGGAGGTAGAGGAAGAGAAACTAATCGGCGCAGGTTTAGGAGGATCTGTAGTGATTAGAGGTGAGACATTGTTTCATACGAAAACGATCTCGTGGCATTGGCGAAGCAGATTGCAAGGACTTACATATAAGTTGAATATGTCTGCCAACTGTTCATGAGTGCTACAATGTTTCACAGTTATCAAGCCATCTGCAACCAAGTTTCTGATGAAATGAAATTTGTTCTTCCCTGCATTGCTAGATTTTTTGTTCCAGTCAGTTCCTCGATTCCAGTCAGTTCTCTACACCAAGAACTGCAAACCGAACCAAAAATAAAAATAAGAACCGGAACCGAACCAAATACAATTTTGGGTACCAAGAACTAGAACCGATCGTCGGTTCCGGTTCGATTCTTGGTTTTGGTCGGTTCTTGCCCACCCCTACATGGTTTATAGTAAGATTTTTCTTCGTACCTAGTACAACTTGTTTTTGGATAACCCCAAGAAAAAATTCATGCGAATTTTGACCTAAAGCGGACAATATTGTACTTGGAGGACTAGAGGCGTTACAAATGGAATCATAGTCAAATCTCAACTAGAAGTGTGGTAGAGGAGAACGTCGGGTCCCCAAGGGAGGAAGATTGTGACAATCTGCCCTGTGAAGGCCAAGATGACCTATGTGAGGATCCAACTCATACCATTGAGAGTACACAATCCCACATTGCTTGGGAGAGTGGAAAATACATTATTTATAAGTAAGGTTTTCCTCCCTACCTGGTACAACCCATTTTGGGCTAAATTCAAGAAAAAAATCATGCAAATTTTAAAACAAAATAAACAATATTGTACAAAAAGAATTGAAGACGTTACATTATATTTTTGTTTGGGAGCGTGTTTTAATGTTGAGACTTGAACAATTATTTAGATTTTTTTTTAAAAAACTTGAATTTGATTTTTAAAAAAAAGAATTAATCATTTTTGTCTATATAATATTATCAATATTTATCATTTAAATTTAAGAGCAGTCCAATATATTCAAAATGAATTTGAATAACTCAAATTCATTAAAAAATAAAATAATTATAAGCATTATTTCTTTCTCTATAATTACTATTTTTAAAGTTCTTAATAAATCATTTAAAATATAGAAAGAGCAAAGAGATTTTTTTAAAGAACTTGATGCCTTGTGCAATAAATGAAGAAAAAAAGTTGGAAAATCATTACTTAATCAAATAAAAATTTGTTAATTATGGCCAGATTATAGATTATTTTAAGATTTTGAAGAGATTAAATTCGATAAATTTACATTAAAAAAAAAAAATTTAACCGCAACATAAAAATTTCAATGTTCGAGATTTTTGACGATGCCTCCTCATAAAAACCAAAGTTTGAGTTCAAGTTTGATTATTATTAAACATTTTGCAAGTATGTGTAATAGTTAAAATGTTCTGACAGAGACGTTAATCGATGCTGAAAATTAATTTAAATGACTAAATTATCTTTACCATAGTATTTAATTTTTAAAATTAGGGTAAAATGTAATTTATATTTTAATGTTTAAGGTCGTTTATAGATTATACTTGAACTATATTTTTAGAAAAATCAAATCTAAACTTTTCAGATAATAATAATTGGGACATTGTCGTCAATTTATCCGTTAAATCCAACACATATTTTTTAATTTAATTTCAAACTCTAACAGAATTTAAAATCGGTGATTAGGAGATCCGTTGGTTAAGAGATCGATAGAGTTTAAAATCGGTTTATAAATCACCAAGATAAATTAGAAATCATGTTAAAATATCTTATTAAGTATAAAACTTGGTATACATTCGCTTCAAATTATTATTTAATGGATAGAACTGCCTTAGAATGACCCGAAAAAATTTACAAAAAGGACTATACATTTATTCTAATAAATGAGAATAATTAAGACCATGGTAATCAATAATACAAATTATGAAAAAGAAATATGAAGTCTGAAATGACCGATATATGTTACAAAATTTTTAATTTTTCATGTCCCATTAAAATTCATTTAATACACATCCATATTTTTATGCTTATCAATGTCGAAAAATTTAAAATAAGTAAATTAATTATATATTTAAAAATATTTTTTTAAAAAACGAAATTACTTGTATTTTAATTAATGTTTGGTAACCAACAAATATTGATTGAAATCGTTGCAGTTTCCTATCCTGAAAAAGTTGAGAACCTAAGTTTAATCACGGAGAGCAGTATCTGCTGAGAGAGTTTTACTTGAAAATAAGGGTGGAAATCGGTTTGGTTTGAATCAGGTAACCGAATTAAACCAAATGCTTTTACTAAGTTTGGTTCGGTTTTAAAAGGAAAAAAAAACATAATATAAAACCGAACCGAATATAACCGAAATCTTTGGTTCGGTTCTCGGTTTTAATGAAGAAAAACAGAGTAAAATCGAACCGAACTGAAATAAATCTAAACCAACTCATTTATATTTTGTTTTGTATTTCTTGGAGTTTAGTTTCTCGGTTCTGTTCGGTTTTTTAGGAAATGTAATTAAATGAGTTCAGGTTAAAAACTTTCCATTTCTGGACATAATCAATTATTTTTCGCTAACAAAATGTCGGGAAATACACTTGGTTAGACAAAAAAAAAAAAGATTAGTGTTCGTCGATTAGGGTTATGCGATAAAATGAATTCGGGTTGATGTGGAGTGATTAAGAATACTGAAATTAGGTTAAATTGTTAAAATGCCATGAAGCCCATATGGCCAATGGGCTTAGGCCCAATATCTGATTTTGCTATTATTGGTTCAAATATGTTCATAGAATTCTTGGACCTATTGTGTCATGAAACTTTTGTAGAGATAGAGAGAGACTCAAAGCTGATAATCATGGACATGGAGCATACCCTAATTGAGATTCCAATGAACATTTGTTGAGAGAGAAAGAGATGAGAGAGAAAGAGTGGTGTTCTTATTATTTGGTATATATGAATACCCTCAATGAGATTGCAATGAAAAATTTCTTGAGAGAGAAAATAGTATCCATTAACTAATTTTCCATTCTCTTTCTCTCTCTTGAAATGAGACCTAAAACAAAGACACAACGTTCTAAAAGACTTCGAGTCATCTGTGCAACATAATTATTTTGTACAAAATAGATCACAACAAATTTCATAATTATGTCAATCAATCAAATAATGCGTCGAAGGTTACCAGATTCAATCTAATATGCTTTTCAACTAAACGAGAAACATTGTATTTTGCATTAGAGAGAGATAGAGTGAGGAGGACCATGCATGCACTTTCCAAGAATAGAAAAGATGAGAGAGAGAGTAAGGGGGGTGGGGGAGAGAGAGAGAGAGAGAGGGATTAGTTCATGCACTTCCAAACAAAAATAGAAACAATCTTACCCAAGTATTCAAACAACATGAATATATCTTCAAATAAAGTGATCTCATTTATTTATTTTAATATGTATTTATTTTATAATTTTATTTATTAAAATAAATAAATAAACACTGCAAATTGTACGAAAATATTTTTAAAATTGAATATTTTTAGATATATTAAAATGTAATTAAAATATTTATTAATTATAAAAATTTTGATTGTTTTAGTTATTTATTTTGCAAATTCAGTTTCTAACGCAATAGATTGATAATGGAAAACATTGTGACAAACCTTCTAATGACACTAAACTTTAATAGGTAATTACACATATTAAAGAAGACATCATATTCTATTATTTATTTGTGTTTATTTGTTTGTATTATCTTACCATGTTAACTAACAACATCATTGTTTTAGTGAGTTTTCCTTTTTCGTTTTAATTAAAACAAGATCCAAACTATTGAGGTTCGTTAAGACCGATCAATCTCTGGTATCAAAGATTTGTTATTAGTCGGGTTGGACTCGAAACCAATTGTTGGTGGTTGGTTTTGCGTGTACTTAGTCAAAGATATTTTTGTTGCATTGGATCAAAAAGTGTCATACAACGAAGGTTATACTTAGTTATATGGGGGAACAACCAATTGTTGAGAATCGAATGCAAAATCGAAAAGAAAAAACACGTGGAAATAATGACACAAAAATTTACGTGAAAAATCTTACGGGAAAAAATCATAAGCAGAGGAAGAAATTCATTAATAGGAAATCAAAATACAGTGAATTTTGTGAAATCAGTCGACTCTATGTGACAGAGGCAGATGGTCGGTTGTGCGATGTATTACAAGTTGAAGAAGAAGAAATTGAATAACTACTTTATTATTCAGAAAGTTGAGAATACAAACAATGACCAGCTCTTTATATATAAGATGCTGCCTTATTCTTTCAATACAATCAAACTGAAAATAAACCGCTCCAACTGCTACTACGAGGGACATCCGCCAGTTGATAAGGGACGTCCGTAACTTGCTAATAAAGGATGTCTGCCAGTTGATAAGGGATGTCCGCCAGTTGATAATGGATGGTCGCAACATTCAGAAAACTCCATATCATAATACGACGAGAAGGTTTCCTTCGATGACAGCACATTGAGGTGACAGAGGAGGGTCAAATGTTAAAATAATTTGGATCCCGAACTATGCATTGTGAATGAAATGGACGATGTCGTTAAAAAAACTACTAAAAAATATGTGCTGTGTATGTAGACATATATATTTTTTAATAGTCACACGTATCAATATATGATTAGCTCTCCCTTAAAAAACAAAGATATCCGATACACAAGTAAGCTCTTTTAAAATGCGTTACGATGGTACATATCTTATTTCTAAAAATGTTAAAATAATTATTGAATATAGAGACATGAATCAATTATAACCCTAACAAAATTGGAAATTTTTAAGCACTAGACCTGCCTAAATCAAACTAAACCTTTTGGATTCATCTAGCTTTGTTTTCAATTTTGATTGTCTAGAAATTAATCATTTAAACATAAGAACAAAATTTAACTAAGTTATTTACGTTTGCATGAAAACAATTAACTCGAAGATCGTAAAACCTCATAAACCAAAATCGACATTCAAATTAACTAAGTTATTTACGTTTTAATAGATCTAAGTTTTAAATTTCGAGTAAATTAGAGAAAGTGAATAAATTTAATTTTTTCTAAATTTCTAAAAAAAAAAACTCGGTTAAAAGAAGCATGTTCTTGCATTTCAAATCGACATAATTAAAATATATAATAACTAACAATAATAAATTAAGTTCCAACGGTAAAATTTGGTTTGTAATGCTAACTAATTTAACGTACATTATTCAAACTTAATAAGTGATCGGGTGTTAAAACCTGTTTTAAGTATGAATATTCAAATTTTCGTATGAAAAAATTTATTATTATTTTTAAAAAAATAATATTATATTTATGGTTTATTCTTACACTATATTTTTTAATATAAAATATTAATTAATATAATTATTAATTTATTTTAATTATTTATAATTTATTAGATTAATTATGCCCACACCAATATTTAATCTTTATTACGTTATTGATAGAAGGTATGATTTTTGAAATGCCACGTAGGCAAAAAAGTATATGTCCACGTCAGAAAACAGAATGCTGAATAGGACGTAGGAAAGTGGGGCCCTGAAAAAGGAGGTGACCAGGGGCAACAATAGATTAACGTGTCGCGTAGTGGTGGGTCCAATGAGCCATGTTGGGACCCGCACGACACGTTGTATGTAGTTAAGGTGGGCCCATCCCTCCCCTTCTCAATATTTAAATTCAAAAATAAATAAATAATGACGAAAATTGTTTTTAATTTTTTTTTTCTTGAAAAATTAACAATATTAATAAATTTCTTAACGATAAATTAACCTTTTCGCGATTTAAATTCCCATCAGGAATAATTTGCACGTAATTCAAAATATATTAAAATATTTATTAATTATATAAAAATATACGTAATTTTAAAATTTGTATATTTTTAGATATATTAAAATATAATTAAAATATTTATTAATTATATAAAAATTTTGATTGCTTTTATTAATTATTTATTTTGCAAATTCAGTTTCTAACGCAATAGGTTGATAATGGAAAACATTGTGATAAACCTTCTAATGACACTAAACTTTAATAAGCAATTAAACATATTTAAGAAAACGTTGTCTTCTATTATTTATTTATTTATTTATTTATTTTCGTTTATAATATATCTTACCATGTTAACAAACAACATCATTGTTTATATCTTTATCTTTGTGTTTTAGCGAGTTTTCCTTTTTCGTTTTAATTAAAACAAGATCCAAACTTTTGAGGTTCGTTAAGACCCATCAATCTCGGGTATCAAAGATTTTTTATTAGTCGGGTTTGACTCGGAACCAATTGTTGGTGGTTGGTTTTCATTGCGCGTTCTCAGTAAAAGATATTTTTGTTACATTGGATCAAAAGGTATCATACAATGAAGGTTATACTTAGTTATATGGGGGAACGATCAATTGTTGATAATCGAACGCAAAATCGAAAAGAAAAAACACTTGGAAACAAGGATACCAAGATTTACATCAAAAAACCTTACAGGAAAAAATTACAGGCAGAGAAAAAATTGATTAATAGGAAATCAAGGTATAATGAGTTTTGTGAAATTGGTCGGCTCTATGTGACGGAGGCAGACGGTCAGCTGTGCAATGGGAATCGGGAAGGTTTCCTTCGATGACAGCGCAACGAGGTGATAGAGGAGGGTAAAACATTAAAATAATTTTGTGAACAAACTGTATCTCAAACTATGCACTGTGAACAAAATGAAATCTATCGTTAAACAAAAAAAAGAACTGTAAAACATGTTTTGTATGTAGACATTAATTTTTTTAATATTGACATGTATCAATATACGATTAGCTCTCCCTTAAAAAATAAAGAAATCCGATACACAAGTAAGCCCTTTTGAAATGCGCAACGTTGGTGCATATCTTATTTCTAAAAAAGTCACAAAAATTATTGAATATAGAGACATAAATCAAATAAAACCCTAACAAAATTGGAAATTTTTAAGCACTAGACCTACTCAAATCAGACTAAAACTTTTGGATTCATCTAATTTAGTTTTCAATTTTGAGTGTCTAGAAATTAATCATTTAAATGTAAGAACAAAATTTAACTAAGTTATTTACGTTTGCATGAAAACAATTAACTCGAAGATCAGAAAACCTCAAAAACCAAAATCAACATTCGTTTTAATTGATCTAAGTTTTAAATTTCGAGTAAATTAGAGAAATTGAATCGATTTAATTTTTTTGAAATTTTTCAAAAAAAAAAAAAAACTCGATGAAAATAAGTATGTTCTTACATTTCAAATTGACAGAATTAAAATATATGATAAACTAACAATAATAAATTAAACTCAAACGGTAAAATTTGGTTTGTAATGCTAACTTATTTAATGTACATTATTCAAACTTCATAAGTTATCGGGTGTTATGGGTTGTTTTAAATATAAATATTCAAATTTTCCTAATTTTTTAAAAAAAATTCTATATTTCTTTTTTTCCTACAATATATTTTTAATATAAAAAGTATTAAATATTCATTAATATAATTATTAATTTATAATATATTAGATTAATTATACTTTTATTACATTATTGGTAGAAGTTATGATTTTTGAGATGCCACGTAGGCAAAAAGTAAATGTCCAGGTCAGAAAACAGAATGCTGACATAGGACGAAGGAAAGTGGGGCCCTTAAAAAGGAGATGACAAGGGGCAAAAATAGATTAACGTGTCGCGTAGTGGTGGGTCTAATGAGCCAAGTTGGGACCCACACGACACGTTGTATGAAGTTAAGGTGGGCCCCATCCCTCCCTCTCTCAATATTTAAATTCAAAAGTAAAATAAATAATGAGGAAAAATGTTTTTAATTATTATTTCATTTTTTTTTCTTGAGTAAAAAAATAAATTTGTTGGAAAAATTAACAATATTAATAAATTTCTTAACGATAAATTAACCTTTTGCGATTCAAATTCACATTTAACGAATAATTTGCACGTAATTCAAAATATATTAAATAAATTACACGCACAGATTTGAAAAACATAATAGCGTGTCGAAATAAAACTTCGTCGCCTCCATTTGTTTTCTGTTATCAACAAATTTTTTTTTTTGCGGGATATTGTTTTCATAAAATATCGTTATTCGTATACGAAAATTTCAAGTCAAGACGAATACGACACGATGTAATACGATAACAGATAGACCCGAAGATACAGACAAAAAGGATCCATGTTATATGGCTTAAGAAAAATGAAATAATAATAATATTCCAAACCATATGATATGTGAAATTTGTTTTTTGTTGCACTAAAATACAAATAATTATTGATTTTAAAAATAGGTAGAGAAAATGACAAATTTATTATAGAGAAAATGAGATTAAATTAATTAATGTTTATTTGTTATTGAAAACATAATTAAAAAGACAAAATTGATATTACAAATAACGGTGAAGCTGGGTTTATTCTTTAGTTCTTGATTTTACATCCTTACAGCGTTTACGAGTCACTTGTTAAATAATAAATAATAAATAGTTAAAATAAGATATTAATTACAGCGAGATTAATTAATAACCTATCATGATATGAGATTTGAGTGTAAAATCAGAGGTAAATCTAGCATTTCTCAATAAATAAAGTTATCGGTCAGTAGAAATATTTTAAAATTATTTGATCGAATGTAAATTTTTTTTAATTATTTTTAGATTGTAATGGATCAATTTATTATGAAAATTGTGAATTTGTTTGAACTTTTACAATGTAACAGAAAAATTGAGTGACGATAATTGTCTTTCTCTCTCTCTAGAACAACTGATAGAACATGTATTCATAATTGTCATTTATTTACGACAAGTACTACGAATTGGTCTATAATGTTTTATGTGACATTCATGGTTCGAACTTTTACAATGTAATAGAAAAATCGAGTGACGATAACTCTCTCTCTCTCTCTTTCTCTCGAACAACTGATAGAACACGTATCCGTAATTGTCATTTATTTTCGACAAATTCTACGAATGGGTCTATCAATGTTTTTATGTGACACTCATGGATTAATCTTTTGGTATGGTTGGTGACCTAGTTTGGAGAGAGAGAGAGAGGGGGAGGGAGAGACCTAGTCTGGAGAGAGAGAGAGGGAGGGAGGGAGAGAGAGAGAGAGAGAGAGAGAGAGAGAGAGAGAGAGAGAGAGAGAGAGAGAGNGAGAGAGAGAGAGAGAGAGAGAGAGAGAGAGAGAGAGAGAGAGAGAGAGAGAGCCCCATCCATTGATTTCTTCAAGAAAAATAATCAAAACTAAAATACACAGAATCCACAAGTATAGCTAATCTCACCAAGAAAGTTTGTTCATATGCAAAAGAAAAATGGAGGAAAACAGCTTCCAATGGAGTTTTTAATTGTTAAATTTTCAATAATAATTATACATAATCTTTGCGTTGGATTCAGTGTATATGCTGACAATCTATCACTATACACAATAATAATTTCGAGAAAATCTTCAATAATTCCACAGATAATCAAGATCGACTGGTTCAGTCGATGGATCATCTTGTCCGATTTCATGGTTTGAAATTCCAGAGGATATATCAGTGCTTGGAGAGAATTCAGCTTTTGCAAACTGCTTCAAATGTGGGAGCTGATTCTCCAGCAGCATCTTCAACAAATAGCTGTTTGGCGGCTGAGAAAATTCTGGGTTTTGGGAGTGAGAAAGCTGAGGTGGGTAGAAAGAATTTGAAGCAGAGGATCGAGGAAGAGAGAGAGTTTCAGATGGATTTGAGTCCTTGACCTCCATTGGAGTGGAGAAGCAGGTCACTCGAGAAAGCTGTGGAGAAGAAGAAGAATTCAGCTCAAGCCCTGCAATATCTGCCTTCTTCTGACCGGAACTCTTCCTGAAGACTCTGCAAATAACCCACTCGTTCTGAAAAATAACAGAAAACCGCCATTAAAACCGTTTCAGAAGAAAATAAAAACAAAAAAGATTAAAAAAAGCTCAAACCTTTGCAGGTTTTGGAAGATTATAACCAGAAATTTTGCCTTCTAATCTATATTCATGCATAACCCAGCTAGATTTCTCTCCTTTCGGCGCTCTTCCTCTGTAAAAAACCAGCGTCTTCTTCATCCCAATTAGGGTTTTTCCTCTGTAAATCTCCTTATCTTTTCCAGTAGCTTTCCAATATCCAGCTTCAGTCGCCCTGTTCGTTCTTAATCCAGTTGGGTATTTTCTATCTCTTAAGCAGAAAAAGTACCATTCTTTCTCACCCATTTTCGCTCTCCCTAATCCCACCAAAAAAAAAAGACAAAAAACATAAGAACAACTTCATAAACAGATCGAAAAAACAACAGATTCTGTCGGTGAATCATTACCAGGCAAATCCCAAGGCTCGCACTTGTTCATATCAACTTCCCCAATGGCTACTGCACAGAAGACATTGTTCAGAACTTTAGGGGAAAGATAGTGGGTAATGAGCTCTTCATCAGTCGGGTGAAATCGAAAGCCTGGGGGTAATTCTATTTGCTCGTCGTTTTGATCGAGCTCGCAAGTTGCTTCGTTTTCCATTGCAGAAAACCTCGAAATAACTCAGAAATTCAAATGGGTTTCTCTAAAATCTTTCTAATTTCATAGAATCAGTGGAGAAAAGCAGAGATTTTTCAGCATTCCAGAGCCGAAACTAAGGAGAGTGGAGATTGAAAAGGGATTTGATCGAACAAAGCTTCTGCTGGAGGGATTCAAGCCCCTTAAAATACTGTTTTGGGGATGAAAGAGGCGTGCATTGGAAGGCAAAGTCTTCATTTTCCTGCAATTTATTTATTTATTTTAATTATCTTTTCTTTCCCAATTCAGTCATTGACCAGAATCATTCCACCTCTTTTAGATAAACTGAATGCAATTAAAGTAATTAATCTGTTTATTTTAATTAATTATTTGCTAATCAAACTATCATTGGTTGTGAATTATAGGTGAATGGATGGGTTCAAAGTCTTTGTGTTTGTTGTTATTTGGCTAATCAAAGTCTTACACTTGTTAATTAGTGATCATAGCTCTTTAGAGTTTGGAGAACTTCTTTTTTATCCTTTCACACTGCTTTTTTTTTTTTTTTTAATTTAAAATTTGAAAAAATGACAAATAAACCATCATCCTTTACTGTGCTTTACTAATATTGACAAATCAACCATCATTCTTTTTTTGCTAATAAATTAACCACTGAACTATGAAAAAGTGACACCGCTAATATCGCTATTACGTTTGCCGTTAAACGCTTTGACAACAAACTGCAGCAGATTGACGACGAATAGCAAAGCTTTGTCGTGAAATTGCTGCGGTTTGTTCTCAAACCGCCTCGGCTTGTCGTGAAACCACAGTGGTTCGTCGTCAAGCTGCAGCGACTTGATGACAAATCGCTGCGGTTTCACGACAAACCACTGCTGCTTGAAGACGAATCGGGGCTGCTTGATAAGAAGGATTTCTTTCCTTTCACCTATTGCGACGGTGAATTTTTGCACATTGATAATTCTCTTAATTTTCAAAGGTTTTGGACACTTGAGGACTCGCTTTCCATCATTTTTTTGCGATGCATAGGTAGGAGATATATGTTTTGCCATTCGGTGCATAACAGAGCAGATTCGGGCAAAAAAATGAGTGGAGCTTCATGGTTTTGAATTGTGTAAGGGAAATTGGAGGACTTAGAAGCATTTTTAGGCCTCAAAAGTGGGACAAGCTGCATTTGGCAACTTCAGCATGTAGATCTCGAAAAGTTATGCGAAATCAAAAAAATTCATTCAAATCGGTCAACTGAGCACAAAGTTATGGCCTTCCAAATTCTCTTATTTTTTTCCCACCCGAATATGCTCTGATATGCACCAAATGACAAAATAGATCTCTCTTACTTGTGCATTGCAAAAAAATGATGGAAAATGAGTCCTTAAGCGTTCAAAACCGTTGAAAATTGAGAGACTTATATCAATATGCGAAGATTCACCGTCGCAATAGGTTGAATGAAAGGAATCCTTCTTATCAAGCAGCCGCGGTTCATTGTGAAGCCGCCACTATTCGTCTGCAAATAAAAAAATTCCTTGTCTTCTTTGTACAAAAATCCAGATAAACTGTGATTCTCTCATGAACTGTAAAACAATTGTAAATCATCTGAAAACTACAAACATTAACATTCTTTTACAAAATCTTTTAAATTAAAAAACCTGAAATCTTTTAAATCCATTCTTTTACAAAATCCAAAATCTTCTAAATCCATTCTCCATGGATATTAACTATTTTCCACTGAAAATCTATTCTAAAATCACGAGTTCTTTCTGTTTTTCTCCATAGGTATTTGTTCTTTTGCACTACGATTTTCAGAAAGTTAACGGTGATATTTGTGGCAGTAATTTCTCAAAGTTCAGTGGTTAAAGTGTTAGCAAAAAAGGATGATTGTTGGTTTGTCAGTAACAGTAAAAGATGATGGTTGATTTTTCATTTTCCCTTAAAATTTTATCCTTTAGCCCAATATTTTAGGAAAATTAACAAAACAACTATTGTACTAGGAGTTAATAACAAATCAACCACTGAACAATTTTTGCTAAAAACTTAAACACCAAATTATGCTAAATAAATGACACAAATATCATTGTTACCTATTGAAAGAATTCCCACATTTTCGATTTTTTAAAAACGTTGTCGAACATTGGCATGACTCTTTTTGGTCCATCGTCATCATCTTCTCTTTCCTTTTCTTGGTCTATCGTCATCGTCTAGTACTCATCACTAATGTCTTACTTTCCACAGTGGAAAGTAATCTTTCCACTGGCAGAACATTGTCTTTCCACAATAGAAAGTAATCGTTCCACAGCATAAAGTAATCTTTTAAATCTATTTAGTGGAAAGACAACATTCTGCTATTGGAAGACAACGTTTTTTTAACGAAAAACGTAACTTCTATGTTTGCTCTGTCCATTTTCCATATTTCAGTGTTTAAGTTATTAGCAAAAATTATTTAGTGATTGACTTATCATTAATTTATAGTATAGTTGTTGTTTTGTTAATTTCTCTTTATTTTAAAATGGGATAAAATATATAACATAACACATAAATTTCTAGATTAATGGTAATTGATAGGCTGAACAATTTTTTTTTTTTTTTTTTTGCAGTAGAACGACTCCTGGTCTTTGATTCATTAACAAAATGGTTATGTCGTGATAAAACTAGTTAAATATTTTATATTTTTCTCATGTAATCGTAATTTTAACCCAACTTAGTTATCCTAGCTCACACGATTTTGCGGACACTCAATTTTTCACTCAATTGCAAATAAAAATCTTAGTTGAACTATCCTTTAGTATTTGAAATCAAATTGAGTATGTGGGAAATAAAATCTATCAAAGTAATTAGAGTGGACTAAAACGACCATTACAAAAAAAAGTGAAACATTTAACGAATTTTATTAGGTGAGAATCATTTTGTTAACAACTCAAAGTATAATGATAATTTTGCTAAAAACAATTGTTTAAGATATCAGTTGTACATGACCACTAAGTAAAGAAAGTACATTGCTCTCTACCCTTTAACATATCTTTACCCTTTTTAACATATAGTTAATCCATCAACAAAATAGTTATAATACAAAAAAATATTCAATCATACTAATAAATGAAAGACATGTAACAGTCTTACTATATTTTAAGGGTAGATAGGAAAATTATAATATCAATATAACATTATTCATTTACTTAATATTAATAGTACCTATAAAAAATTAAAAGTAATATAACTTACAAATAAGATATTTTATCTTTATCGTTACAAAGAAGTGAAAACAATAAAAGAGAAATAAAAAGAACTAACTTCGACATTAACATAAAAATCCTCACGAGAAAACTAATGGCTCAAACTGAGAAAAGTTACTACAAGAAAAACGAATACAAGAAAGTTTTTTGTGCGACTAAACGAAAAACATGAAATCATAAAAATAAACAAGAAATAAATAAGATCTACATGGTGGGGGCGCACAACTTGATATCGTAGCCTATCTATCTTAGTTTTCAATTGTGTCGCGTGGCCAGCTTTTTTCAACATCATAAAATAGAATTTGGATGATTGAATTCTACCGTTTATTATGTTGGATTCATTGAATAAAGGGAAAAGTTAAAAAAAAAAACCTTAAAACTTTAAGGTTAGGGACAAATCAACCATTAAATTATTTTTATTAACAAACCAACTTTTAAACCGTCTTCTGTTAGCAAATCAACCTTTGTCTTCTACTTTTTAATTAAAATGAGTTCAGGGCGCCCATGTGGAATCCGCGGATGTCCAACACGAGTGCCTTTGTTTCCAACTGGAAGCCTATTCCCAAGAGTTATTTTGACTCTTCTATTTTCGGGTGCCTAATCCAACCCTGCAAACGCCCACGCTTAAATACCAAATGCAACGAAATCACATATTTTTTCAATAATTCATTATATAATGATTTTTTGCTTTAATTATTCAACCAAATAATTAACCAAACTGAAAATTAGTTAATATCATGTCAAATCTTTTCTAAATACAACAAAAGAACAGACACAAAAATATGAGCATATTTGCAAGTATCGCATTATCAAAGATTAAAACAAACTTTAACAACTACATACATGCATTATGGTAAAAAAAAGTTTATAAATATTAGGAAAATTAACAAATCAACTACTGTAATTTGTGATTAATGACAAGTCAATCACTAACGTATTTTCGCTAACATCTTAACTATTGAACTATGGGAAATAGACGCCAAAAACGTCATTATCACGTTTGTCATTAAACATTTAAATTTCGTTTCGCAGCAAAACGCGGAACGTTAGTGCTAAATATGAAGCTGCTTGTTTGTTGTTTTTCCGCAGAACGTTGACATTCCTCGGCGGAAGGTTAGCACTAATTAAAATTTATCATTAGCTGTCATTCCCTTGCACGGAAGATCCTACTTTCCACGGCGAAATGACAACTTTCTGCCGCACATCGTCATGCATCGTTCTTCTTTCCGTTTCCCTAGTATATACAATTGACATTCTGCGCTTCAGTAAGCTCACCGATTTCCTCAACGAACCCCGAAACCTTCATACTCTCAGAGCGATTTCCTCACTGTTTCATCCATTCCAATGGACTATAGGACAACGAAATTGACTCTCAAGCATAAGGCTGCTTCGTTGCTGTAATATCCCGAATTTTTATATCTGAATTTAAAAATGATAAATTGAAAAATAATTGGAGATATTCGAGTTAGTCGAATAAATTACCGAGATATTACCAACGACATAATCAATATGTTTGGGACAGATATTGGGATAATAATTAAAATTGAATAAGGTGGGATTAAGTAGAAAATACGTGAAGATTAAAAAAATTACTTAATTAAAAGAAATCGTTAATTTGGAAAACCAATTAATTACTTAATTAAAGGAAATGGTTAATTTGGAAAACCAATTAACTAAAATGGTTGAATTTACCTTAATGGCCTTCGGCCATTTGAGAGAGAGAGAGAGAGAGAGAGAGAGAGAGAGAGAGAGAGAGAGAGGCAGAGAGGGAGTGGAGAGCAATCGGGACGATGCGAGAAGGGGAGAGAGATGACGATCTCCGGCGACGGCGACAAGGGCTTGGGCGAGTTTGGTGCTAGACTCCGCCGGCGAGCTGATGGTGGCGAAATGTAGGAGACGACGCGAGGAACAGAGTTAGGGCTCGGGAACGGAACTCCCGATGCTGCGAAATTGCCGTCTCTGGTAAGTCATTCGTTGTTCATTGATTTCTTCTGTCTTGGACGAACATGAAGGTTGGCTTGTGGCTGTGAGTTGCTTCGGACAGTGACGAATTGGTGATGGCAGGACTTGTTCGGTTTTGTCGGTTCACCGATGAGCTGGCATGTCCAGTGTTTTGGTTGGCATGACACAAGTCTTCCACGAGGCTGTCTACTATGTTGACTCATGTGTCCAGCAGTGTACGTCTCCTTGGTTATAAATGAAACACTGAAGGGTGGTAGAGACGTATTATGGGTGTCTTGTTTCTTCTCGGGTGTGCTCTCTGTGAAAGAAGCCGAGAGCATAAACAGAGGAAACAAAGAAGAAGAAGAAAAGCTTGGGTTCTGTCTAGATTGCAACCGTGTAAAGGTAAATTTTCTCTGTTCCTTGATATTCCTCCTATGATGACCAATTGGAATGAAACTATTAGATGTTTTGCTGTGTTGAAGTTCTGGTTTTTGGATTAGAAGTTGGTGCTGGGATCTGTGTTGATTAATTAAATTAGTTTAGGTGAATTATGGCATATTTGGTTGTTATTGTGGAAAATGGACGGCTGCATATTCAGTAAACTCATATGGATTCTTCTTTGTTGAATTAAAGTTTAATTCTACATCTTCCACATTGCTGAACCTGGATTGGCTTTGAATGGGATTGGAGTTGAGTGGATTGGATGAATGGTTGTTTTGTTCTGTTAATTGATTTTGGGTTGTGACAAGTTGTTTTGTTTCCTATGGGTATAGTTGTATAATGGACAAAGAGCTTGTTGGAGGATGACAGTGAGCTCTTGCTCTTTGGGTCTTCTAGTGAGGCAGTCTGTATTTGTACAGAATCGAAGTGTAGTCTTCTCAACAGGTATGAAGATTTTTCTTTCAACTCTTATGGAATTCCTTCGATGCTGCTTTCATAGCTTTAACAGGATGTCTATGTTGGTGCTTATCCTGAATGTTAATATGAAGGATATGATGGACTTAGGCTTGGTTGCTAGAAATGGTTTATTAAATTGCTTTGTTGTTAAGTGTTCTTGATTGGTAAACTTTCTCTCGGTTTGAAAGGCATATATTGTGCATATTGGTCATTATTGGCTATGAGAAATATGGTTTTATGATAAAATATTCCTTGTCGGTTTTGTAAAGTTAATTATCATGACACATTGATGGAATGAGCAACATTGTAGGGTTCTAACTACTCCGTTATATATGTTAAGATCTCGGAATTGGTAATAAAACTTATTACGTGTTAAGGTTTAGGGGATTGTTAATAATGAATAATTATTATGGTTTTGAAGGTACAAAGAAGGAAAAAGAAATATAAACGCATTATGGACGCCAGGTAAGTGATACTTACTGTGCCTTGGTCTTCGGACCCTACATCGCAAGAATTAGGATTGTGTGTTGTGTGTTTACTAGATATAGGTTCTTTTAATGATGTGTTTATTAGACATTTATTGCATATAGGATTGTATGAATCTACGTGCATATTGTATGACATAATAATCTATGTAAATAGGTGTGTGGGGGTTCGAGAAATAATGATGACCCATTAGGTCCATGGTGGATGGATTAGAAAGCCTTAGATCCATGTTGGATGGATTAGAAAGCCTTAGATCCATGTTGGATGGATTAGACGAGGGCTCATTATTTCCTGTTTCTGAAATCCCCAACGTTCTCGTAACAAAGGAGTGTATATGGTCTGAGTAACCCCTTTGACGTATATATATTGCTCCTTTGTGGACTGACCAGGTTACTCATGGTCCCACGGTGTTTGTCATATATACACTCTTGACTTAAATTGCATTGTATGATCACGCATTGCATTGCATTTCATTTTATCACTTACTGAGCATTAGGCTCATTAGTTTAGGTCTTGTGATGTAGTTACGAACGAGCAACAAATGAACAGGTTAAAGACAGTTGATGAAGGATTTGCACGGTTGGATCTTGTGGTTGGCTGGGCTAAAGAGTTAAAGAAAAAGTATTTGAAAAAGAGTTTTGTAATTTATTTATTGTTCTTTAATGATTTGTTTTTATTCAACTACATTTTATTCAAAGAATGTTATGACTTTTGAAAGTAAACTAATAAAGATAAACGTAAACTGATAAAGGTGAAAGGAAATTGAGAAAAGTGAAAGTAAATAGTTTTAACGATCATGTTTTATAAGGAAAAAGACTCTGATGTTTTTTATGAAAAGAAAGTATTTGAATTTTACGCATTTTTAAGAAATAGAAAAATATAGGATGTTACAGTTGTAGTCTCAGCCTCAACTTTAGGTAGAAATGGGCTCAGGCCGTGAACGCAGACGGCTTGCAACTGATTTCATTCACGTTCACTTTCAGCGCAATGTAACAGTCATAGTTGAAGTTGAAGCACCCGCCGCAGAGGAGCGTTATCAACAGTTTTTGGCCGAATTGCAAAGAATGGGCCAGCAAGCAACCCCTCCAGCATCCTCTCCAACAGCCTATCGAGCAGCTCCTCTAGCAGCCTCTCCAACATCCTCTCCAACAACCTCTTCAGCATCAAAACACACAAAATAATTGTAAGTTTTTTAGTTTATACGTAAAGTTCATTATTTACTTTATTTACATACGACATAATAATATGTCTCAAATTTGCAGCACCATTGCCCTCCAACACTAACCTTCTCCTCCTGTTGTGTTTGCCAAGGTGCAACAGATAGTTGCTCTCATTCCTCCATCGACAGACGCGTCGGGTGGAATACAACCTTGACCACTTAAAACTGTGTGTGGTATGTCTTCAATTTGGTTATATATGTGTCTGCTCTTATTCATGCCTGATTAATCTGACGATAAGTTGTCAATGTTCATTTCAGCTAGTTGAATTGGTGGATATTTTCAAGAAGTTTGTTTGTGTCAATGCCAAAAAAAACCTAGAGACATGCACATTTCTTGTAGGAATTATGGTAGGATGTTTCATTTTTTGGCACGAAGTGTTTTGGACTGGATACTTACGATATTTCGCCTGCTGTTTTCATTTTTAGACACAAGATGAGTACCACATCACTCAACTCATCTTCCCGAAGCAAGAAGTGACGTCAGATACGGTGAGAATTACGTTTTGTTACAAAAAGTAGTTGAAAATATTTTATTTTAGTACTCATCATTGCGTTATGTTCTTTGTATGAAGTGCTATACGTTTAACGAAGAAGAATACTTCAACTTTCAATATGAAAATTCACTAATGACAATAGGGTGGGTTTATGTTAGTAAACTTCTTGCTTTTCAGGTTTGTCTTTCATGTTTGAACAGTTCTAATGCGTGGTTTACATTTCAGTCACGCTCAAAAAAATTGTGTTTTTTGTCGTCCGTTGACCTGCACACTTATTACCCTTACCAGGTGTTATTGCCAGAAGCAATTGCAATCATCGTAGCGCCAACAGACAAAGAGAAGTACATTTTTTCCCTTATGTAGATTCATATTGGTTTATACTTATGTGTTGACTTTTTCCTTTGCATTTCAGCCTGCACGACTTCTTTTGGTGTACCAATGGGGGATTAGGGCTGCTCCAACATTGCTAGGAGACCGGCTTCCACCCTCTCGAAGAGCTACCTGATAAGAGTCCCATGCTATCCAAAGGGTCCAACGTATACCTAGACTCGCAGTTGTCATTTGCGATCACGAATTTGAGGAATAAATCTTGCAAGAAGGCGGTGGCAACTTAGTTTACTTGATGTGTATGGATACGGATTGGCGTAATGATTTTGTTGTACTGAATATTTATTCATTGTCTCTTTGCGTAGTTAATTGTTTTGACTTGGATAATATATGTTTGTGTTTATATTTGGGTAATATCTAGTTGGATAATATATGTTTGGAAACTATCTATTTGGATAATATCTGGTTGGATGCCTGGTTTTGATAATGCCACATGGGGGAGAAACTAAAACAAAGGAAACTCTTGCAAAATTTTCATTTTTTTAAAAGAGAAATAAAGAACTTTGACTCAAACCAAATTATCCATTTTATTCATCATTAACGAACAATTAACATGTTCATTACAACAATTTAAGCTACATGTGCATAACACCGAAATAAATAAGGCAGAAGATTTCTAACATTCCGTTGAGGAACATCGACATTCCACCGTGGAAAGATGTCGCTTGACAGGGGAAAGTATTACATTCTATGGTGAAAAGTTGTCATTCTGTGGCGGATATTTGTCATTTTACGGGGGAACAACAGTCAATGATAAAATTTAATTAATACTAATGTTCCGCGACGGAAAGTGTAACGTTTCACTAGAAACAACAAATAAGCAACTTCATATTTAGCACTGACATTCTACAGAGGAACATGTAGCATTTCGCCGCGGAACGAAGTTTAAATGTTTAACGGTAAACGTGACAGCGATGTTTTCGATGTCTATTTCTCATAGTTCATTGGTTAAGTTGTTAGCAAAAATACATTAGTGATTGTCTTGTCATTCATCACAAAATATAGTCATTGATTTGTTAGTTTTCCTAAATATTAATATAAATTCAATTTTATTAAAGACTATAGAATAAGGTAGTGTTGAGTTAACATTAATTAATTAATTTCACATATAATAGTGATAAGAGTAAAAAAAAATTAATCTTTATAGAAAATTCTATTTAGTTTTATATAGAAATTTCTAAAAGTAAAAATATAATAAAAAAAGCATTTTCTCAATTACCATGAAAGCCTTGGACATATAATTATCAAAAACTACTCATAAATTTAGTTGACGAGAAAAAGTGGAAAAAAAAAGGAAGAAAAACTAGAGTAGAACCATTGATTTGGTTCTACTCCAAATTGATATGAAAGCAAATCGATGGTTTAAAATCGTCCAAAATCAATTTTGCTCTTGGATTCAATTTAAGTTTGGTTTTAACTCGATTTTCGCTTGAAACTGAAGCAAAGCAAGCAAAATCAAGCCTGGTTTTTCAATTCAATTTTGTTTTGGTTTAAGTTCGGTTTGAGCTTTATTTTTGGCTTCGTTTATTCGATTTCGCTTAGTTCTAGGTCGGTTTTGATTTGTAATTGTTCAACAATTACAAGAACCTTAAACAACCCTTAATACTAGTTCATTTAAACCTTAATTGATCTTTCCATTGATTCTAATAGTTCAACTTTCCTAGTGTTGGACCAAAACTAGAAACCTTGATTCATTCTAGATCGACTTGTTTCAACCGAAATGATCTCACCTCTCTTTGAAATCATACGTCACTTAATCTAATCCACCTCACAAAGGAATGCTTGGTAAATACATCAATACGTCAAATTGTGTAATTATTCTCATCAATATGTCACAAAGTTTACTTAAACCATATGTTATAACAATATTTCCCATATACGGATCTTTCAATCCTATCCTTTTGCAAATATCTCATCTTGCTTCATTAGGGTTTATAGCCATCACCTAATTACCTAGTTAGTCAAGCAAAATTAATTATCATTAATTGAAAAAGATTATGCTCATACCTTCTTATTTGATTAGTATAAATTTCGTGTTGAACATAAATTAATCAACACAAAATAAGAATAATCTCATCATTCTAATTAAAAAACTTATTCATTTGAAGTGTCTAACATAATAATCACCTTGAATAAGTTACCTAGCTAGTAGGGAGATGCGAAAAAAAAAATAATAATACATAAGTATTTATAATATCAATGTATGAGGGAAAATTCAAGGAAATTTCTAATTTACAAAAATGACAAAACTACCCTCAACTAAATAAAATCTAGCGTGTTTGTTTTTGTATATAATTGTAAATTCACATTTCGTTGTAACATATTTTGATCTTAGAAGTTGTGTGACCATTTAAAGGCAGTATGAAACCCTAACACGAACGAGATGTAGTTGTCGAAGTATTATATGTCCAATTTTTAGAAGATAATATACCCGTTACAAGAATAGTTTACTTGATACGTTTTTTATAGTTCAATGATAAATTCGATAACGAAAGAAAGAGTAATTGATTATTATCGAAAAAATCAGTCGATACAACCTGAACAGTATCTGCAACACCAGATCGTCTTACGAGTTGACTCAGTTATTCTAATTAATTTACGACTTATTTATAGTCACGAGTCTCGTAAATAAACGCGCTCGAAATGAACTTGACCATGGTGAAACAAGAAGAGTGTGTGGTTTCAAAAGTAAATGGGCACCAATAATTGAGGTTTTGTGTTTCTTTAATCCTTAATTAAGGTTAATTGATCCTAAAAAAAGCTTCTTTTTCCTCAAGTGGACACAATTTAATATAGGCTCTAGTGACGCGTGGCCCTTTTTCTAGGGGGAGGAATTTCAATCGTATCCGTAACTCTCTTGATCGTACGGTCTAGATTCGCCACGTGCATTAAGTCAACATCTCCTGCCATTGCCGACGGAGGAACCCCATATTTCGAGAGCTGTGATTGGCTAATGCTGAGTTGACCAATCACCGTTGAGATTAGTTCCACTTGTGGGCCCCTGCTTCCTCCTTTCCGACATGAAGCTACGACCCCAAAACGCGTACGTGGCAGATAATGGTTGGTTGAAATGTGTGATTCCTTTTGCGGACGTTGGTCATCTTGATTACTTTAGAATAATAATTATATGAATATGATTAAGAGGTTCAATTATTGTTTAGACTAATAACATATTCACAGTCTGAAATTACAATCTTACCCAAATAAAATGTACAATTTTTTAAATTAAAATACAAAAAAAAATTAAAAATTAAAATAAAATTATGGTAATTAACAAAACAATCACTGAACTACGAAATCAGTGACAAAACAGCCGTTAATAATTTTTGCTAATAAATAAAATGATAAACTATAAAATATGAACTGACTTCAACATCATTCTGGATTTGAAGTTCTAGATAGTTCTTCCATTTACATATAACTTATTCATAAAAAAATAATAGATTAAATAAGCGATAAAGTCTTTTTTTCGCATAAAATTATGTAGAACATTACCCTATAATTGGAAATGTTTTGTTAAAAAAATAATTAAAACATTTAAATTATGAAAAATTATTTTGTAAATTTAAAATAAATTATTAAAAAATAAAGTGGTTGGCCTAAAGGGGATCTAACGAGCATTTTATGTAGACTTTTTTTTTGTCACATCAAATTTGAACACAACAAATTATAAAATCTTAGCCATATGTTTAGTTTAATCTTGGATTTGATCTTTCTTTTTAAGAAAATTAGGTGAATTAACATAATAAAAATTTAGTAATTTATACTATTAGAGAGATTAATTAATTAATTAATGGTTAAATGAGAAATAAGACGATTTCGCTTATATTGGATTAATCAAGTTATTAAACCCGCATAATTTTGTTCTAGGGTTTAACTCAAAAGGGATTGTACGAAATATGTATGAGAACTCTACTTGTAAACCATTCGTTTTTCACTCTTGTAAACGATGTAAGATTGTGCACCTCCACTAATATGAGTTGATCCCTTATAATCAACAGAATCTTGAGTCATCATTATTTTCACATGTCAGACTGTCACAAATACTCTCTTAACCTCTTCAACTTTATGAACTAATAAAGTATAATGACTATTTACAATTATATTATTTGTAAGAATTGTGCTACATAAACTCTTTAATTTTATATTATATCATTGTCACATTCTGACGAAGGGTCAAGCAACAAACAGAAAACAATTCAACATTTACTCGGTTTTTGAAATGGTTTTTCTAAAGAAATGAGAACCGAACTATCCTGACCTAAGTTTAAAAACGATTATAGTAGAGAATTAAAAACGCTAAAAATTTTGCAACGGTCTTCTCTAAAATATTGGTTTACTCAACAAACTTGTGATCGAACGCAGACAGATAATAAACATAAAATCAAAGTTTTAGGACGAATGTGCACAATCCTCTTCAACTAATTGAATTCGAAATTATTGTTCTTTTTTAATCTCATATTAAACATTACATTTTTGCTCCAACTTTATGATTGAAGAGGGTATCGTGGATTTAACCGTAAAATTAAAATGTATGTACAATATTACTTAATAATAATTAATATTGATTATTTAGTAATAAACTAGGGATTTATACAAACTAATCTAGGGTTTATTGTATTATATTCTTCCCAATATTTGATCCCAATCAAACTAAGAATAGAAAACACTAGGCTGAGGGGAAAAGGAGGGTGGGGATTAGTAAATATTCAAAGTATAATTAAACTAATTAATTAATTATTTAGTATTTAAATATATTATCATGATTTTCAAAAGGCACCTAAAAAAGTACTTTGTGTAGTAGGATGTTTTGAATAATCCAAGCTATCTACGTGGTTAATAATGATTAGTGATTAAATAGCATCTTGGAAATATAATATTTAATTATCTAAAATTATTTTCCACTTATGGTGAATGTCTCTTACAAATAAACATTAATTAAATAATAATAATAATTATTATTATTATTATTTGTTCAATTTTGAATTGACGTGGCATCTTTGGGTTCATATTATTATTAATTATTTAAATTAATTTAATTGAATTTTGGATCAATCATATCTACTTTTCACATACGTGTACTAGCTTTGCTTTTAGGAGATAAATAATTAAATGTCATAATTTGTTGGATACATTTTCAAATGGCTAAGCTATTCTAGGATGTGGGTGTGACCCTACTAAGGACCACAATTATATCCAATAAGCTATTGTATTATATTTATATTATAATTTACTAGCTCGTAAGACATGTTTACAAGTTGGTCCTGGTCTAGTTTGATTCGATTTTGGAAGCAAATCGAAGCGAATGTAATCTAACAGTTCATAGGCTTTAGAATTGGAATCGAGAACATAAGGAACCAAACAAATTTGGACGGTGAGATACAGATCACCTTAGTTCGATTACAAAAAATAAAAATAAATATCAATTTTATGAAAGTATATAAATTCAGGGTCAAGAATGAAATGGGTTTGAATCAAATCATAGTTTTAGTTTGGCTCTTAATCAGGTTTGAACTAGATTTGAGTAGAACTTTGCCCTCCACGACCTAGTTTGATTTTAACAAATTTTTTCTTCATATAAAACCCTGTCTTCATATAAAACCCTGAACCAAACAGTGTGAAACATGTTTTTTTCGATATGAAGAACTAATCAGGATTTGAACGATTGTAGGAATCAGACCAAGCCGTAACTAAATCCACTATTCTAGTTCAAATTGTCGTTATAATCACGTTTTTCCACCCTTATATTTACGTGTGTATTAGTTGGTGTAATGGATCTATCATTTTAATTATTTACGATCTATTATATTTATTCAATCATGTTTTAATATAAAATTAACATTATATATATATATATGATATTATCAAAAAACAAATGGGCAAATTGAAAATACCAACAAGATATTTCCTTCTTAATTCAAATACAAAGACATGCTCAAACTTATGATATCAATATTGAATCAAACTCCATTGGAATTTTAGGAGTAACAATCTTAAACTTTTCAAGAATGTTTGATTGTCAATGATAGGACCATAGGTTGGTGTACAATGAATACCAAGCATGTGGGATTGTTGGGGGAGTTGTCTAAAATAAATAATTGTTAGTTTTGACCAAACATTCATATCATCTATCTCCATTCTTCATAGCATAGCCTTCTACTTTTGATTTTTCTTCTCACACCTTAATTACTCTACTTAATAAGACATATCTTTTATGAGAGTAAACGCACGTATATGTTGCCCAAAATAAGATTATCAAATGATAAGTATTGGCAAATGGTCGGACTAGCTTAAGCTTACAATCTCGATATGATCACATTAGTATAGGTAAATGGTCAGACTGCTTTTGCTGGGTTGCGCCTAGCTTGATCACAGAATGTTGGTTAGATTGAGCCCAATTGGTTGGTCGAGTTGCTATGTTAGTCGATTGAGCGGAATCTTGAAAAATGAGTCTTGAAGTATGGACGCAAAAGGGATTATAGAACCATGCAAAAAACCATCTTGAAGTGTGGATGTAAAGAGGATCATTGCATCACAAAAAAAACATGTGTTACTCTCTCTCTCTCTTGTAGAACCATGCAAAAACCATCTTGAAGTGTGGATGTTAAGAGGATTATTGAATCACATAAAAATCATGTTTTAATCTCTCCCTCTCATCTCTTTTATTTTTGCTATGCATTTAGTATTGATGATTTTGGTCAATAACCCAATTATTCATTCATCTCTCTCTCTCTCTCTCTCTCTCTCTCTCTCTCTCTCTCTCTCTCTCTCTCTCTCTTCCCTTCCTTTCTGCCATGCATTTATTATGAAAAAGTAAAGCAAATAATACATATCCTCTCCTCTCAAGTTATATAGTGAGTTGTTTTGAAGTTCAAGATGGTTGACATGTGTACATTAAGTTGTATTGTGATCATTAGAATTATTATCTAATATAAGCATTGACCATCTTCTTTTTTTTTTTATTATCAAATTATAAATCATATTTTATGCATGTTTCGATTTATCATGAATGTCTCAGAAAAATTTACGTGAAAATTCTTACTATAAAAAAAATCAGATCAGAAAAAAAGAATTTTGCACGTTGAAAACCAAATCATGAGAGAGAATTTGCCGACTAATGGAAGAAACATAATGAAAATCTTAATTACATCTCATAATAAATAAGGTTCATACTCTAGAGGCACATAACCAAGGGTTGGCATAATCGAAGCATTGTCACGGTTTGAGCAAGATGCGACAGTTTGGTCCCTATTCTATCTGATTCTCACTTCAATAGAAACTATAATAAATTCTTAACATAGAAAAAGCGTAAATCACGGTTTGGTTCATGGTTTTAGGTGTAGAAAACCTTAGAACTAAATCAAACCGAGTCACAAAACCTGAGCTGGCCCAAATCTAAAAATAACTTGTGATTAAGCCCAAAATTGAATTGTCAGTTCGGTTCGATTCTGATTCCGGTTCTGCCAGAACCATAGGAAATGCTAGTTCATGGTTTAATTCGATCGGCTTCTGAAACTGGACGAACTGGACCGTCTCGACCCCATGCATGACATGATACGGTAACCCCTCCTATCATCAAAATCTAAATTTAACGTCACCGGTTATGTTGCGCTGACGACTCTTTCGAGCTGAATCAAACAAAATTTCAAATTACAAGTATTGTTCTATCATATAAACATTATTCGTGTTAGCCGTGTGTGCTCATATTATACACGCTGTTCATCTTCTAGACCTCACTAACAGAAGAAACACTTTTTTTTTGCATTTCAAACAAGATTTAGATAGACAATGAAAGTTACATGCAAACTGATGTAATTTGAAAATAGAATATAAATCTTCGACACTGCTTAGAATTCACTCACACACTCGTCATGTTTCAGACATAACTAAACACACAAAACACTCCTTCTTGTTACGCTCCATTAACGCCGGGACAGGGCCACTCCGGACAGCAGAATCATCAGAATAAGCATGACAACTCCGGCAAAAGATCCGATCAAAGAGCCGGAGATTCGCTCACAGAAGGAGTTGAACTGTTGGCAGATTGCCAGCCAGTTTGCCTTTGCATTTCCATTATGCGCTAAGTAGACTATAGCTGCTGCCGCAGAAGCTCCGGCAGTCAAAAGAGCCAGCATTGCCTGCATTAAGAGACATCACCACTTCTATAATCAAACCTGATTATGAATTCTTTAGCAACCCTTTTAAGTTCTCGTCAATTTGTGAGGATATTTCAGAAAAAGTTAACATTTTGATCCCAAAAAAGTCGCCAACTTACCGCGTCGGAAAAGATCAACAGAATCCGTGTGTTTTGAGCCCTGCTCCGAATAATGTGGAAGACAGAGAGAGGAAGAGAGAGAATGAAATAGCCGCTAGCTATGGCGTTGGCAACTACAAAGAACCTGTTCACAGACAATGTGATCTACATTACTACTTGACCTTAACTTCTCCAAAAACCAACCAAAAGTATGCAAAGGAAACCTACGTAAATGTCGGAAGATCATTGTACTCGGCCCGGAATCGAATGAACTGCGTGAAAAAGGGAAGCGTTTCGTTGGTCGTTCCCATGGCTATCGCGCTTCCGAGAGTGCCGATAATGGCAATCACTCTGAGGATGAAGTCGAGTATCGACACACCTCGGCTCACCCCACCTTTCGGGTTCAAACCCTTTCCTTCACCACCCCCAATCCCAGCTCCCTTCATCTCACTCTTTTTTGGGTACTTCAAGCCTTTGTTTTTCAAATAGAATTTGCGTGGAAGATTAGAGATTTGAACAGGCAATTTATAAGATTTTTCATGCAAGTTTTAGTTGGTTTGGTAGTGATTAAGTTAAGAGAAGACATTGGGGATCATTTGAAGGAATACCTGCCCTTAAAGGGTTTGATTATTCTCAGACAAAAATGTGGGATCAACTGTCCAACTGTCCTTCCAGCTCCAACAACAAACTCCCCAAAAAGGAAATCAACTTTAGGGTAAGTGGAGTTGTTTGATGAAATAAGAGATTTTAGAGATCATGTTTGGGGTTTGGTTTTTGATTGGGTCCTTTCTAAAACAAACCATTCCACTTGGTTTCATCATGCTCTTTGGCTATAACAACCAAAACTACGCGCATAAACGAATTATCGATCTATGTTTGAGTTAAAACGATGTAATTTTATTTGGGTCTAAATTCCAGTTTTTTTTTTATACCTTATATATAGTTAATCGAGTCATGATATTCGTTATATGTTTTTCCAACTTTCTCTGTGGTTTTTTCCAGTTAGAGTGTAACGTCCTCAAGTGCTTCCAATATAATATTGTCCGCTTTGGGCCGAAACCTGGACGGTTTTGTTCTTGGGGTTAGCCCAAAACACGTTGTACTAGGTAGGAAGGGAAACTCTACTTATAAACCATGCATTTTCTACTCTCCTAAGCGATGTGGGACTGTGCACCCCCACTGATATGGGCTGGACCCACAATTGGGTCTTTCCTGGCCTTCACGGGGCGGGCTACTACATAGAGTTTTTCCTGTAAATCTTAATGTCTAATTTTTGTATTTGCTTGATTTTAACAATTTATATACATGATTCTTGCACTCTTTGAGGACAACGACTCCAATGACTTTTTTTTGTACTAGAACCAGTCGCAGTCGGGGTTGGGGTTGGGGTTGGGGTCGGGGTTGTGGCCCGGCCACGACTTGATTATATGCAAGCGGGCTGGCAAATGTCTTTTTCTTTGAGAAAATATAAATTGTAGGCCGGCCGGTGGAAGGCCCATGGGCCAACTTTGGGCTTCGTTGCGGGAAGCCAGGCTACCACACTTCATACTCCCTTGTTTTGTGACCATGAACATAGTGAAGGTTTTGGAGGGAAGATTTGAAGGTTGAAGGGAATAGAGTCTCTGAATCCGCGACTCGGATAGATGATTTCCTGGAGATTTTCCAGGAACTTCTCAATATGATGATCTGAATCTATAGACCTGCATTTTGATTAATCTCTGCAACAATTTTCGTTTCCATGGCGCAGTTTTGGATGTTCTGCGGGTTTTAGCGATTTCTGTGAGGTTTGGATTGATTTTTATGATTCACTTTCCTTTTCTTGTTTCACTGTAAGTTTAACATGAGTTGATTTGATCTCACTTAGCCTGAATATTTTAGGATTTTAAGACTATGGCCACCAACTGGCAACTGGTCTGAACCTGTAAATCAAAGTTGGGTCATCCATTATTATATTTACGTGTTTTAACCAGGCATCGAAAGTTTATTTGTTTATCTAAATCAAACTATTAACATTGTCTACTTAGCGTTTGTCTTCAAGATCCTTGATTTTCTTGTTTTGAGTATTTTTTACCCAGTTAAGTTTCAACTCGCTGTCTAATTTGTTCCGGAATGAATTCAACTTTCATCTTTTACATTTGCTGATTGAAAATGAATTGTTGAAAGTAATGTTTAATGATAGGTGTGATGTTTGAGTCGAAAGAATCCACATCTTGATTATACCATTTTATTGGCAGGAGTCGATTTTTCAATCATCTGATATACCCGTGCTGGGCAGACAATTTTCCGGCACAAAAATGGTACTTACTTCACCACATATTAAGCTGTGTATGGGATGAGAAACATGGGAAGGAGCACTCAAGCTGTAAATGGTAGCCTGGTAGGACAGGCATGATGTATTTGGTATGCTAAATTAATATACATGTGAAACTTTAAGTTAAATACTAACTTTACTTTGAATATGCTTGTTTGAGTATCAGATTCACATGGCTGGCTGAAATTGGTTAGCAGCTCTTCTATAATCTGAAAAACATTTCTTTTTTATTTTTATTTTATTGAAATGCGAGTAAAAATAGACGATAAAGTTCAATGTGACCTGAATTATACTGAGGCAGACCAATGGACCAGCATTGTAGATCTCATTTAGAATTTTGTTTTGTCTACCAATTCATGTAAGTTAGAGTTGCAAAACTCGATATTGTATTTCTATAGTAGATTTGTTCATCTTTTGTGGTTTTTTTCCTGAAAAGTGATTTTTGGCGTAAATTTAATTTCTTATGTGCTATTTTTTTTACGATTATTGTTCGATTTCTATTAATCAAGCTTGTTATGATGTGGGAATGAGTAAAAAAATAGATTTCTCTAACTTTTTTTTACCTATAGATCGATTTGAACTTGTATATTTTTTAGAAAATTTGTTTCGATCTCACTTCTAATATTCATCTTCCATCTAACTACTACTCATTGACACTAAGAAGCGTCCTATTAATGATTCCCAAATTTTTCTTCCTTTTTCAATAAATACGTAGTTTGGTCTATTATCTTGTTCCAGTCCTCATACACATTAAGTTTTCATTAATTTCAGTTTGATTTTTCACAGAATCTTTATCCCTCGGTAACATAACATTTATTTCATTTTGAATCATTTCAATTCAATCAATCAAACACTCTTGTTATGGTACAATAGACATGTGGTAGAGTATTAAGCACGTAATTTATCTCCTCTTTCAAGCTATTTAAACACTGAAAGTTGCAGCAATATTCAAATTGAATTTAGAAACTTGGCCTTCATTAGATGGATGACATTCACTCTATCCATCACTTTCTGCCATTAAAAGATGTGATTATGGTTTATAACTATTCCAGTTTCTCTGCAGGTAGCAGAAGCAGTAGCTTTGGTAACTTTGTCTGTGAATTATTGATGGAAAAGTTGCTGATATCTGCATCAACTTAACATCACATGCCAATTAATTCTCTGATTTGGTGCATTGTCGCTAATTACTCTTGCTCGGGACTAATACTTTCATATAGGGATATGATCTTATGGTCGATTGAGCATTAAAAGTGGTGGAACCATGAATGATTTATAACATATTTCTATGTCTAAACCTGTTCAAATGGAGGAAGAAAGTACTGCTTAATAGAACCAAGGAAAATAGGAAGCAAAAGAAGAGACACCATGTGTCTGTCACTGCCATTGGCAAGGCTAGCATTAAATGAGGCTGGTCCTCGAAGCAAACTGGAGTCCATACACAGAAACAAAATCCATGTGCCATAAAACCATCAGATTTCTCCCTCATAAATAGCGTTCGATAATGATATCTGCTGATTATCAAGTAGAATTACAGAACAACCCTTTTTTACATCCTAGTTTATTTGGCTTAACCAACTAATTTAGCTGTTTCTGACAGGTTAGCATGCCACCGACAGTACGTTTTGAAGATGAAATGGTTTGTTTATCTGGGTTGGAAAAAAAAATGGCTGAGTGTTTTATATGTCACGTGTTTTGTGGTCCATTAATGTTTTCAAATCAGGGTGAAGGTGGAAATGGAAGAAGAACAACAATAGATTTTAGAAAATTACTACTGGAAGGTCGAAACCCATCTTTTTTGTTCTCTGATACAAACTTCTCTATCAGGTAAAAGATTACTCACCCTGCAATGGCTTCAAAACCACGCGGTTTGTGTCTCCTCAAAGCAGTCCTAGAAAACTGGACTTCGTGGATGGTTCTGATTGCAATAGTGTTAAAACTCATGAACTGTCATGGAGGTCTGAAGTTGACAGATATCTCTATATATTTCTCTAACCACCTTTATTCATTTCCTCAAACAAGTCTTCATTTCTTTTGGTACTGTTTGAGTTGTCTCCTTTTCTCAATTGCTGCGGAACAATGGCTTATTTTGAAGTTCTTCTGGTGGCGTCATTTTCCCTTTTAGTTTGTTCTGTTAATGGGTATTATGGAGACTGGATTAACGCCCATGCCACTTTCTATGGTGGAAGTGATGCATCTGGAACAATGGGTGAGTCATTTGACCCTTAACTTTTGAACTGAAATTTTGCATATTCCTTGTCTCATATGTTAATTTGCAGGTGGAGCTTGTGGATATGGAAACCTTTACAGTCAAGGTTATGGGACAAACACTGTAGCTCTAAGCACTGCTTTGTTTAACAATGGACTGAGTTGTGGAGCTTGTTATGAACTAAGATGTGTAGATGACCCAAAATGGTGTCTTCCTGGATCGATCATAGTCACTGCAACTAATTTCTGCCCTCCAGGAGGTTGGTGCGATCCTCCTCGTCAACACTTTGATCTCTCCCAACCTATATTTCAACACATTGCTCAGTACAGAGCTGGAATTGTGCCTGTTGCTTACAGAAGGTAAAGTCCTTCTTTCTGTACCTCTTAAACAACCAACATGAAGGCTTTTCATCGCAATCTGAATTCTTAAAAAAGCAAGCATTTTTTAAGATGACTTTCATTGCTTGAACAGGGTAGGTTGCAGAAGAGGTGGAGGGATCAGATTCACGATCAACGGCCATTCTTACTTCAATCTAGTGCTGGTAACCAACGTCGCCGGGGCTGGAGATATTCACGCTGTATCCATCAAAGGCTCTAGAACTAGGTGGCAACCCATGTCAAGAAATTGGGGTCAGAATTGGCAGAGCAATTCCTACTTAAATGGGCAAAGCCTTTCTTTCGCAGTCACAGCCAGCGACGGTCGTACTGTGGTTTCTTACAACGTAGCACCTTCCGGCTGGTCCTTCGGACAAACCTACTCTGGTTCACAGTTCTGATTTAGAAATGGTAAAAAAAAAGAAAGGAAGGAAGAAGGTCAAATGAAAGACTATTCCTTTTTCTAATAGTAGATCGGGACTGAATCCGATTTTCAAGTCTATATTTTTCTCTGTTTTTACAGCCTCGAGGTCTCCCCTTTAATGGCTGCCGGAGAGGTTCTGAGCTCATGCAGTAGAATTTACTGCATTTACTGCTTGTATTTGTATTGTTGTTGAATGTAAGTAAAGATGTCAATCTTCACTTTGTGAAGTAATTTTCAATGAATAGAGATATATGCCCACAAGTGTATTGGATGAGATGGTCGTTGTATTTTCGCTAAACATGTTTAAAATATTACTTTTTGTTGTAGAAAGACAACAATTCACGATAGAAAATGAGATATTGGCGATGATTACTGAACGATGATGATAAACCAGAAAGAGGAAAGAGATAAAGGTGATGAGAATTGGACAGATAAATTCGAGAGGAGGGGTGAGTCACCGAAAAATGTTGAGAAAATTGAAAACGTGAGAATTGTTTTTGACGACGAGAAGACCTTGTCAGAGCTTCCCGATATCGTATTCGTGGTAAGATTGCTTCAATTATTATGATGTTAGTATAAAACAGAAATAAAATTTTAATTATAATTACATAGGACAATGTTTCGACATTATTTTCGTAGTAATATTTTTAATATATTTCAACAATAATATATTTCTTTTAGTAAATATTTTTTATAATATTTATTTTTAAAAAGTTATTTTATATTTATTTTAATTAAGAATAGAGATTTTGCAGGAGATAAATAATAAATAAATTGTATATTTTCAATAAATAAATAAAAAAGAAAAAGAATTCAACATAAATTAGACTCCATTAGCTTTGCAAACTCAGAAAAATCTATCCTACCATCCTGGTTTACGTCAAAACGCTTGATCATCCCCTCGCAACGTTCGAGCGAACTTCCCACGCCCTTCAAACCCAGAACGCAGACAATTCTTTGAAGCTCCGTCGAATCAATGAACCCATCTCTGTTCATGTCAAACACGTCGAAAGCTTCCTTCAATTCATCCAAGCTCGGTTCTTTCTCATCAAACACCGTCAAAACATCGCTCGAATCGAAGGATAGTTCGTCGCCATGATCGTCTTCTTCATTTCTGCAACTAATTCCAAGACTCTGCATCAAAGTTTTCACCCCCTCTTTGGTTAGTGGGTCGTCTTCTTTCTTTTCTCTGATGCAATTTTTCTGAGGAAAACTTCTTTGGCAGCCGACTGATCCTGAAACAAACTTGCTTTTGATGAGATACACCCAATTGAAAACAGTGGGTATGAATAAAAAATCCACAAATAGCAGGAAAGAGAAGGATGATGAATCTCTGATTGATGCTGTTTTCTCCATCGTTGCGTTGTTTTTTTGTTTTTGCAGGCGAAGAACAAGAAGAAGACTGGGGGAGAAGCGAAGAGAGCTGAGAGGAAATATTTACATGGGATGGAGATGGGAAGACGAAGAAGATCTGGTTTTATAGATGGCGGACTGAGAATTTGAAGTCAAAAAAGCATGGTCAGCCATGGATGCTGTTGAACGAATTAGGAAAGTTCTTGTTTGGTTCGAAGGAAAATGAAAATGTCAAATCGGAGAAGCTACAGAGGAAAGTACACGGCAATAAAACAACCCTAATAATGAGGAGGTTAGCTGCGGGATAACCCCCGGAACAATTTTTTACTCATAAATAAAATATTAAATTATAAAAATCATATTTTTAGATAAAATATTTAATTTGTTTGAACGGCATATAATTAATTAAATGACTCAATTTTTGAAGCAAATAGGCCAAAAATTTATTTTTCTTAGCAAAAAATTCATTTCTGCTACAAAAAAAAATTGTTTTATGTTACTGAAAGAATATTTTTCGTAGTAAAAACGAGATTTTTAAATGTAGAAAATACTTTTGTATAATTTATTTGTTGAATTCTTTATTATTATTCAGTGTAGCAAATATATAATAATTTTTTTTTAATTTTCAATCAAGAAAACTACTTGCAAAATAGGAAAATTAACAAATGAACTATTGTACTATGTGATTAATAACAAGTCAACTACTGAACAATTTTTGCTAAAAAGTTAAACACTGAACTATAAAAAATGGACGAGGCAAACATCACCATTATCTGTTGAAAGAAACATTAACGTGAAAAAAAGATGTCGAAATATTTCTATCCTTTGTAAATTTTAATTTTACTTCTGTTTTATGCTAAAATCGCAATAATGGAAGCAATATTACCGTACAAACGATTCCAAGAAGCTACGACATGATCTTCTCGTCGTCGAAAACAATTGTCACGTTTTCAGTTTTTAGAATATCTTCTTGTTGTCGAAAACAATTCTCTTATCTCAATTTCACTATCCAGTTCTCATCACCATCTTCTCTTTCTTCTTTTTGGTCCATCGTCGTCGTCCAGTGTTCATCACTAATGTTTCACTTTTTGCAGAAGAAAATAATTTTTCTGCGGGGAAAGTCGTTGTTCCGCAGCAGAAAAACAACATTTTGCAGGGCGAAAGTTGTCTTTCCACCGCAGAACAACGACGTTCCTCGTATGGAAAGTAATATTTTAAAACTGTTTAGTAAAAAGACAAGGTTTTGCGGGGAAATGTCGATGTTTCGTTGCGGAAAGAATACGTTCTGCAGCAAAATGACAACATTTTTAATGAAAAACGTAACTGCGATATTTGATCCGTCTATTTTTTATTGTTCAATATTTTAAGTTATTAGCCAAAATTATTTAGTGATTAACTTATTATTGAATCTATAATATAATAGTTGATTTGTTAATTTTCCTACAAAATATTATTGGTAATAATTTATGATATTTAGAAAAGTAAATATAATTTAGTAATTTATAAATATTTTAATTTTATATTATTTTCTAAGTTCTTTACATCTTGCAATATATATATATATTGTAATACTCTTCAATAATATTAAGTCATATTTTATTTTCATTCTTCAATTTCATTGAAAGCTTCTCAACTCTTATTTTTTTATAAATTTGATTCTCTCTTTTTCTGTCTTGACTCCATTAATTAAAGGCTTTAAAAATTTATTTCAAAAAAAAAATTGAATTCCAAAAATAATAATAATGTTAGGTTAGAAATAATTTATCATGTAAGATGAAATTTATATCGTATATTTATAGGTCATATGCAGTCGATGACCTAAACCTTTTTATCGCTTAAATTTTGAGTCATTAGCAACGACCCATATCGTATATCATTAATCAATTAATGACATATCGTTGAAGAAGTAAAAGCATTAAAAAACACGTAATTATGAAAAACGATACTGAAGCCATAAAGATTTGAATGAGAAAATTAAAATTATGATGATTAAATCAAAACAAATAATAAATTACAAGGATTCATAATATATTTTTACGGTGTTTTTTTATTTGTAAAATAAAAAATATATTTCTATACTAAAATTTTTATGAATTTATATTTATAATGATTAAAAAAAGATTAATCTCTTGCAATGTTTCTGCATAGAATATTAAAAGACATTAGAAGAGTAATAAGCCTTCTATCAAGCACTTCCCCTTCATCTTTGTGCAATTTCATGTTCTCTTAGCGCTCTTTAGAGATTGTTGTCGGAAGAATTAAAAGTGTTTATTCGAGAATTTGCAAATTTGGGATTGATGTTGGAAGAAGAAAAAGTGTTTATTTGAGAATTTACGGGTTATTTTAATGTTTGGTAATGATGCAGTCCGCCCTATAAAAGTTAAGAAAGACTCATGTGTGAGTTCGGCCCATGTTGGTAGAGATATCCCACATCGCGAGAGAATAGAAAATGTATGATTTATAAGTGCGGTTCTTATCTCTACCTAGAATAATGCGTTTTTGGTTAATTCCAAGAACAAAATCGTGTAGGTCTCGACTAAAAACGGATAATATTGTACTTGGACCATTGATAAACGTTACAAGTAAAACAAAAACTTTCAACATTTTAAAAAAGTCATAACAATTTAAATAAACTGAAAAAAATGTAACTTTTGAAATTTGTTTGGTTATTTCTATTTTAATCTTTTAAATTTTTGACAAATGACTAATATACTTTTTATGTACATTTAATATACTTTTTATATTCTAATATACTTTTATTTCTCATAGTCAAACTTGATAATTAAATAAATAATTAAAAAAATATATAAATTATTCATTCATTTACGCGGAGTCAGATTTAATAATTGAAATCATGATTTATTAACTATTAATATTGATAAATCACTTAAAAACACAGATAATAATGATTATTACAAAAAAAAATATACATAAATATTAATGTTAATGAGATTTGATTTTGATTCTTCAATTATTTTTTTTATCTGCCTAAATTAATTTATCGTTCACATGGATCATCTGAGCCCGTTCGAACTAAGGTTCAAATCTCAAGCTTAACGATGACTCGAAAATATTGACATAGAAAAATAAGGTTATATGAAATTAATTTATTGACGATAAAAATGAATTTGAAATAGTAAAAATATTAACAAAAATTTTGAAATTATAAACGAAATTAGAACGACAGTTAAACTATAAAGAACACGACATTGTATTATGTATCAAATTCATAAAACATTATATTATGCATGCAATTTATTGTAATGGTCAAAGTAAATTGTTGACCAAATTAATGTAATATTTACTAATAAACAAAATAATAAATAATAAAATCATCATCATAATTCCCTCAAAACGACATCGTCGCAATACTCCTGCGGGATTGCGAACCGGCAGAGCGGGCAGGACCGCTCGGTTCGAAGCCAAATTAGGATGCAATCGGAGTGGAAGAAGTGTTTGCAAGGCGTCTCTCTCGCCAATCTGAAACCGGCCCAAGCAAATAGCGCAGACCGTCTCTCCGTCCGTCATCGTCGTCGCCGTCGAGTCCATCGACGCCGGCATTGGCCTGAACTTTTCGAGGAGAGCGCAGGAGAGAGACGGAGAAAATTTGGCGACCCTCCAGAAGGTTACGCCGACCTGCAATTCGATCAAATCGTTGACTGCTGTAGCTGAGTCCATGTTTAGAGGACGAGAGGAGGATTGCATTACAAGTTGTTCAATTGTTTGAAGAGTCTCCAAAATATAATATTAGAAAAATATTAAATTGAAAAACTAACAAATTTTATTTATTTATATTTTTATATTTACTTATTATTTATTAATATTTTGAAGAGTCTACATAATATAAAATTAGCTTAACATTATCACCGAAAAATAAGTTATAATTTTTTGAATATTAATTGATACCTTAAATTAGTCTTTTTTTAAATAAAATTAGCCTTGTACTTTGGGAAGTTAGTCATGCATTGATAAAAAATTGCCGAATATTTAACGTTTTTTTTACCATTAGTTGTCATCTTAACTTACTCAAAATATCTTAATTCGCTGATTTTTCTACAGACGCTTGATATCACAATTGATTTCAAATATTAGAAGATAATCCAACTGAGAAATGTATTTGAAATTGAGCGAATCAAAATAAATAAGGTGAGTTACATTGACCATTGCTAGTAAAGAACGTAAACAATTGACAAAATTTTAGGGGTGAAAATATGTTCGGTTCGAACTGGGTAACTGAATGATTTTACTCGGTTCGGTTCGGTTTTAAAATGAAAAAAAAATTTAAAACCGAACAGAATATAACAGAAATATTCGGTTTGGTTCTCGATTTTAATGAAAAAAACCAAACCGAACCAAAATAAACCTAAACCAACTCATTTATATTTTGTTTTGTATTTCTTAGGGTTTAGTTTCTCGGTTTTGTTTGATTTTTTATGAAATGCAGTTTTTTTTATTAAGAAATCAAATGTGGAGATGGTGTTTGATGTTGCTCTAACTCAACTAAATACTTTTTCCTTTGTATTCCTAAAATTTTCTTGTAAATTTTTTGTACTTTAATGAAAAATTGAATTAGATGAAAGAAATTTTTTTTAAAAAGCTTGAATTTCTATGAAATTCACCAAGTCGTTTTATGTTGAAATTTGAGTTGAATTTCTCTGAATTAAAATTTGTTTAATTAAATATTAAGGAAATCCAAATTTTTTGGTTTTTTAAAAACCGAACCAAAAAATCCGAAAACTGAACCGAGGAAAACCGAAAACCGAGGTTCGATTTTTGATCGATTTTCCAATGAATTCAGTTCAGTTTCGGTTTTTTATTTTCAAAACCCAACCGAGTCGGCTCGGTTCCAATTCACTATAAAACCAAACCGAACCGAATCGATTCCACCCCTACAAAATTTTATTAAGATATAAATCATTATGCTTACGACTCAAAAGTATATGGGTAATTTTGATAAAAAAATAATAATTTACATTATCAATTGTGCGTGACTACTGCACTCGGAGTCTATATTGCAATTTATCCTCAATCTATACCTACCTTTTTAAACACAACTATTATAATTTCGCTATATATTGAGTTTTTAAACTCATTAAATATGATTTTATTAGTTATTTTAACTAGGGTAAATTGCAATTTTAATTCTATCATATGAATTAATGTCCGGATGACATCTTAACGTATGTTTTTATACAATTTAGACTTTAACCTCTGATCAACCCTAAATAGTAACAAAAATAAAATTTCGATGACTTGTTTTAGTGCAAGTATTTTAGGAGTATTTGTCGCATCGTATATGTGTCTTCCAAAAAATTAAACGTTCGTTCGGGTATAAATTATTCATAGTTAATCCGTGAGGATTTAATTGATATAAAAATATATATTAAGTTGCTAGTAATATATTACCTCATTCTAGAGTTAAAATTATGCCCCTTTCAACTAGTAATAAAATTAATAGAAGTTAACAAAACAACCACTAAACTATGATTGCAATAATAAGTCAACCACTAAATAATTTTTGTTAACAAATAAAACACTCAACTATGGAAAATGAACGGAGCAAACATCATTGTCATGTTTTTCGTTAAATAACGTTTTCTTTTTGCTACGGAACATAGTCTTTCTGCTGCTGAAAATGAGTAATTGAAAAAGGTTTCAGAAAAGATTACTTTGATAAGAGGAAAGACAACTTTCTGTAGCGGGAAGACAACGTCTTTTTAATCAAACCGTGAATTCTTCTGAGTAATTTGACGTTTTTGGAGAAGAATAATCTCAAGGAAGAAAAGAAAAGACTTCGATTCAATTGATCGCTGAGAATTGCTTTTTTACTTCGATTGATGAAATTTTAGTTTTTCTTTGAAATTATTGTCTTAAATTTAATTAGATGGTCGTAGAATATCATAATTGTTGAGAGAAAAAAATGTTATTTTTGTGGGCAATTTTCTGTGGGAATCTCTAATTTGTATTATGAAAAACTTACCAAAAGATTATAACAAGGTATTCAAAGCCCATGAAAGAAACATTTTCAAGAAAAAGCTTCATGTTGATGATAGTATTTGCTTATTTTATTTTTTATAATTAAATATTTTATTTATTAACGAAAATTATTCAGTGTTTATTCGTTTGATCCCGATCTAAGTGTCACTCTCAAGTCCGATCATTGGGAGTTTTCACTATGGGGAGTTCTTGAATCCGTCCCAAGAAATTACCTTCCCAAGAAAGAGATTAGCATCGATTCTGGGTTCCGACGATAATATGAAAATTCTTGAGTGGGTATCGTCGTCGTAATCGGTTGGTCTTGTTAAAAATTTCAATTTGCACCAACTTTATATTTTCTTCAACTATGGCTGCTTCTATGGAAGCTCGAGACAAGAGATTATCCCTAGCTCTTCCCGTTCTTGTTTCAGCCGCCACTAGCAGAGACAGACAACGACCTACGAAGATGGTCATAGCGGACCGCCCTAGAAAATTCTTAGTTGTGCTGGAAGGCTCAACGCTCGAATCTCTTCTCGACATTAGTTCAGAGAATTCCAGGTCATGTCCAGCAGCGAGCCGATTAGAGATAGGCGAGATTACGCTGACGGCTATCAGGACGGATGAGACGGACTGCTCTATTTGCTTGGACGGGTTAGAGATCCGTGACAGACTAAGAGAGACGCAATGCAGATCTTGCTAACGAGCCCTACCACCCTCCCATATCATATATGGAAACGTCATGAGCTGTCATGGTAGGAGGCACACGCAGTCCAACAATGAGAGAGACCCATGACAGCAGACACCTTTTCCATGCTGATTGCATCTAGAATTGGGTGAAGGAAAACAGCTCATGCCCAGTTTGCCGATTCAGAATGCCACACGGAGCAGAAGACGGCGGCGGCGAGATTGTGCACATGGATTTGTGGTGGTACGACGATGAGATTGATTGGAAGAAGGTGAAGATTGATTCGCTGGATTTGAGTTGTGTTTCACGACGAGAACGATGATAGAGGAGGCGGGAATTGTCGGGAATTGAAGTATCGTTCAAAGTGAAATTCTTTGTGTTGTATGAATGAACAGATCTGTGAGCACTGTGATTGTCAATTGTTTGAACGTGGCTAAACATAATCTACTCGAATTTGAGAAAAATTATTCAAAATCTGTTATTTCATGTTTGTTTTTGATTGAAAATACCAATCGAAGTGGCGAGCTTTTTTGAATAATAAGCAACGGTAAAGTTCGACCGAACCAGACTGGACTAGACTAGACTAGAGCCACTCGGTTTACGCCTTTATGTGATTCGTAATAAGCTCTTAATATAAAAAAACTGCTTTTCATGTGGCTGCGGTGTTTGCCTCTGCGTTTTTTGACGAAAAACGTGATGGGAATGCTTGTGTCATTCATTTTTTATAGTTCGATATTTTAGTTGTCTACAAAAATTCTTCATGGTTTGCATTGTCGCTAATCTCAAACTATAGGGTTTGTTTTAAATTATATCGATTTTATTGAAAAAAATAGGGTAATTAATAAAAAAAAATCATGAAATATAAGGTCAGTGACAAACTAAGTTTTAAACTAATTTTGTTAACAACTAAAATACTGAATTATGGGAAATGAACAAGACAAACCTCGCAGTCACGTTTTCATTAAAAAACATCTCCCTTACGTCTGTGCCAATATGCGGGCGTCCGCGTATACCCCTTTATATGAAGGTGGACGATTGTACTTATATAACAGACATCTGCATCTTCCCATTTACATAGACATAGATGTCCTCTCCCTAGGAATGACGTCTACTTCTTCGCATTTACATAAATGCAGATGTCTGTACGCACTAAAATAACATGCATTCGTTATCTAGGAAGGACATTCATTAATCTGTGAGCGTTAATAGAAAAGATGTTTACGTTTTCAAATATATAATTTTGCTCATATTTGTATAAGTGCGGACATCTGCACGTTAAGAGCAGACATCCCTTCAACTCTAAGGATCAGCCTTAAACGTCTTTCAATGTTGAGAGATGTCCAAGGAACAACCTTGGACGTTCTCTAATGCCATATGATGTTCAAGGATCAGACTTGGATGTCCTCTAACGTAAAGGGACATCCAAGAGACTTTTTTTTATCGAAATACAATGTTTGATTCATTTATTTTTTATTATTCACAATTTAAATTGTTAGCGAAATTAATTTAAGATTTTGTTTGAGACATTGAAGAGTTTTTTTTTGGTTAATTATCCAAAAAAATAATAATGTTTATTTATTTATTTATTTTTGGCTTATTTATACCTAAGAAATAAAAAAAAAGAAATTAACACTGCAGAACTTATAGTTTGAGATCAATGACAAGTCAAATACTGAATAAATTTTGCTAACAACTAAAATCCTGAACTATGAAAATCTAGCCTGCCACCTCACAGTCACGTTTTCCGTCCAAATCTATCGACTTTAATATCTCGGTTTCGTTGACGCCAAGAACCATCGAACAGAGACGAAAGACGTCAATTATCGGGGGCTGAGGGATGTCCCTCTTGCTTGTTGGAAGACGGATGGGAGTTGGAGCAATTATTGGGCGACGACGGACGATCGTCATTGGTCGTTGGATTGAGGAAGGATGTCCTTCGCTCGGAATTGATGACCATGATTGAATCTGCCAATTTCCAAAGGCGATAGCGGACGATCATCCATGGCCGTTGGATCGCAAGAGGGACATCCCTTATAAGGATTGACGGCCAGGATTGAATCTGTCATTTTCCAAAGGCCATGGCAGACGACAATTCATGGTCGTTGGATCGAGCGAGAGACGTCCCTTATAGGGATTGATTGCCAGGATTGAATCCGACATTTTCCAAAGGCGATAGCGAACGACAATCCGTAACCGTTGGATCGAGCGAGGGACGTCCCTGGATCGAAATGGACGGTTAGTATAGACTCCAAATTCTTTTCAGTTGAAGGGTCACATGCAAGGCACACACGTTTTTAAAACACGCGAATTCCCTCAATTAAGACGAACGTCCCTCTTCTATAACAGACGTCCCTCAACCTATTTCAGACGTCTCTTGTCCATAACTGATGTTCCTCGCCTCAAGACTACGTCGTTCTGCCCACAATGGACGTCACTCGTCTTAAGACGTCGTCGTTCAGTAGAAAACGGGCGTCCATCTTAATACGAGGGATGTCTGTTGTCAACCGAATGTCAATTCTCTAAATGCTAAACGACAACATTTCTCCTTTCGATCGAGGTCTCTCATCTCGATTGACTATACTATATAATCCCGAATTTCGAGCGGGGGACATTCTTCATCGATCCAACGACGAATGAAGATAGTCCGATCCAACGGCGAATGAAGATAGTCTGCCATAGCCCGATAATCATTCCAACGACCGTTCGTCTTCCAACGGGCAGGAGGGACGTCCTTCGTCCACCGATAATTGGTGTCATTCGTCTATGTTCGATGGTCCTTGGCATCAACAAAACAGAGGAGTTAATTTCGATGGATTGGACAAGAAACATGATTGCAAGGTCACCGACGAGAATTTTTTATAGTACATAATTTTAATTGTCAGTAAAAAAATTTAGAATTTGACTTGTCATTGATCACAAACCACAAGAACTTTCAACAACAACAAAAAAAAAAAATAATAATAATAATCATCATCATCCTCCATACCTCCTGCTCGCTCTGTCTAAATTCGAAAACGACGTTGCGTCTTATTTCATCAGGGAGTCTTTCAGACTGTCTTTGTGTTTGGAGGACTCGATACTTCTGATTTCTCAAAACCCTAACATATTCACATCTCCGGTCATTCTTTATGGATAATTCAGAGACCCATCGCTTCGATATCTTTGATATTTATCAGCGATTTTGTGGTGATTTGTTCTTTTCTTTTTGTACTATTTATCGCGGTGTCGGTGTTCCTGCTGCCAATTCATTAAGAACTTTTGAATTTGATACGACGATTAGTGAATCGTGGTCTTTTTTTTTTCCGTGTAGAAGAGATACATGCCCTATTTCCTTTTTCTTTGTGGTGGGAAAAGAATTCGGTTGATGTTGCTTGGCATTCTGTCACCTGTTTCATTGCTAAAGTAGAATTTTAGAAACTTCAAACTTGAAATTTGTTTTGAACTGATTATCCATCTAGTGTAAATTGGATTCTTGTCCTAGATGTTTGAGTAAATATAATTGAAGAATTCGGAAAACAGATGAAGCCAAATTTAATGATCTTTTGAATAATTTTAGCTCTATCCTTCTAGAGTATGGTTATGGTAAATGCTTGATGCTTAACTTCTTTTGCAGATATTCAGTCAAGAAATGCTTGTGTTCGGGGGGAAGAATGCTATATTGATGATCAAGAATTGATGGGACTGGGGACTAGTAGTACAAAGAAGGCATTGGATCAGCTATTAAAATTTGTGCAGTCTAGATTGTTGCATTCAGGGTAGACACCTTAACATACTACGGCTTATGATATTGCTCAGGACTAGATAATATATAGGTGTAGGCTATTTGAAACAAAATTTAGATGCATAACCCAAATTAAACCTATACTTAATATTGGCCAGGCTGAAAAACTTGAATTTCTTATGTTAATCTTACTGATGGAAGGAACATCTTTTACGCACTCTGTTGCGTATTTAGTTATTTTGGGTTTGGTGTATGATAGTTTTAACTGCTCTATTTAGTGTGAGTTAGATGGGAGTGTTTTATCTGGTCAGTACCCTTTTGGAAATAGGTGTTTTTAATATGGGACTGGGTTAAGGGTGAGTATGTTTTCATAGATTTAGGTTCTATGAAACCTTTTGTTTAAACATTAAAGATTAAATTTCTTAATGTGGCAGGATTTCAATATTCAAAGAACTTCACATGTTGATGTCTCGCCTAGAGCTGATGGTTAGTTTAAGGAGTTAATTTATTGCTATTTTTTTAGCACCCCCTTCAAACTCTCTCCTTTATTTGCTTTTAGTTCTTACTACATCTTCATAGATTATTGTTTTCATTGCATATCTTAAATTGGTTGATTGACTAATTGATGGAGTTATGAATACCTATGATTTCCATCATAACTTTAGCATTTCTTTTGTGTAGGTTGACTCTTCTGAGTTCTCGCGCTTCTATGATTTTGTTTTCTTCATTTGCCGGGAGAATGGTCAAAAAAGCATTAGTACGTACTCTTTGTTATTGTTTAGTTCTTTAAAATCATTAATGGTAAAGAGGATGTACAATCTTGCTGACATTTATAATTTTTTGGTCATTATTTTTCATCTTCTTTTTGAAATGATATGCAGCTGTAAGCAGGGCAGTTACTGCATGGAGACTAGTCTTGTGCGGGTGGTTTTGTCAACTAGATTCATGGTGTGACTTTGTTGAGGTGTAACCACCACTCAAGTATACAATTATCGAAGACAATGTGTTTTACCACCTTGTCAAGGCTTTCGTGTCTAGATTGAACTTTTGCTGAGTTTAGGGAAAGTGAATAATCCTTTGTTTTTTAGTGCTCACGTTGCGATTTCGTTGCAAACTACAAATCTCATGCAATACTTTGGTCTTCTTTCATTAATCAATGAACTGGTTTGTCAATTAGAGTAGTTTCAACCTTTCTTAGCTTATTTTATTCTATTAATATTTTTCTAGAAAAATCATCGACACAACATATCCCAGGATACCTGGAGTCAAGTTATGGCTTTTAGTCGGTGTGTAAGGGAAAATTTGGATGGATATGATGCTGAAGGTATTCGTAAAATTTTGTTTTCTTGCTGTGCATTTGGTATATTATCTTACATAGGCAGCCTATATAAAATTTACATACATTATTTACACTCATAAATGTTACATCTATAGTTGTGATTTCATTTTAAATCAGCTATAACATTTTCTTTTTTAACAACTTGTACCCTTTTGAGGTAGTGCATCTTAACGTAGGAACATATTTCATAACTACAATTAATTATGGTTAATGTTTTTGACCTTCTTCCGTTTAGATCAAATTTAAATCAATGCTTTTGATCTCTTTGCTATTAATTTCCCATTGTTATTAAAAATCAATTATTTTTCCTTGTTGTAGTAACATGTTTTTCTGACACTTATACTTCTTCAATGAAATGTCATCCATTTATTAATTTTATTTCTTTTATAGGTGCTTGGCCTGTCTTAATAGATGAATTTGTCGAGCATGTCTACAGGTATGATCCTGATATTATACCCCAAATACAAGATAATGAAATAAAAATTCTTTAGCCATTTTCGTCTCCTTTTAGTTTTATTTTTTTTATTTGTTTATGTACCACTAATTTCTAATTGTGCTTCTGGCTTTACTATCTGATTCTTTGTCCAAGCACTAAGGGGAAATAATTGTATGTTAATATTTAGAATTGGAGATTAATATACACATGATCATGGATGGCAAAGAAAGCCCTATTTTACAGAGTCATACACTGTGGCACTGTGGGTTAGTCAGGAATTTCCCCAGAGTGGGGAAGGGATTCATTGTTGGGAACTCGATAATTTAGAAAAATATTTTAAAAATTGGATTCGTTTTGAAAAAATGGAGGCCAGGTCCTTCAGGCGAAGCTTTGATTTGGTCTAGGCTGCCCCCCGGATTCACATTTTCGATATGCTCATCTCCTTGTTAGGATGAACATGACTATTCGAATGTTTATTCTATCTATTTCTGCAACTAGGGAGACATTTTGCCTGAATTAATTCTTGAATGATGCTTGATATTGTCTTGTGCAGACTGTCAGGAACTACCGAAAATTCAAACTTCTGTAGTTGTGGGGATTTAGAATCCCAATCATTCAATCTTGAGGACCGCCATCCCCGTATGTCAATTGTTTTTGAATATGCAATCGATCCTCTAATAATGTCTCAAATCAATCAAAACTATAAATTGTATTTTTCATTGGTGTAAATTTTCTATTTTAGGATTTCAAATGTTTCCTGCTTTGAAGCGGAAATTACCCGATAACTTCCCCGAATCCATGGAAGTGAGTCCAGTTCAGTGTTTTAAGAAGAACAGGTTTGTGGAGGACGAGGAAGAAAGTAGGGAGACTTGTTCTTCTAGACACAACAATCCACTGGGATGTTCCAAATCTCCTTGTGCAGTCGAAGGTTGTCTATCGAAGGGTATTGCCGGCCTTTTTTCGACGCGCTCGTATTTGCAGTTTAATCGGAAAAGGGTTCATCATTCATGTGATGCACATTCTGCCAAAAATAAGGTATAATTATGAAACAAAATTCATTCATTTCTCAAGCTTTGTGTAATTAGATTGATTGCCTACTTAGAAGAGTGCTTTAAAACATGTAGGACTGTTATCTTACATTTTATTGAACAAATGAACCCCTATAATATGGATTAATCCTGCAATTATGTGATGTATTTGGGTTTAAAATATTGAAATATATCGATTATTTTCATCGTTGGAAGAATATGCTTTCAAATATTGGCGGAAGTGAAAAAGTGATGTCAGGTTTATCTTCTAATTCTATACTCTATCTTATTTTCAGATGTGTTGATCATTAATTGGTGCAATTATTATATTATTTTAACTATTTATAATTATATTAATTATTATACTAATAAATAAGTGTGACACTGGAATGTCATGTCAGCAAAGAAGATTAAATTATAGAATTTAAGAATACAACTAACATTACCCTTGATTGAAAAGTGTTTCTGTTCTAATATTTGCTATTGCACGTATTTTTTGATGATTGTGCGTATTTGTTGACACATGTTTATACGTTTATGAAATTAGCGGGTTGCAATGAAGTGGGATAAATAGTCACATCTGAAAGAAATGTCTCGTTATGAAAATTAACAAAACAACCACTGAATTATAGAATCAATGACAAGTTAACTATTGTACTATTTTTGCTAACAACTTAAACATTGAATCATAGGAAATGGATAGAGCAAACATCACGGTTTCATTTTTGGTTAAAAAAAGTTGACGTTTTGCTGCGAAACGTTGTCTTTCCGTGGCTGAACATTGTATTTCCGCTAAACAGATTTAAAATATTACTTTCTGCACGTGGAACGACTACTTGCCGTTGCGGAAAGACAACATGCCACGGAGGAACGCCAACGTTCCGCAAAGGAAATATTACTTTCATTTGCAAAAAGTGAGACATTGGTGATGAGCACTGAAGAACGATGACAAATCAGGAAGAGAAGACTATGTCGGAGCTTCCTGACATCGTCTTCGTCGTAAGATTGCTTGAATTATTGCGATTTTAGTACAAAACTAAAGTAGAATTAGAATTGCAGAGAGTATGTTTCGGAATCGTCTTCGCGGTAAGGATTATTTCAACAAGTAACAGTGATGTATGCGTCATCTATTTTTCATAGTTCAGTGTTTTAGTTATTAGCAAAATTTATTCAACGGTTGACTTATCATTGATATCGTAGTTCAATGGTTATTTTGTTAATTTCCCTATATTTTATTTTCTTTCCAGCTCATGTGACATCATCTCTCTCTTATTTTCAGTTAATTACTACATTGTGCAAATTTTGAAAATCACCAAACGACACCGTATTCTGTGTTTCTCCTACCGTTGGTCAACCGTCGTTAACCACCAGATTTTCAAATTCAAATGAGTGAAAACTCCGCCATTATAAAGAACCTGAAGAGATTAACGAGAGAACTCCTCTCGTTCCCTCGCCATCTCTCAGAAAATCAATCTCCGGCCAGGAAGATGGAGAAGGATGAAGGAATTGGAATCAAAATCTATGGCGTCACTCCACAAGATGGGGCGGAAAAGCCGCCGAACTCCTCCAGCCTTCAGTTCATGCCCCGGCAACTTGGCCGGAAAAGACGCGCCGTGGCCAAAGGCGTCCAGAAAACTCTCTCGAAAACGTCGTTGCTCGCCAACTTCTTGCCCACAGGTACCCTTTTGACGTTTGAGATGGTGCTGCCGTCGGTATACCGCAATGGCGAGTGCTCTCCGGTCAACGTCACGATGATGAACTCTCTTCTTGGGCTTTGTGCCCTCTCTTGCTTCTTCTTCCACTTCACCGACAGTTTCAGAGGCGCAGACGGGAAGGTCTACTACGGGCTGGTAACCAGTAGAGGACTAGCCGTGTTTAAACCAGGGTTGGCAGTGGAAGTTCCGGCGGAGGAGAGATATAAACTAGGGTTCAGCGACTTTGTTCATGCGGCCATGTCGGTGATGGTTTTTGCAGCGATTGCTTTGTCGGATCATCGCGTAACAGATTGTCTGTTTCCGGGGAGCGAGAAGAAGATGGATGAAATGATGGAGAGTTTTCCTTTGATGGTGGGGATCATTTGCAGCGGCTTGTTTCTTGTTTTTCCTAATACTAGGGTTGGAATTGGATGCATGACTTCCTGAAAATATATGTGTATCATTTTCATGGAGGTGGTCTGGTTCGATATTGCTGTGTCTATTGAGTTTGATGTTTTATGACGATGAAATGAATAAAATAACTATGTCTCTCTCTCATCAACTATTTTTTCTTTTCTTTCCAATCTGCAAACACACCTTTTCATTCTTATGGAGTGTGTTATTTGTTGACTGAAAATCTGAAATTATGTTCGGCTCGACTAAAAACCCTACAACGATGACATGAGCGGTGAAACTTTCAAGAGTTTCTGGTTGTAGCGGAGGAATCGAGTAGACATGTGATATCCGCTCGAAAATTTCAGATTTTATGAGGGTCGTCCGAGGCTGCACATGCCAATGAAGAGGTACGTTCGAGGCTGCACATAGCAACGGGGAGGGACGTCTGAAGATACACATGCCAACGACGGGGGATGTTCGACGCTGGTCTTAGATCAGCTTTGGATGTCCTTCAACGACGAGAGACTTGATTATATCAAATGACAGCCATACGAGAATACGTCCATTAATGTTGGCAGTCTCAGTATTTCAATAATCTACAAATGACAACCTTTCACAACTGCAAAGAACACTTTTTGCCCTTCCAAAATCGAGAAAAACCGCTGCCTAATGAGAGAGAGAGAGAGAGAGAGAGAGAGAGAGAGAGAGAGCTGCAAGCCAAAACATACATTGGTTATTGAGAAGGAAACCGGCGACTCCTGGGAAAAACTTGGAATTTCATGAAGGTGAACCTGCATCTTGAGAGAAGATTGTTGCCGGAAAGATTCGGTTCTCCCGGGTTTTAGTTTTAGAACGCTGTGATTGTGAAATTCATCTTCAACAGAGGAATTCTTGGAGGAGAAGTTGGATTGGAATATTCAGAGTATAGTTTCCCCTGCAAATTTCAGATTTATTTATATGTTTCGGCAATCGTTTTCAGTTTGGGAATCTGAATCTAAAGTTGGAAAATTTGTTAGTACAAAAGATATGATTTTTAGAATGTAAAAATTAAACTTTTGGTTGGAAATTATAGGTTAATGCTCGATTTAATGGTATAATCGAACTCAATTTTTATATTTTATAAAAGTGAGCATGCACAGTTATTTTTACTAACAACTTAGTCGTGTGAACCAACTTTGATTGACCTATGTGGGAGTCCTTTTTTGTTACCCACATTCCACTATTAGATAATATGTTTGTTTGTGAATTATAATAATAAGACAGTTGTATATGTCGTATCCCTAAACGCAAAAATCTTAAACCTGATCAGGGTGTTCGTGGCTTTGTGATCGCCGAGTATCATCTTTGTTATTGTATATGTCTATGATATGATATGCTCGAAGTTCGTATGTGACTCTATTTTCACTGAAGTATTTTCTTATTATTCAATAGTGACCTATTTTATGTATGTACCACATTATCGTGCAATATTTTAACATTTGACCTATTCAATGTTTTCTACTTAATTATTATACAATGTTTTATACTTGATATGTTCATTCATTTTTCTTAACTCTAATATTGAATATAAAACTTTATTCTCACTGAGTTTATTCGACTCACCTAAATGACTCCCTCTTTTAAGTCTTAGTCAAGGAGACATTCAACTGCCGACGCAAGACTAGGCAACATTTATTTCTTTAGTCATTTCCTTCATTATCAGTTTTTATTGGTAAGATGAGATATTTGTTAGTATATTGTATTTCAGTTAGACTTCTTGTTATTTTTACACTTCATACACTTATTTAACTTTTATTATCATGTTATTTTGACATCTTTATTGGACCTGTGAGTTAGTCCAACTTTATTGAACTCTTGACATTCATTTTTATTTAAGACTTTTACGGCTACATAAAATAATAAACAATAAAGGTCAAACAATTCATTTCTCTTATAGATCAGGTCATTCTCTGTTCTGTCTAAGGTCCCTCTTAAGATGTGACGAGATAACTTTGGCGTGGTTCGAGTGTTTTTATGACATTTTCATTCTAATAGCAAAAACTCTTGTCTAGGGTTTTTATTCGTTGTTCTTATTTTATTTTTGGTGCAAATTCTTGTTAGTGTTTAACATATAGCAACAAACATTTCACATAAAATCATTAGTTAGGGAAGAAAAAGAAGCATGGAATGGAAGATCAAGAGTAGACAAAGATGATTTTACTTATGGGATCAATGATGCTTAGATAATATGTATTAGTATCGAATATCGATCATACATAGATGATCTAATGGAGTGACTGAGCCCTAAAGACCAATAGTGATAGAGTAGGGAAAAATAAAGATGTGTGTATGTGTGCGCACGCGCGTGTGATAGAGAGAGAGAAGTTAATTAGTTGTTTCAAATTCAAATAATCTCAAGTTATATTTTAATATAAGCTATTTATATGTCGGTTAATGTGACAAAAATATATTATATCTATAGAGATGAATAATGATAGATGCACACTCTTGTGCTAATCCATCATACATAGTTTTAGCCAAAAGTCCTTGCTCATCAACATTCATCCATTTCTTGGGTCAATCCATTGCAAAACAAGTTCACCTCATCAATGTTCATTGGTTCAATTTCATTCCTTTTCGAGTGACTATTGCTTTGTACAATTGTCTCTGTTTTACATGTAGCAAGTCTCCTGTTTGTTTTTTCGATTTTCTTGAGAAGCATATGGAGAGAGAATTAGATTTGGAAAGACGATGTGTAATTTTGTAACAAAGATATGTTTTCTTCGCAACGTATTGAATGTATTGTCAATTATTAAATATGATTAGCATGATTACACAAGATTTAGTTATGTTCAATTGATGGATTATGAAGGATAGATCATTTTATTCCAATAAGAAAGAAGACTTATAATATCACACATTGCTCAATCCAAGAGAGATTTAACAAATAAAAGAAAAATCAATTCTTTTGAGATCATTCGTGTGGCAACTCGTTTGATGAAGGCAAAGACAGTGTTGAAATAACGAACGAGAAACGAAAAAGAGAAAGAGAAAATAATGGACACCGAATTTACGTGAAAAATCCAAGACGGGTAAAAAGCCATGGGCAGAGGAGAGCAATTACTAATAGAAATCGGTACAATGAGCTTTGCGACTTAAGCATATATTTATAGGATACAGGAATCCCTAGTCATACGAAAATAGGAAACCCTAATCCTGCAGGAATTAGGAAACCTCAAATGTCGGCTGAAACCGGCCTGGCCAAAATAAAATCTAGATCACACTGAACCCTAACAGACAGTTTAGGATTAAGTAATTATGAAGACCCAATACATACCAGAAAAGTTGCACAATATCACATGAGAAATGTAGAGGGGAATGGTTAATAAGTAAAGTTTATTATTCTTTCAACCTCACACAATATATTATGGCGGTAAAACTAAAAAAAAAACGTCCAAACTCCACCAGAGCAAGGGTCTAGAGACACCATTATAGTCAAAGTTCAATTGAAAGTGTGACACACACGAATGTTAGAGGGATGATTGTGGCAGCACATTTGGTGAAAACAGGGGCAACCAAAGATCAAGTAACTCTGTGGACTTAATTTATATTGGGAGAGTTCTACAATCCAACTTTTCTTGGAAAAATTGAGAGTGATTCATAAATGAAGTTATCCTTTTAACTCAATACAATATATGCTCTGATCCAAATAACATAATATTGTAATAGCAGGAGTGAGACTTCACATTTCAATTTTTCAATTGATTTCTTTATGTTATTTTGTTCCATTTATTAATTTTGTGTATATGGTTGTATGAGCATGTTTATTTAACACCCTAAGACAAAGTCTCACCGATCATATAACAAACATATAAGAATTAGCAATCGATGCTGGCCGACGCAAAACTTGTCACACATTTGCTTCCCTAGTGATTTTTAAAATACATATTTTTTAACACTGTTGGTATTAATTTTTCTATTTTACGGTGTTAATAGAAGGTTTCATGCATTAATACGATGAACGATAGCGATTTTTTATCGCTCGGTATTATAAAGTGACCAGCACATCATTTAACCAAACATTATCAAAATTAATTTGACATGTTGAAAAGGCCAAAATATTATACTATTGTTGAGGGAGATATAAATGAAATTAAATTTGTTATATAATATGGTTGTTTTTTGTCACGCTTTTTTACTTCTCCAAATTGATAATTTATGATTAAACTAATAAAATATTCTTTGTTTTTGGTTGAAGATAGCTTTCGATGTTTCATTTGCCGTGACACTCACCATAACTTAAGGCTTTTGGGTCATACTTTCTAAATTTATTTTATTTTATTTTTTCAAAATCAAATAATTTGTTCATTCAATTACTGTAATGTTCATTGTCACATAAATTAAGAGACTTAAACTTACAAAACTATGATGAATTACTATAAATTGTCAATATTAGATGCAATTAGTAACACTTCTAAAGTTCCAATGAACTGGGTAAATTATAGCAAGGTGCTCCCTAGTTTGTTGTAGTACCGACGTGTAAAGACTGGCTGACTAGCTCGCCGGCTTCTTCAGCTGGTCAAGTCAGCCCAGCTCGACTATCTGAAATAACGTCTCATTTGGGCTCGCAGACCTTGAACCCTGAGGCAACTTGTAGGTCCTTATTTTTTAGCTCAGTATTGTTAGATTTCTGTGTGACTCGAATTCTATTGAAGTCGACCAATCAGCCGAGCCTTGACCAAACTTTATAAAAAAAACTTTGGGTCTAGACCTGCTCGCGAGCCATGAGTCGAATATATAATTCTATGATTATAGCTAAGTGTCGTGAATCGAATAGATGTGTACTCTAGTTGGATAGATATGATTCTATGGTGGGGATTTTCATGATATATGGAATATACTTTTTCAAAATTATTATGATTTTGGAATAAAATTATTATGATTTTGGAATAAAATCATTACTTAAAGTTGTCATTTTTAAGGGTAGATGACCCTTAATTTTCCAAGGGAACATAAAGAGGATAATGAGGTTGATCACTCATATGAATTATTTGTGCCCTTTAATTATGTTATCTTTTAAACTTTTAATCATTTGTTTATATTTGTATTATCCTTTAATTTCTCATATTCATTCATCTACATCAAATTATTTTCCCCAGCATGGTATGGGACTGGGTGGGCAAAACAAGACCAAGCCGGTGGAAACAAAATCATTGATTTGGTTCGGTTCGGTTCGGTTCGGTTGTGACATGTTTGTAGTCAAATTTAAACTTGAATTGAGAAAAAACCGATGACAACAGTTTGGTTCTCGATATTTGAAAATCATAATCGATAGAATTGAACTGCATTTGCCTATCGGAATTTAAGTTTAAATATAGCCCAAACTTAGACTCAACACTTGATATAACTCCAAACCCAACCTATACTCCGACCAAATCTACCCAAATCTATAGATTTTGCAATATTCTCAAATGAGAACAGAACTAAATTTCACATTTTTGTTCGGTTTGGATCCTACTGACATCGTTCGATCTCTATTCCATTTTTGGGCATTAGAAGTTGGCCAATCGAACTCATTTCGAGTCTTAAACTTGTTGAGAAAAAGAACCCAAATACGCAGCGGAATAAAAATACCTTTTTCTCTCTTTGTGCAATCAAATAGGTAAAGCAAACCAACAAAATTAACGAGATTAACAACACCAATTTTTAGCGTGGAAAACCCCAAATTGGATAAAAACCACGGGACCCATAAACCGCTTAATCAAACCTTCCACTATAACAATAATAATGGGTACACCAAAGTTCTCTCTAGTTTAACAAATTAGAGGCATACAATAATCATCAAGATTGAACAATCTAATCTTGGAAGATAACAAAAAACCGTAAGAGAGGATAAACCTAGGGTTACCGAAAGTGCAGTCCCGCCTTGAAGAGCTTAGACGACGATCTCCACCGTTCAGATTGATGCCCAGGAAGTCACGAACCTGCTGTCAAAGTTCACGCCGATCCAACGGTCCAAACTCCGGTAAACTGAACTTTTCTGAAACTGCCGGCCAAAAATCCGAATCTGTATTTTCTTCTTCTCTCTCACTTTCTTTCTCTCTCACTCTATGGTTTCATTAAAACCCCCTTTTATACTTAGCCCAAGAAATATGGGCCGAGCCTAACAAACCTCCCCCTCGGCTCATATATCGGGCTCGAGCGCGCCCGCTTTTTGCCTGCAAGGTTTAAGCTTTTCTTGAGGCAAAGTTTTCATCATCGTGTTAGATCCATTCTTATCATAGTCAATACCTTTTGTCTGAATGAATCCTTTCACAACTATTCTTGCCTTATACCTAGGCTGCAAGTTGTTCTCATCTGATTTCAATATGAACATCTGCTTGTTTTTCAAAGCTCTATTACCCTTCGGTAGTTTCACCAAGTCATGAGTGTTGTTCTCATGCAAGGACTTCATCTCATCTTGCATTGTATACAACCACTCGTTTTTCTTCTCATTTGAAAGAACCTCTTCATAAGTCTCTGGTTCTCCCCCTTCAGTGAGTAACACATAATCACCGGTAGAATATCTTTTAGAAGGCTCCTTGTCTCTATTGGACCTTCTCAACTGAGGCTCAACCGATGGCTCTATTGGGTTTTCTTCAATTGATTCATTATCAACTGGAAGAGGATCATCTGTCTGTGTATCTCTGTTATCAGGCACTGTAGGTGGACGAACCATACCTGCATCAACTTGCTCTTCATTGCTAGGCTATGGCTTCTCTGTCCCATCCAAGTCTGCAATGGTTTGGTCTTCCAAAAAAACTGCATCTCCACTTCTGATAACTTTCTTGTTAATCGGATCACAAAATCTGTACCCAGACTCCTCATGACTGTACCCAATGAAAATACACTGCCTCGTTTCACTGTCAAGTTTAGATCTCTCATCTCTAGGGACATTCGCAAATGCCTTGCAGCCAAAAACTCTCAAGTGCCCATACGAAACATCTTTCCCTGACCACACCCTTTGAGGTATATCATGATTCAAAGGAACTGACGGCGAAAGATTTATCAAGTCAACCGCTAAACTCATTGCCTCCCCCCAATAGGGTTTCGGCAGCTTTGCATGAGAGAGCATACAACAGATTCTGTCATTAATCGTGCAGTTCATTCTCTCTGCAACTCCATTGTGCTGGGGTGGGGTGTTTTTGGCTCTGTTTTTCTAAACTTGATCCCATGAGTTCTACAGTACTCCTCAAATGGCCCTCTGTATTCACCACCATTATCCGAGCGAATACATTTCAGTTTCTTGCCAGTTTCCCTCTCAACTGACGCCTTGAAAATTTTGAAGAACCCTAAAACTTGATCTTTAGTTTTCAAAGCATAGGCCCATACCTTTATGGAATTGTCATCAATAAAGGTAATATAATAACGAGCACCACCAAGAATCATAGTATCCATTGAACAAATATCAGTATGCACCAAATCTAACACATTTGGTCTTCTTGACGGAGGCAAGCTTTTAAAAAATACCATGTGTTGTTTACCAGCGAAACAATGAGTGCATACCTTTAGCTCTGCAAACTTCAAACCAAGAACTATCTGGTTCTGAGAAAGCTTCTGAATACATTTCTCACTCATGTGTCCAAGCCTCATATGCCATAGTTAAGTAGACGAGTCCTCAACTGTATTCACTACTCCCCCGTAAGAAGTAGCATGCACCAAATAAAGAGAATTCTGTTTCTTTCCTCTGACAACCACCATTGACCCCTTAGTGAGCTTACATTTACTTTCACCGAAAGTGGTTATGGTATGCCTCATCATCAAGTATACCAGTGGAGATCAAATTTAGACAGATATCAGGAACATGCCTCACATTCTTCAGACAAAATCGGCATCCGGCATCAGTATTCATGTAGACATCACTCATGCCTACTATCCTGCACTCTGCATTGTTTCCCATCTTCACATGACCAAACTCACCAACACTGTAGGTAGAAAATACATCACGCTGAGAAATAACATGGTATGAAGCACCCAAATCTACTACCCAATGAGGATCCTGACATGTAAGATTAACACTGCTATCATCGCAAATACTAGTCACATCTCCATCTACAGCTGCTGTAGTATTGTCATCATCAATCTTCTCTTTATCTTTTTGAACGTGTTTTTGTCTCAACCATTTTCTGCATTGAGATTTCTTGTGCCCTGGCTTGTCACAATAGAAACATCTGAAGTCACTCCTTATCTGAGACTTCCCTCGTGATCTGTCATTACTGTCACGGCTCTTCTGATTTCTACTCTTGCTTCTACACTGTTTCTCTGAAACTAGCACCTGACTCTGTGTAGTTAACCCTCGCTCTTTTCTTCTGTTTTCTTTATTCAACATACTTTCTTTCACCATCTTTAAGGTGAAAACACCATCTGGAGTGGAATTGCTAAGAGAAACAACAAAAGTTTCCCAACTATCAGGCAATGAACTAATCAAACATAAAGCATGTATCTCATCATCTAGCTTCATGTCAAGTGCAGCCAACTGATTTAGAATTCCCTAAAAAACATTCAAGTGATCAGAAACTGGAGTTCCATCTGTGTATCGAAGATACATCAATTTTCTGAAAAGAAAAGCTTTATTCTGAGCATTCTTCTTTTCATACAACTCCCTTAGAGTCTCCCAAACCTTGCTGGCGTTTGTCTCATTAGCAACATGCTGATAAACATTATTATCAACCCACTGTCGAATTTTGCCAACTGCCTTTCTGTTCATCTTGATCCAATCCTTTTCTGACATCTCGTTTGGTTTGCCCTCATCTCCCAAAAGTGTGTCTTCATAATCCAGACAACACAATAGATCTTCCATTTGCGACTTCCATATCGAGTAATTGGTAGCCGTGAGCGTAATCATAGTATTGCTACTATTACTTGTCTCTTCCATTTGAAAAACACAAGAATAACCACAAAATCAACCTGGCGCTCTGATACCACTTGTTGAGAAAAAGAACCCAAATACGCAGCGGAATAAAAATACCTTTTTCTCTCTTTGTGCAATCAAATAGGTAAAGCAAACCAACAAAATTAACGAGATTAACAACACCAATTTTTAGTGTGGAAAACCCCAAATTGGGTAAAAACCACGGGACCCGTAGGCCGCTTAATCAAACCTTCCACTAAAACAATAATAATGGGTACACCAAAGTTCTCTCTAGTTTAACAAACTAGAGGCATACAATAATCATCAAGATTGAACAATCTAATTTTGGAAGATAACAAAAAACCGTAAGAGAGGATAAACCTAGGGTTACCGAAAGTGCTGTCCCATTTTTACCCTAACCTGCCACCTTGAAGAACTCAGACGACGATCTTCACCGTTCAGAATTATGCCCAGGAAGTCAAGAACCCGCTGTCAAAGTTTCACGCCGATCCAACGGTCCAAACTCCGGCAAACTGAACTTTTCTGAAACTGTCGGCCAAAAATCCGAATCTGTATTTTCTTCTTTTCTCTCACTTTCTTTCTCTCTCACTCTAGGGTTTCATTAAAACCCCCTTTTATACTCAGCCCAAGAAATATGGGCCGAGCCTAACAAAACTAACCAAATCAGACCCTGCTCAACACTACTACATGAGAATCAAGATATATTTAGACAATTATTGTCACAAACTTATTATTACTGTTAGATTTCGAAGTGACTCAAATTTTATTGGACATGGCCGGTGGGCTCGCATTGTAAATCTCATTTAGGGTTTTGTTTTCTCTACAAATTGATGTAATCTAGAGTCGCAAAACTCGCAATTGTATTTTGATCTTCATAATAGATTATTGCTCTACCCGTGGTTTTTTTCTGAAAGGGTTTTTCCACGTAAATATAGTGTCTCACATCGTATTTTTTTTTTTCTTGTTATCGTTCTATCTCTAATAATTACTTTAAATTTTATTTCAAAATTACACTAAACATGAATGTGCGAAGGTATATAATGTAATATTGGATAGATTAAGGATCGAGAAAACTGCTATCTGACCAACGATTTGACTCGAACCCATCATTAAACTAGAAGAAATTGTCTATACTAATAATAGAGACAAATTAGTGACAACAAAAGTTTGTAGAAGTCAGCACATGAACTAGTCAAGAGTGAATAATGCAAAATGGAAATAATTATAAGAGTGGTTGGTTCTAACTCTAACCAAACTCTGAAAATCATATAATCCTACTTATTTTGTTTAAAATATGGTTGTTTATAGGTCTTTTATGACATACATTAACTCATCTACTATACTTGTCTTCAGCTAAGCTATTCACATAATTAAAATATATCTAGTTATATATGAGTTATAGAAATGCATTGTAGTTAATAGATCAAGAAAACATATTGCACTGTAACGTCCACCAGACTCTCTAGTATAATATTGTCTGCTTTGGGTCGAAGCCTGCATGATTGGGATTATCCTAAAATGCGTTGTACTAGGTAGAAAGGAGAACCTTATTTATAAACTATGTATTTTTCACTCTCCCAAGCGATATGAGATTGTGTATCCCCACTGATATTGGTTAGACCCTCACATGAGTCATCCTGACCTTCACAAGGCAAGCTACCACAATATGTCCCCTCTGGGGACCCGATGTCCTCGTCAATCACACTTCCGATTGAGATTTGGTTTTGGTTTTGGTTTTGATATTATTTGTAACGTCCCACAGTCCTCTTAGTACAATATTATCCGCTTTTGGTCGAAACCCACACAGTTTTGTTCTTGGGGTTAGCCCAAAACGCGTTGTACTAAGTAGCGATGAAAACCCTACTTATAAACCATGCATTTTTCACTCTCTCAAGTGATATAGGATTGTGCATCCCCAATGATATGGGATGACATGGGTCATCCTGGTCTTCATAGGACGGGCTACCACATGCACACACCACAAAATTAAGAGCAAATTCACGCATTGATTCCTGTATTTTAAATTATTTCATTAAAATTCTTATAGTAAACAAAAAATGATAGGCAACAAATATTTTATCAACGTCACCTGGACACGTTAGCAATTTTGGTTTGGTTTAGTAAGTTCTGAGGGTTTTTTCCCTGAAGAACAGGTCGGTTGGTTAATTTTAAAGTTATTAAACCGAACCAAATGCATATTTTATCCTAAAATTAAATAAAAAATAATAAAAATAATATTATATTTATTTTCTAATTTTTATTTTATTTTGATTTAAAATGATATAATAGAGCTGACCAGTCAAAAAAAGTTCTGAACCTTTGTTAATGACGTGGATGAAAGTTATTGGATGAAAATGAGAAAAGGATAAGAATCAACGGCCTTAAATTATCAGAAGAAAGCTGTTGCAGTGGTCTGCCAGTACTGCATCATTTCTCTCATTCTCCGATCAAAATTTAAATAATTATTTTTTATTCTCAACTTAATTTATTGAAACCACGTGGGAATCAACTACTGCCATGTGTATGACCTGGCCGTTTCCACGTGTACATTCTTTGACACGTCTTCATTACTCGTTATTCATTCCGTCAAAGTAAAGTGTAATAACAATAAATCTACAAGGCCATTTTCGTCTTTAACAATGACGGTGAATTAAAAGACAAAGTTCAAACGGCATCCCATATTTGGACTGAAATTTCTAGGGTAAGCAAGTGGCTTGAAACATAGTTCCCATTTTACCCCTTCATGTTTTTTGGACACTTTTGCAAATAATATTTGGTTCAAATATTATTTTTAATGTAAATTAATATTTTTAATATAAAATTTAATAGCAGAGGAATAATTTTTCTGAACAATAATTTTGATTTTTAATTTGGAGTAAAGTTAGGTTTACCTTCTAATTTTATATTCTCCTTTACCTCATACGTGACGCATATTAATTAAAGTGACTAATGTTTTCTTTTAATTATTTATTGTAGCAGTCCTTCATGTGAAAGCTAGGATTACTTATATAAGGGTCTGACTTATATCAATGGAGGTGTACAATCATATATCGTTTGAGATAGTGAAAAATGACTGATTATAAATAAAGTCCTTTTTTTTATCTAGCATAAAGTATTTTGGACTAACCCCAAGAACATAACCGTGTAGGCTTGGGTCCACAGTGGACAATATTGTAATGAGAGAATTGAGGACTTACATTTATAATTTAGCTTAATTATTACATTAATTAATAAGTTACAAGTAATCTTCAAGTCAAAAATTAAACAAAACAATCACTGTACTATGGAGTTAATAACAAATCAACTACTGAACAATTTTCGCTAATAACTTAAACATTAAAGTATGAGAAATGGACGGAGCAAATATCGCGGTTACTTTTTCCGTTTAAAAACATACATTGTCTTTTTTGCAGCAGAACAATGTCTTTCCACTAAACGGATTTAAAAGATTATTTTCTGCACGCGAAAGGATTACTTTCTGCTGCCGAAAGACAACATTTCGCAGTGGTCTTTCCGTAGCGGAACGACAACATTTCGCCTATGGAAATATTACTTTCCCTGCAAAAAATGAGAAGATGACAATGAGCACTGAACGACAATGATGGACCAAAAAGAGGAAAGAGAAGATGGTGATGAGAATTGGAAGAATGAAATCGAGAGAAGAGGTGAATCATGTCAACGTTCGACAACATTTTTAGAAAATTGAAATTGTGGGAATTTTTTTCGACTACAAGAAGACGATGCCGGAGCTTCCCGACATCGTCCTTGCAGTAAAATTGTTTCAATTATTGCAATTTTAGTATAAAACTGAAGTAAATTTAGAATCGCAGAGAGTATGTTTCTACATCGTCTTCACGGTAACGTTTTTTTTCAACAGGTAACAGTGCTGTTTGCGTCATCTATTTCTCATTTTTCAGTGGTTAAGTTGTATACAAAAATTGTTCAGTGATTGACTTGTCATTGATCCTTTAGTACAATGATTGTTTTGTCAATTTCCCATAATTAAAAATAGAATATAAATTTAGAGGATAAACCCAACATCATCCTTTAATATTACACCTAGTGCTCACACATTTACATTTAACTTCTCCCTCCCCTCATTGTCCTCGTTCGTGAACTTGAATTATTTATTTATTTTTGAATAATTAATGATGTGACTGTTAAATCGAATATCACAATCGATGCTAACTTAGACCTAGAAGTAGGCGGGAAATTAAAATGTGATGACGAAATTATTGTTAATAGTATGATTAGTTTAAACAAATTATAGGACAAAACTCTAAAGTAGTTTTGCTCTTTGGAGCAAAGTGACTTTAGCACTCCTTGGACTTTCATGGGGTGAGGTCTTTTTATTGCAAAAGTAACCTCCATCTTTCTTAGTCTTTGACTTTCACATTGTTAGTTACAATCTTTGTTTTTCATTTAAAATCCAAACATCGTATTCTTAAATAGTGAAGTTTGTTAACGATGTAGTCATGTATAATGACTCAAACTTATGCCACAAGCCAATAACTATCGACTCATTCTAAACTACTCTAAAGAATCTTACTTTCTAAGTGCAAAATGATCGTATTATAAGTTCAGTCCAACATTTCAACTCTTTCATCAGTACATAGAGATCTTGGTATCTTATCTCTACTCGAGAGAGCCACTTCTTCTGATTTCTCAAGCTCTCATAAATTAGAGATCTTGGTATCTTATCTCTGCTCGAGAGAGCCACTTCTTCTGATTTCTCAAGCTCTCGTAAATTTCTCTGTCTCTCTGGGATTTTGTTTTCTTTCTTCTCTTTGCATACTCATTTCTTTCTATCTCGCTCTCTCTCTCTCTCCTTCTCTTTTTCTCTCTCGCGAAGAAACCTTCTGTATCCTCCGAGTCACATAGCCATTGTAAACGTCAAGGCAAGAGAAGATTTCTCAAGAAGCAAGGTTAGAAGAGTCAACCACAGTCAAAACTTAAAACAAAGTTAAATAGATCACAACCAACTGAAATTTGACCACATTTAATGGTAATATTAGATCAAACAATCATCCTTAATCACGCAAAACTATGCTTATTGCTATAATGTTAGTAGCACTTTATAATAATTTGACAAAGAATAGAATTGGGAATTAAATGCTTAACAAAATCTAGTCTCATGAACAATGATTAAACTAAGAGAGTGAACCCTATGTTCTTGAATATTTAAAACTAAAAAGAAAAACCCATGAAAATAGTAGATAGTAGGAGAGAAAGGCTATGCCATATTTAATAATTTATACAATAATCTAACCCAAGGTCAGAGTATCTTAACCATGGATTATAAACTAGGGTTATAAATTCTTAGAGGGTTATCTTCAAAGGACAACCACATAACCCAGATTTCTTTTATTATCAACAATCATCATCATCATCATCTTCTTCTTCTTCATCTTCAATCTTGACCAAAAAATCCAACCCATATTTTGTTCTTCCTGAAGGGGAGTTGAGCTGATTTGATATTGAAGGCCATGGTAGCGATGGGGATTTTGAGTTTTTTTCATGATTGAGCTATGGAAATAGCTACAATGGATAGTACTACGAAGTCGCCGGAGGGTGGGGAAGATCGGACGCCGACCGGAGTTCAACCGATCAAGCCTTTACCCTTCAGCAATGGCCTTTTAAAGAGGCATAATCGTCATAATCATGATAATAATCATCACAACCTCAACTCCGCCGCTAACTCCGCCGTTGTTTCCTACAAAGAATGCCTGAAAAACCATGCGGCTAGCTTAGGAGCTCACGCTTTAGATGGGTGTGGAGAATTCATACCTTCTCCTTCTGCAACTCCTTCCGATCCCAGTTCTTTCAAATGCGCCGCTTGCGGATGTCACAGGAACTTCCACCGCCGCGAGCCCGACGAGGCGATTTTCCCGGCCCCAACAACACAATTAATCGAGTACCAGCCTCACCACCGCCACCAGCCGCCTCCTCCTCCTCAGCCGATCAGCCGGAGTCCAAGTTCGGCGTCGCCTCCCCCGATCTCGTCTTCGTACTACCCCTCAGCTCCCCACATGCTTCTGGCCCTCTCGTCTGCGTTATCGGCCCCTCCGGAGCCGGCTAATCCGTTCTCGAACGGTCGGAAACGATTCAGAACCAAATTCAGCCCCGATCAGAAAGAGAAAATGCATCAGTTTGCCGAAAGAGTTGGGTGGAGGATGCAGAAGAGAGACGAAGAACTGGTTCAAGAATTCTGCAATGAAATTGGCGTGGAAAAAGGGGTTCTGAAAGTATGGATGCACAACAACAAAAACTCATCTAGCAAGAAGGACGTTAATGGCGGAACGAATACTCTAGAACTCGCTGACAATGACAACAACTTCGTCGGTAATCTGAATCGCTACGATGACGATGAAAGAGTACATCCCGCCATTAACGGGTCTTCTTCTTCGTCCTGATCTTCACTGGCATAGTAAGCATTATTAGAGTAATCTCAGTGTTGGGTTTTCTGCATTTTCTCTCTTTTCTTAGTTTAATTAATCAATGAGACATCATCATCTAAGCTGAGGATAACTTCAAGAGAGTTTGATCGATCTACACGAAATTCAATTTCTTATAAATCTTGTTTATTTCAGTGTCTGATCATCTTGGTATGTACTTTTACAGACTCTTCTCTTAATTACGTCCGTTTTCCCTTCTCGTTCTGGGTTTTCCTTCCACTCTTCCGCCATGGCTGAGCTGATTTTCTTGACGAAATCACAACTGGGTAGGAACTGCAAATATTAAAACGCATAAAACTCAATTTATTTTTTCTGGGTTTGGATGAAGCTAAGTTTTTTTTCTTTTTTGACAACTTTTGTTGATGAATGTAATGTCCTATCAGAGAGAAAGAGGAGGTTCTTTTTTAATCTTTGTGTCTGAGAGACAGCAGCAGAAAGGGCTGTTAATGCATGTTAGTCTTCCCTTGTCTGCATTAGATTTGATTTGATTTGATTAAATAAGATTTCAGTTGATCCAAGAAGATCTTAACACAATCTATAATTATAATCAGATCATTAGATACTCTACTTTGTTCTTATTATTATTTTAGTACATTGTTAGATTCTAATGACGTGTTTAAAGTCCCAACAATTCAAAAGCTTCTTCGACCAAACTTCATCCTTTTTTTCGCTACTAGTGTTGAATTGCAGTAAAAGATCAATTTTTTTTTGTTAGAGTTTAACTTAATTTATGATAAATAAAAGATGCAAACTTCACAATCACATTTTTCGTTAAAAATTTAAAATAATCTACTAATTATCTGCTACGGAAAAGATATTTTTCTCAACAGAAACTTGTCTTCCAATGCGTAAGGCTGATTTCTGCAACGGAAAAGGTATTTTCTACAGCGAATAATTATTTTCTAATGCAAAAAAGGGTAATTTCCTCAGTATCACCCGAGAGTGAAGCACGACTTCAACTTGAAGCACAACCTTAACCTCAACCTCAAGTATATCCAGTATCTTAATTGGTCTGTTGCCAACTTATATTAAATTGTTTCTACTCACCAGTCTTCAGGACTGAGTCGGTGAACGATAGGTACGAAACTGATAATAAAAATCTTTCAATTATTATATCTAGAAGAGTATATTTTCGATACATTGACTGATATGATGTTATGTTACTGGTTGGAGTCGTGCTGAGAAAACTAAGATTTCACACTGAAAGACTAAGGCAAGTATCCATTGTAAAAAAAATATTTTTTCTGCTGCAGAAAATATCCGTTGATAAAACCAAGTCTTTGGAATAAGACTTACTTTTCGCAGCAAAAGACACGTTTTCACTACAAAAAGAGTATGTTTCACACCGAATACTTATTATTCGCTGCAAATTATAAGTCATTGACCACAACTACTTTATGTATTAATTTGTTGTGAAAAGCCAATTTATCTATTGTAAAAAAAAATTTTAATTTAACAAAAAATATGACTACGATATTTATATTCTTTATTTTTCATAATTTTATATTTTAATTATTCACAAAATTACTTTAAAACTTAATTTATGATAATTTCCTAGTTAATTACAAGTCAAATGAAAATGAAGAAGTTTTGCTGATTGGTTTTAATTAATAAGAAGTTGGTGACTTTCCAACTGTGTCATTGAAAGTTGCTACGCCTTTTTATGTCTAATTTTTCAACGTAATGTGGACTCGATAACCTTTAAAACTATTTTTCAATTTAATAATAATTTATTTTATTTATTTATTTTTAATTAATTTCTGCTTCTCCTATAAGTCTACGACAAGACAGTTGTCGGATTAGAGCAGACGTTGTCTGCTAGGGTTGTCGTGGGTGCCCGACACTAGACTTTTGCTAATTATATTTTACTATTATTTTAATTTAATTAACAAAAAATTGGAATTATTTTCAGAGGAAATTAGTCATTTTTTAAATTAATGACTTATTTAATTAGATTAATTTATAATTAATTATTTTAGATTTTATGATTCTTTTGTAGTTATAATATAATATAAGCTTAATTCATATGACTCTAGAAATATTATATATGCACTATAATATTTTATTATAATATTATACATTTATGTACTGATTAATTATTGATAAGAGAAGAAAAATAAATTTAAAAAAATAATAAAAAAATCATTATTTTTTATTATTTTTGACAAATTAATTATTATTATTATTTCTAACAAATTAACTACTAGACTATAAAAAATTAACGCCGCTAACATCGCTATCACATTTGCTGTTAACGCTTGGACAATGAATCGTGTTTATTTGATGACGAACCGAGGCGGTTTGACGACGAACTGCAGCGATTTGACAATAAATCGCGACAGTCTCATGACTCGCAGTTCTTCTAAAACCTTTGATCGCAAATTTGAAGGCTTAAACTAGCGATTTTGGGGCCGAGAAGTGTTGGTCACGGGGTAGTCACGTGACAAGTTGTAGATCTTTGAGATGTTTTTATATATTATGAAACCAATTTTGATACTCGTAACTAAAGTTATGATCGTTTGAAATTGAAGAGGTCAAAATTATGGTCATGGTTCCATAAACCAGGAACCGCGGCGACTTGATGACAAACCGTTGTAGATTGACGACGAAACCGTGGCGGTTTCACAACAAACCGCTGCGGTTCGTTGTCAAACCACCGAGGTTCATCTGCAAATAAAAAAAATTCATTTTCTTATTCGTACAAAAACCCAGAAAAAACTGTGATTCTCCAATGGACTGTTAAACAATTGTAAATCATTCAAAAATTACAAACATTAACATTTTTTTACAAAATCTTCCATTGGTATTTGTTCTTTTGCACTGCGATTTTGAAAAAGTTAACGTGATTTTCATAAATTTAACGGTGATGTTCATGGCAGCAATTTTTCAAAGTTCAGTGGTTAAATTGTTAGCAAAAAAAGGATTATGATTGGTTTGTCACTAACAATAAAGAAAAATGGTTGAATTGTCATTTTCTCAATAAACTATAATCAATTAAAATATTAAAGGATAATAATTATTAATATTAATCCTCTACCATCTTTTTAACTTGTGATTGAATTTTTATTTTTGTTATTTAACACCTCACTTAAAGTTTGAGACATCAGCAACAAACACCTTTATCATTAGAAAGTTTGTTAAATGACAGATATTAACGCTTTTGTAGACACATATTTTTTAAAATTAAATATCTGCACTTGATGACAAATCTGTGCCCTACATTGTACGGGTGTTGAAGATGAATAAAATATCTATTTTGAGGTAAAAAAATTTTCACCCGTACATGAAATAATTGTGATCAATAACTTATTTTTCGCAACCAAAAACAAGTATCTGTTGAGAGTGTCTGTTGCTAACAACGCACTTTAAGGTGTTAGATATAATAAAAATAAAAATTTAAAGTATCAGATAAAAAAATTAAAAGATATCATAAACATTGATAATTACTCCTTATTAAATTATTTACATCAATAAACTATATTATAATTAGAATATAAGATATTTTACTGTAAATATAATAATATTATGAGTGTGCACAGTATGATTCTGTTTTATAGTCAAATCAACTATTTTCAGGTCTTAAGAAATGACACTCAACTTTGAGTTTTGATTTTAAAAGAAAATCACTTTAAACTTTGGAAAAACGACATATCAACTTCTAGTATTAATAATAAATAAATTAATCATTGTACTTCTTGTTAATAAATTAATCATTAAATTATAAAAAATCATTGTTTTTATGAATATCGACGTTAATTTTTTTTAAATTATAGTAAAAAATAACAAATATCCATAAAAAAAAATTTTTTAAAAATTGTAATTTTAGAAAAGAATTTTAATGAAAAATAGTTAATATCCATGGAAAATTGATTTAGAAAATTTTAAATTATGTAAAAGAATGGATTTAGATGATTTTGAGTTTTATAATTTAGAAACTTTTGTAAAATAATGTTAATATTTTAGTTTTCAAATGATTTAAAATTGTTTTACAGTCCATACGAGAATGTTTGTGTTGTCTGTATTTTTTTACGAAGAATATAATAAATAGTATTTTTATTTGCAGACGAACCGCAATGGATTGACGATGATCCTCTACAGATTAACAATTTAACCACTAAACTATGACAATCCACTGTGAATTAACAATTTAACCCATGCACTATAATAACGATTCTCTGTAGATTAACAATTTAACCTCTAAACTATGATGATCCTCTGCAGATTAACAAATTAACTCCTGAATTATGACAATCCGCAGAGGATTAACAATTTAACTCTTGAACTATGACGATCAGCTGTAGATTAATAATTTAACCCTTGAACTATGATAACGACCCTCTGCAGATCGACGACTATCCACAGCGGATCGACGACGATCCACTGCAGATCAACAAATAACCCTTGCACTATGGCAATCTTCTGCGGATTAACAAATTAACCCCTAAATTATGACAATCTGCGGCGAAACGACAACACGAAAAACATAACCACGGTATTTATTCCATCAATTTCTCATTGTTCAGTAGTTAATATGTTAGCAAAAAAAGTACAATGATTGGTTTGTCATTAACAGTAACGTATTATGGTTGATTTGTCATTTTCCTTTAATTTATTTTAACACTGTCAAATAAAAAAAAATACTAATTATAAGTCTAATCTAAACTTTAAAACAATAATATAAACCTAATTAGGTAATCTAATTAGTAATTAGGTAATCTAATTAAATTGAATTACTATACAATTTAATAATCAAATTACTAATTAAATAATTATTTAACAACTTATTACTAATTAAATAAATCATTTTAATTAATAAAATATAATAATTTAATTGTTAATTAGGCAATGATTTAATATGCATAGATAATTAGCCAAACAAATTACTGCAATCTAATTATCCAATTAATATTTAGGTAATAATTTAATAATCTAACTACTAGTTAGACAATTAAATAATTCAAATACTAATTAGTTAATAATTTAATCACTAATTACTGTTATTCAATAATTTAATTACTAATTAACTACTAATTTCATAATTAATTTACGAATTATTGCCATACAATTATCTAATTAGGCACTAATTCAATATTTAAATGACTAATCAAGTGATAATCAAATAATTTGGATTTTAGAAGGCTTTTTAGTCATTAAAAAAATATCTATAAACTCAAAAAATGAGGATTGTAGTTGTTAGGATTTTCATCACAAAGTTTACCAAAAATATTAGTTTTTAACTAGTTTTTTAGTCGATTGATACGGTTCAATCTGATTCGTAGGTTTTAGAATTGGAAACTGAACCAAAATTTTAGGTTCTGAGTGAAGAAATGGAGCAAAACCCGACCCAAATTGATGGTTCAGATCGATTCTTTTGGTCCTTGTCGTTTCAATTTATTTTTAATTGATCATCCCGTCAATTTTCATCAATAAATATAATGATAGTGTCATATTTTTTTATTTTTAATTTTATCTACGTTAATATGTCCTTGTATATCATATTTAGCTAATTGCTTTCTTCACGATCGATTGTTTAATGTCTGGTTGACATGTTATAAAAATGAAGTTGATCAATTAAAACAAAACCATAAGAATCAAGATCGAAACAAATCTTAAATTATAAGGATCAATATTATATTTTATTAAGAATAATGCTACGTTGACACTCTAATTCTAGACTCTAATCTTATACTTTGACATGATGCTTAATTGTTATCTGCATAATTATTTATATACTTTATTATTTTAAATGTTTATTTAATACCATAATAATTTCATCAATAAAGAAGTAACACGTAACTGTCACGTCATGATGTAAGATGAGAGTCTAGAGTTAGAGCGTCAACGTAGTATTACCCAAAAAACAATACTACAGTCAATTTCAAAAGAAAGAAAAATCAATTAAAACTCGAGAATTGTTCTTTTCTAAAGTTGAATTTGACAAATCCTAGTTGATTCTTCTAGCCTTATTAATGAAGTTGATCATTCAAATTGATAGCATATAATCCTTTTTAAGTTATATAGTTCTTTCATAACAATAATTCGAGTAGTGAGAGTATATTCCTATCTCATGTGAAAGTCGCGCATTCAATACTGTAAAGTATACGCATCCTTCAATTTTTTTAACATTATAAATCAATTTAATGGTGGATCGATTATTTAAGAAGCGTTTAGAATATGGAAGAGTAATCAATCGCGAGTAATTCTCGTCGATTGTGATACTTGCATTGTTCATTTCACCATCAGTTTTCGCCTCCGAAATATCTTGTTTAGCTCTTTGTAACATCTTCGTTTCTTCGATTATCTTCTTGTTTTGTTTTTTTCCATCAAGATAGTTTTCGTCCCCATCCAAATTGTTAAAGTACCCTCGTTATGTTTTGGTACTATTATTATTCTTCAAAAATATTTACGTCAAAAAGCTCGAAGAAAGAAAATCAGAATGATTTTATCAAAATCGGGCAAGTTTAACATAAATCTCACAATTCGTTTGATTTTTTTTTCATTTTTTTTAAACCTAAAATATTTTAAGTCAATGATGAACATGACTTAGTGACATAACATTTACTATTGTAAAATCATGTGAAATTATTTTTACTGTGACAGTTGATGAATGAAAACATTCCTAAATGTAGATATGTTGTTGGAACTTTATATTAAATTGGAAATATGTGTCCCTACCTCCATATGCAATGTAACATGAACTTGTCCCCCAAATTCCATGAGTTTGAGGTGCCAACTTCTGCACATAATAATTATTAATGAACAATAATAATATCTTTAGGGTTTACGCTATCGGTCCCCCAAATTTGAAGTTTTGCCATGTGTTTGGTTTTCAAAATATAATCGCTAATTTTACAACCAAATATTATAAAAGTTATTGTTTTGAATTGTCAATTATTTAGACTGACAAAATCAATGATTATTGTTTTTGTTTTAGTTATATGTTTGTTTCAAAAATTGATAATTAATTAACAATGAGAACGTATTATAGCAGCCAGCCCTTGAGAAGGCGATGATTATCCAAAATAAAGTAATTGTGATTACCCAGTTCATACCAGAAGAATAGCTTTCTCAGTCTCTCACTTCATTTGGGAAAGGTGAAGGTGAACAATTCATAAGTAGAGTTTTCATCTCAACCTAGCCCAATAAATTTCTGTGTAAAATTCAAGAATAAAATTATGTAAATTTTTACTCAAAATGGACAATATTATCATAATAGTACAGAGATTCTACACTTATAGTAAAATATTTTATGTATTAGAAGTTATATTTGAAGAGAAACATTTAGAAATCACATCTTACTAGCAATTTTTTTGTCAAATTTATTTAAATAATGTGTAAATTAGCTAGTTCTAATCACCTAAATTTATGAGGAAGGCTTCTTTTTTGACCACTTATTTAGGATTTGCTACTTGAACAACTAGACCAGCTAAAGAAGGCCTACCTTTGTCCTTTTTTTAAGCCACCCAAATTTTCAAATAAATAAAATAAAATGTGTTATTTGCTCTTAAAGTTTAAGATTTTCAATTGAATGTGATTATCATAATTTTAATTGTTCATATAAATCATTACACATTCAATTTCATTTTTAAATACTCCGTCGACTAATTTCTTCAATAAAATTATTGGTAATATGCCATTCGAGCTTATTATAATCCACGTAAACAAGTTGACGTAAAAAGAAAAATCTATTTTTGTTGAAAAAAAATTTAACCGATCATCTCAACCAGCAGTCAAACACGTAAAAATAAATAAATAATTAGCCGAACAAAAGATTTTTGCTAACCTTAATTGTTAACGCAGATAAAAACACCGATGCATGACATTTTTTGTAAAATTTATTGATAAAAATCGAACAAAAACTCATTTAAAAACAAAATGAAAATTATAATAAGAAAATTGAATATATGAAAAACAAAATTAAAACAAATCATAGGCTATGAGGATAATTAGTGTATTTTATCATAACAAAAAAATCCAACTTACACTAATCTTATAATTTGATACTCCGACGTATTATCTGATTGTTATTCATTCATTAGAATAACTGACAATTTATAATACATCATCGTTATTTTGTCAATAAAAGAATGATAAATCAGATCGTGAAATTAGAGTCCACGTGAAACATAACTAAAACAATAATCTTAAACTTTATACGTTAAATTACTAAATCTATTTTTTATTTATTTTATTTTTCTATAGTTATATCTTGGAAGGTTTAATCTTGAGATAATGAATTAAAAGACCCAATTTGTAATTTTTTATTTAATGAAAATTAAATATCCTTAAACTTTATTATAAAAATAAAGCACTTTACAACTCAAATTGTCACTAAAAAAAAGTAGAAAAGAGGATGGAAAAATAGAATAAATGGACCACATCCCCAATGTGACCAAAATAAGTGCATTTATTAATGGGGGTGTGGTCCAACAATTTTTAAGTCATATATCCCTAACAATCTTTGTCTTCAATATTCTAATTTCTTAGCCTTAGCAACCTCACTAAATCTTCATACCATGTATTAATTGTCACTATTTTATTAACTTTATGTTTTTATGCATTTTCAAATTGGTACGAGTCGGTCCTTACATATCGAATATTCGCCTTCACTTTGCCTAAAAAAAATTTTTAAATCTCTGCTAGATTTAAAAGAATTCGACGTATCGGTTTTCTTGTATGCTCTAATTCCGTGAGGGTTGGTGATGAATGTACACAACGAGAAGCAAATCGGGAAAGAGCTTGCAGTGCCCCAAAAATGGTGGGTGTTACAATCTCACATCGACTTGAGGGAAATGAAATGTATGATATATAAGTGGATGACTATCCATACCAAGTGGGTGCGTTTTGAGCCAGTGGTATGGGATGTTGGCCCAAAAATAAATCCGTGCAGGCCGAAGATCACTCAAAACGGACAATATCTATTTGGGCTGAATAGTTAGCCACTTAATATCAAGGCACTACAAAGCTTGTGTCCTATTTGTGTTTGTATGGATTATGCTGGCAGTATTTAATAAACATGTAAATTAATGAACATTATTTTGAGTAAATATAATTTATAATTTTAAGAGTTTGGGCCAATTTTAAGTCACTACATTTAGGTTGTTATGGGCTTTTGGTCGTGACTCTTTTCCTTTAATTATTATTCCTCCTCCTACGCCACCTTTGGCATCCATTGATGACTTGCAAAAGCTCATACATTTCTAGTTAGCATTAGCCGAATCCATCGTTTTTGTGAGTTCGAGTCATTCGATCAGACCCGTGTATGACTTATCAACGCATTGCACGTACATTAATTTGGAAACGGTCCAACTCGATCTAGTCCGCTAAAAAGAGGGCCAAGTCCGACCCAATCTTGGTCGAACCTTGGCCTGGACTTTTGTCCTCTGCTGACCTCGAATCATCCGGTGGTCTTTGGACTGGCCCGAAGGTCGAACTGAGGTAAATTTTCTTGACTTTGTAAAATAGGGGTCGTGGTTCGCGCTTGTCTTTCAAAAATTGAGAAGTTGAAGTTGCACTCTCGCCCCAGAACTGTGAGACATAACAGACCGGTCCAAGATCAGGCCTGACTAAGTCCAGCCAAGCATAGACCGGTCCAGGCTGAATGACAATGATACGCATAAGACAATGATATGCATAAGATGCATGCAGGTACCTTCTTCAAACAAAATAACAACTGAAATTCTCGTACAACAACAGCAACCTGCACATCCACTCGAAAGTGCGAGTTGTTCGGGATTTCAGAGAGTAAAAAATCATGGCCTGATTCAGAACAAAAAAGGGAAAAAACAAGTGATCCTAACTGCATAAACCAGACCTCCAATGACTTGAGCCTTCAAAATTATTGATAAAAGACTTTTGCACTAACCTAAAATGAACAGATGCCTTGAACTTCAAGTCCTCCCATCAACTCTTGCTCATAAATTCAAGATATGTACATCATGGCATCGAGTCGGCTCGGGCAATGCCTACGGGTATGTACAAAAACCTACCTCAGCGCCTCCTGCAGTGCTTACAGCTTCTGTAAAGCCCAGAAATTTCAAATATTACTTTCTTTTTCAATCATTCACCACCTCTGGTCACAAAAAAAATATAATCCAGCTTTTGGCATAGATTCCTGATTTGTCTTCCATATAAGCAAAACTTTCTACTTGTTCCATGATCTCAAATATGGTTTCTCCGTTGGATCACTCAAAGTAGAGTTATGATGGGGCATGCCCATCCATGCCATATCTTCTGGTATCAAAGTAGCAGCTGCTTCGTGTCCACCCAAGTAATCGAATGGATGGGATGCTTGAGGTAAAACGGGGCCAACCCTTGTTCCACCGCCTAGGATTTCATATCTCCTTGGCGAAATATACTGCTCAGTAGAGCCCGTCGAACCCATCGAATTGTTATACTGTGATAGGACACTGAACAAACTCTGGTCTGAGCTGCTTCCATTCCCAATACTCTGGCTAGGAACTGTAACCATATTTGATGAAGTCCACCCACTACAAACTTGATTCTGAACAGAAAACCAGTTTGGTGCTGACAAAGTCCCACCATTGGAGTGATTTTGGAGAGGAGTGGGCATATGAACAGAGTTGATGTCCCAATTCTGCAAATTGGCTGGAGCCAAATGTTCCTGCCTGGGAATTAAGTATCTACCATCATCAACGTAAAGATTATCTGAAACATTTTGTTGCAAATAAATCCCGTCATCTCTACTGTGCCCCAGAGGCAAGGATGAAAAAGAATGCTTCTGAAACTGCCCAGAATACTCAGCATTTTCTGCCAAAACATTGTTTGGTTGCTGTAAATTTAAATCTGCCTGCTTTCCCTCAGCATGGTAGAATAGTTCTCCCTGCCTTTTGATTAAAGAATTAAGTAATTCACTTCTATCTTGATTTTGATAAGAACCAAAGGTGCTGTCATCTAATTGTGTGGCTGTCAATCTTTTACCGTAGTCTCCGCTACAAGTATTAGATTCTAGAGCAATAGAATGCTTTTTTCGATCTTCAGTAAGTAGAGAATGCACATGAGATAAATTATTGGTAGATTCATATTCATGGCTAGCAGAAGAATCAAAATAAGAGTGAGGCACTCCTCGCCAGACATCTCCATCAAGTGGAAATGGCACCCTCTTACTAGCTTCAACATCTTCAGATTTCAAATTTCCTGGGTATCCACATTGTTCCAGCTGAGTATCATCTAATTTTGTATTCTCGTAATTTTCTGAGTCCTGATCAATATTATTGACTTCATGGTCAGCAGAAACATGCTGCAGAAATTGGTTGCCTAGGGGGCAAGGACAATATTTTTCATCGTCTTCCACCAAAGTTTGGTTCTTCGACACTTGCTTATCCTTCCATACCTGGAACAAACTATCACAGTTTTCCGATTTCTCGTCTGGATCCCCCATCTACAAGTCATTAAGTTAATATAAACACTGTTACAGACACAAGAATGCTGCAATAATTAAAGAGTAGTGAAAAAATGATAACAGAAACTAGGGGAATAAAGTGCAAAACTATAAACCATCATCACCTTTGTCTGTTTGTTTTTCAGGTCTTGTTCTAACGAATGGATAAGCTTCTGTCTCAGTAAATGAATTTCTCTCCGATTTGTATGTGCAATGGGGAGATGAGTTTTTACTAACTTCAACCTATTCCAAGAAACCAAGTATGAGCAAGACGAAAAAATGCTGTAAAAGCAGAAGATTACAATTAGCCAATGTCTTTAAATGTACTTAATTGATCACAAACTTACCAGTGCTCATGCAAGTTCTTCTGTTCTTCCTCCACAAATATTTCATATGGTTTAACATGAAAAAGACCCATATTGCCTAAAACTTGGTTGAGAGAACTAGCATGAATGCTCTTACCAGACTGCTTCATATTCTTGACAAGTTCATGTTGCCTTTTACTAATCTGAAATATATCAAAGCAAGAGCACCAGAATAAGATTCTACCAACCAATACGCGCAAGAACTAAATAAAATAAAAGTTTCAAAATGTAAAAGTAAAGGAAACTGGTATTTTCCATCTTCACTCCCTAAGATTTATTCCTTTGACTCAAACCTGAACTAAATAGAAGTAAATGTTCTCCCTCAGTTTACAGGTGAATGAACCATAAAAAGATGTATGGTTGAGATTTATAATAATTAAATCAAAAGTCCAACCTGACACGAGTAATAATATCAAAGTAGTTTTTTCGGAAACTTAAGTTTTTTGTTCCACGCTGCCTATGAAATAAAAATTTTAAAATGAATTTGTACTAAGAAGCACTTTTCAATTTGTTTGAATAAATAAACAAAAGGCACTCCTATCGTATTAGGTTGCATCAGTACATTGAACCAAATATCTTACCCGATATCTAAAATGTTAAATAACATCTAACCTTAAAATAAGACATATACTTAGTCCCATCACTACAGAGATCATGCTTTTGTAGATTGTCTCCTTTCACTGCTCTACTTTCCTCATCAAACAAATCACGTGAAGAAACCAATGAATTTCCAAATTTCTCCCCTACAAGCCCTTTCTTGGACATCCTGACAATTATGACAGAAATGAAGCTCAAGGATTTCCTCATCAATAAAGAAATATTAATAGTGTAACAAAATTGTCAACAGAACAAGATTTTTATGTAAATTACACGCACTTAAATTTATATTACAACTGATCAAACTAAAATATACTGCTTCATTTGCTCACATACTAAGATAAGACATTGTTGAAGAACACGTGTATTGTACAAGCAAGCATCATTGCCTACAATGGGTCACATAATCATTCCAATAGCACGCAAAGATAACATACTTCGGAATAGGCATTTCAACCATCTACTTCCTCAGAACTATATTCAAGAAAGGCATCCAGTTAAACACATTAACGAGTATTGAATATGACTCTGGTCGTTGAATTGTGACACTTCTTTTTGGTTTTTATAACATATTGAGAGATTAAAATTTAGACTTCTCAAATGTTTTGTTCTATTCAGTAGCTATGATGTAATTACTGCTCACTGAACATTTAATGCACAGAAAAAGCAATACAAACCAAGCACTAATTTGGAAAGCATGCTTGTTTATAGATTTTACAAAGGGAGCCGTTGACTTATAAATCACTAGTCATGGAAAACGGAAAAAGAGAGAGGGAGAGAGAGGGATGCTACATTTCCACTGCAGAGAGTTGCGTACCGTTTTGAAAGTCCTCCCCTGTTCTTCACTGAGGAAATCAGGTTATCACCACTACTTGCTATCTCATCTGCAGCACCAGAATCTGATTCAGATGTAGCCATGACATCATCACCCAAATCATCAAAACTGCATTCCTTTTCCTGTGAGCACACCTTTTTCTCTGCATTATTTCTTGTCCTGAAAATTTTCAATTTACTTTTTAGCTATTATTATAAAAATCACGAACTGTAGGGGGAAAAAACCAAAAAACAATTGACAGAGAGCTGATATTATAATAGTTTTAAAAAAAAAGTTTCCACTCATGGAATCGCGATTTGCAACATCAAATCAGATTGAATCATATCTGAATTGAATTATAAAATTTCGCAGCGACCACAATGAACAAACTGCCAGATAGTGTTAACAAAAAAGCAAACTTCCGGTTATGACAATTAGCTTCATTTAGCACAATGAATTAAGCTAAAAGGATGATTGTAAAAAGAAAAAAATAATGGAAAAGTACACCTCATTCATATGGTACTGAAGTTCCAAACACACGAAGCAGATTCAAATTTTTAAGGTTTTACAGACAAGGGAAAGCATTAACCTCCACATTCGTTCTAAGCTTTCCTTCTCCAGATCTTTCCAGTTTGTGAAACTCTCCTTCAACTTCAGTAAATAACTGATCATACTGCCATAAGAATAGGAGAACAGATTAACCAAACTCATTCAGTTCAAAAGCAACAGAAAGCATAAAAGGAGTGTTGGTACAGATTGAATAACGCTTAAAAAATTTAGTACTACAGAAGAATTCATTGATGACTACAGGGCTCAAAAGAACATAATATACTTCACTTACTTGTTATGATAACTTTGCAACTCTAAGCAGTACGCATTTCTATTAACCTGCAGGCTCTGTTCCTGGCAAAGCACTACATCTGGGTGACATTTTCCAGAGCAAACTGAAGCACTCCTGAAAGCATCTCGAGATAGTGAAGACATAAGTCACTGGATAAAACAAATGCATGAATCTCATACCAAAAAAAACAAGGATATCAATTTACATTTTATTCTAAGTAATATAATCCAAAAAAAAAATTGAAGTAAACTGTTCAAGGGAATAATAAGCAGGAACAGTTAAAAACACAGACAAAATAATAGTGTTCGAGAAACCACTATGGTGAGTTAAGTTTCTATAACTTTTAAAAAAAAAAAGAAGAAATTCTCCTATAGCAACAGAAAATAGAGAAATTAACAGAAACAAAAAAGTAAATTTTAACACATTTACAACCAAATTAGTGTTAAGTCAGCAAAACTTTCTTACATCTAATATCCATGCAGTAAAAACTACGTGATGTGAATAACCAAATTTGCGTAAAGTCTGCTAAGTTCCCACTTGGCTGTGGCTCATGCCACCACACTATATCCACTTTTTTCTTAGCATCTATAGAAAAGCCATAATAAAAGAATACTATCACCCATCAAATGAATTATGTGACAGATTACAAAGGTCGACGCCTACATAAGCAGAAATCATTAAATTTATAGATAGGCAAAGAAGAGAAGAAAAGATGAAAAAGGAAATTACATGAAGGGGCAGCATAATGGAAGGGAAGATGTGGAGAGTGTCTAAACAAAAAGAATTAAAAGAATTGTTACTTTTAGTTTTCTATAAGAAAGAGATTTATCACATAAACTAAATATACATGCCATGAGAGACAAGGGTTTCCAAAGTGAAAATTTTCCCCAGAAAGTAATGCCTTCACTACTTGCTCTTTCTCTAGTCCTCCTGGAAGGAATTGCATAAGATGGTTTCTTTCATTTTCTGATAGATAATTCTGCCAAACCTGCGAGAATTTAAATAAAATTAAATAAGCTGAAAAAACTATAGTGCAGGTGATTATAATTAAGAATAACAAAGTAAAATATTTCACCTCATGTGATAGCACTTCTTTCAAATTTTCCAAGTTCAAAATTTCTTGAGGTATGTCAAGAACATCACCTAAGATATTTTTATCAATCATCGACTTAACAAATTCCTTCAAATCTCTCCAGCTTAAGCCAATTTGTTCCCTTTTGGCAACGACGCTTCTTTTATTTTTGTCCCATCTTAGAGATATATGCGACTTAAAATTCAAACCATTTTGAGGCAATACTGAATTCTTCTGTTTCAATCGGGATCGTTCTTTAGGATTGCAATCGAAAATATTCGCAGAATTCAATCTTTTTCTCCTCTGATTGGCCGCCATTAAATAAATGCTGTCACAAAACAGCTTACAAAATTGTATTCAGATGCTGCCTTGATCACCTTTTGTGTCCTAAAACATTCAATAAGAGAACAAATTGAAATTAGTTTAATCTTAAGTAATAACTCCGCCAGCTAACCCAATACAGGGCTCGAATTAAAGATTACAAGTCATAAACAACATAACGTAATTTACTCAATTCTAAACAACTTTAGTTTATAAGCAACGAATGTTAACAACTTTAGTTAAAACATAATATTCTAAGGTAACAGTAGGGAAAAAGAAAAATTTAATCCATATTAAAAACCAAATAAAGAAAGGAACCCATACAACTTTAAATCATCTGAAGTATAATCCACAAATGTTATCAAGTACAAAGCTCAAGAAGTGCTCTATTCCTTCCTCTTACATCACAACTTATTTGTCAGCGATTCTCATATAGTTGTATAACACAGCACTCAATCTATGGGCCAATAACTATCAAGTAAGAAAAACTAAATTAATCCATTCTACAGAAAGTATACCTCAACTGACATAATTAAAATTTTATTGATCAATAATTATCTAATGAATAATATACCATTGTGGTGCTCTCACCCGAAAAGTAACTGATGAACTTGGTTTTTTTTTTTTTTTTGCATTTGACTAATACTTTCTTCTTATCTTATTAATCTAAAAGCATGAAACTAAAACATTCAAACTCCATCAGACTCTTGAGCTAAAAAAGACGCATTGACTCTCTCCAAATTGACTAAAATGCAAAAACAAAATTTTGAAAGTTGTCCCATATTTTGACTCCAAAAATTGAGATATATTTTCAATGGAAATAACGCAAAAATAAGTGTAGACAAGGAATCCTCATCTTGCAATGAAAAGGGAAAAAGAAAAATTTAATCCATATTACAAACCAAATAAAGAAAGGAACCCATACAACTTTAAATCATCTGAAGTATAATCCACAAATGTTATCAAGTACAAAGCTCAAGAAGCATAGGATATGATATGGAATCAGACACATAAGTGCACAGCGTAACAACTCATCATTTCCAAACGATTAAGTATCGAAGGCCAATGTATTCTATGTTATCAAACTAAAAACGGACAATTTCAAACTTTTCCTATATGTTGATAAAAACTCAACTAAAAGTAAGAGTTTCTTCTTCAGGAACATGGTTTGTTAATCCCCATTAGATTAATTCGACCTAACGTTACCCAATATGTTCAAACAAAGGACCAAAGAGCGAAGGAATAACTACAAAAATGACTAACTTGCAAAGTAATTTTATCACTCAACTTTCAAGACAGACCTAACAGAAAATAGCAAACAAAAAATACTCACATAGGCAAAATATACAAAGAAACACCAAGAAAGACTTCAAAAACCAAACTCCACAAATTTAGCAAGTTCTGGAAAAAAAAATATTAAGCATTAAATACATCGGCTCCCGACATCAGTAGACAGCCACGCATAAATTACGAGCCGCAAGAACATCAAAGGACTACAAACTGAAGCTAAATTAAGCGAATATCTTCATACCCTACCAGGAGGACATTCGTGACAAACCTGCGGCGTTCTACGAATGGATTAAAAAAAAACAAAAAAGACATCAAAATATCAGTAAAATTACATCCAGAGATTGACAATTACAGCCGAGAAGATTACAAAATCGTAGCGAGTAACCGAGGAATGTAAGCGTTATCCAATCGGTTTGGGGGAAGAGAGACCGGCGTAGAGAGAGGCGTTTACTCTCACATTGAACCGTTCGTTCGCGCGCTGGGCTCGGCTTAGCTGCAGCTTCTCTGCTCTGTCGTTAGATAAAATTGATACGGGTAAATTAGGTTTAATCTCAATTTTATTTATTTATATTATAATTAAAATAAAATATTAATTACACTAATTAATAATTATAAAATAATATTATATTATAAAATAAAATAAATAAACTCAATATCTCTCGATTAATATTAAAAATAAATATTTAAATATTTTTAAAAAATAATTAATTTTAATAAATGAGATAGAAGAAATAGTAATTATTAAAAATATTTTGTATTTTAATTTTAAATTATTAAATTCGGTTATTTATTTAAACTTTCAGTTAGATTAGGTTAATATTTTAGACCGGCCGTACTCCGTCTGTCTTCCTCGTCAAACCCACGATCCTCCCCGGCCGAAACCCAACTCCGTCTTCGTCTCTCAGTTCAAGCAGTAGATCTACCAGAACCCTTCTTTCTACGGCAGAACAGTAATGCCGTTGATTTTTCTTTTCTTCCTCAAAGGTTTCCGATTTGGCAGGCCTGATTCTTGCTACCAGGTCTCTCTCTTTCTCTCTCTAGAATCATATCTTTTTTTTTTCACATTAGAATTCAGTAGATAATCTCGTTCGCCGTCGATTACAGGTATGGAAAGATGGGAGTGTACAAGACCTTCTTTTTCGGTAGCCCAAGCGTTAGGAATGTACAGACGAGCAATTCATTTTTGGATACTCCAAAGCCAGGAATGTTCTCACCGTAAATAAGTAGACATTGTTAGGAGGCGGACCCAAAATAGAGTCAGTTCGAACAAGTAGTTAAGTCCTCACAATGAAACAAAATAAGTCGCCCAAGAAAAGAGAAGTAAAAACAAAAAGTCTACATCTAAGTTGTTACTCTTGACCATTCTTAGAAATGTTCGTTGGGTGAGTAAATAATTCAATAATAAACTTATACTAAATGTAAAATACATATAAATTTGATTTTAAATTTTACATCAAAACCATAATCGATCAAAAACGTTATTATCGTGCATGTACTAGTTAGTGCTATAGTGGTTGTTTTGTTAATTTTTTAATTTTAAAATAGAGGATATTAGTTGTAAGTCACCCAAATTATAAGGTTTGAAATGATAATTACTGAAAGAAAATGATGAGACAATTTCAATTAACTTTAACATTAAAAATTAGCAAAAAGACTATTTGAAAATAAAATTGAAAATATAAAAAATTTAACGAATAAATTAAAACTATAAAGATTATATTAAATTCAAACAACACAAACTATAAAGATAAAAAAAAAAAAAAAAAAACTTTATTTTTAAATATTTAAATAATTTTATTTATAAATTTAGGACTATCTAAAATTACATGTACATAATAACCTAATAATAGGAGGGTGTATGAGCAAATCTTGCAGTGCAAATTTGAGCTCGCACGGAAGGTGTAATGGTTTAATCACTGTTGCACACGTAATAAATAATGCATTTTATGTAAACGAGAATCTCCTTGACCATATGAAACTCGAGTTGAGACTATTACGTTCAATTTAGTTCTAGACTCGAAATGAAACTCTCGAGAGATGGTAAAATCTATTATTGATTAACTAAAGATAAGTACTGTGTTTTCATCCTTAAAACGTTATCGAGACCGATCATTCTATCAAAACCTACTGATCTCAACGTTAGAGTACGGTGGTTCGAACTTTATCTGGGTTGGATCAAAAAGACTCAATGCAACAAAATTATAGATTTGTTGTCTCGAATTTTTTAAAGTTTTATAATTTGTCTCGTGCAAATTCTCATTTGTAATTTTATGTCTTCTCAATAAATTTATCTAATTTACTCGTGATATTTTATCGGTTGAGTATTTTTTATCGGCTTGAGATGTTTTTCCTCTAATTCATATAATTGCCCTTAAAAAAGTACTTTTCTACTTATCGAATCTTTGAATATGAAATCTATGTGTTTACGACGAATCCAATGCAAAAATTTGTGAGAGAATGAACTTATTATGTTACTATATACGTTTTTCGGTCATTGTTAGAATAGAATTTAGGTCACGATATTCTAACAACATATAATATATTCAGTATAATTACATCAAATGAAATATTGTAAAAATCTTTTAGACTCATATAATCGTTTACGAGTAGTATTACGTTTACACTTTGATTTTATATTTTAATCTCAAATTTTGATGTGACGTTTACGTGTCATTTATTTTTTGATAAAGTTTTATTAGTACAATATTAATAATTAAATTAATGAATAAATGACATGTCAAAGTGTAAAATTAGAGTATAAATGTAGTATTATTCATCGTTTGTATATACGTAATTTAGTGAAATTTAGTGTGCGAGGAAAATTGAGTGAATCAACGTAACCATGGTAGGTATAAATATTAATTACAAGTGAAAAATACGAGACATTTAACAAATTTCATTTGAAATTTGATTTATTTTGCTAACGACCCAAAGAACGATGACACTTTTGCTTAAATAAATAGTTTTACGATATCATGCCCTTAGTTATACGAACGTCTCTCACTTAGAACAGACATCCTTCTCTTAAAACGGATGTCCATCTGATTATTTACGTCTTTCGTCCATTTGTTGGATTAGCCATGGACGTCTCTAGTTGTTGTGAGACGTCTGTTGTTGCTACCTTGGACGTCTCCTTTTAACGATCCTTGGCGACTTGGCGTTAATGAAACTGCAGCGTTAAACGTTGACGGATTTTGACAGGAAATGTGACTATGAGGTTGGCGTCGTTCTTTTTTCATAGTTCAGGATTTTAGTTGTCCGTAAATTTTCTATAAGATTTGAGATGTTGTTGATCTCAAACTATAGGGTCTTTGGTGTTAATTTCTCTTTAATTTTATAAGATAATCTTAGTCTAATATATGGTCTAATAGTTAGTTATTCACCGGTAAAACAGTTATGCAAACACTTCCCTTCCAATAATCCTTGAAAATCAAAGAAAAAGAAGCCTGGCTAAGATTGAGAGATTAGAGGGGAAGACATGAGAGGATATGCTGATCGAATTTGCAGACGAACTTTCCTTCTTTTGATTTGTTGAAATCACATCACACAACGCAAAGGCAGAGTATATTTGATGTTTTGTAGGCACCACCACCAACGTCGTGTGGAAGAAGACTCCTCGCGCCTTCCAGCCGATCACCGTTCACGCTGGAGATCAGAAGCCAATCGCGAAAAGCTCTTGGGTTTTTCTTGATTTTTTGTCTTCTCGTTGCGCTATTTTTCTTTCATTTGGAAGAGTAAGTGGCTATGAAGCGCTTGGGGTAGGAAACTTTTAACTAAATGCCCTAGAATCGGCTTTGATCGGAGTTTAATTTGCGCATGATCTGTTTACGATGTTATTGTTCTTCTTTTTTTTTTTTTTCCTCTGTTTTTGGAAGTTATTAAATCTTCTGATCTTATCACGGTTATGGCCTTTTTTTGTTACCTATTTTATAGATGACAAATTGTGGTAATCGTGTGAGTTGAAATTGGACAAATTGTTGAAGAATGGAACGGTAGTTTCCTGCTCACTGAATTTTCATTTTGCTGATATGTGAAAAATTTCTTGGCTAGACTTTTGCCGAGTGGGGTGCTTGATTTCTTATTTGTTATAAAAGCACAATTTTCTTCCATTTGTAGTAGACAACATTGGAGGTTTGGTTCTATAATCTGATTTGCTGAATTTAAGTCAAGGAACAATATCTCCTCCCATTGAAGAAAGAATTCAGCAAATCAGCAGCATGATTGGCGTAATGGAGGAGTAATCACTGTATCAGGACTTAGTTCATCTGAAAGAAATCGTGCATTGGTTGGTGAGCTCCATGTGTCTCAAGTGTTGCCTACTTTAAGTAGAGAGGGTAGGGATCAACATTCCCTTCGAGCATCAAGAATACTACTGCAGGGAGATGCTTCATTTTCTTCCCTTTCTTCTGCATTGAATTCTGCAGTGGACTCTGCAGAAAGACTAGTTGAGGGCCTCAAGGCATATATTCACAATTAACGTCTTAGGAGAAGGCACCAACCCCCTTTACTTAGTGATGAGAGAGGTTCATTATTAAGTCTCACTTCCGATATACAGCCAGATAGCGAAAGTGCAGAAACTCTTGGTGGAGTCAATTCTTTTGTGCTACATTCTGAGTCATCTTCTCTACAGATGGATATTTCAGTTAATGCTAGATTTGGAGAGACAGACAAGTGACTCTCCAGAAATAAATTCAACTGCGCTCACACCTCTATCTTCCAGGAGAAGAGCTGATACACCAAGAGTTTCAGACCTAGACCGTGAATCTTTTCCCATGATTCCCGAAGAAGAAGTTTGAGATGATTATGGTTCCATCGAAGAACCCCTAAATCAATCTGGAGATCCTCGTTATTTGCTGCGCTTAAAGTTTGGTATTTTTCATTGTATGAAAGATGTGTTACTCCTTCATTATGCAATGCATCACCTATGAAATTTAGTTCATTCTCTATAAGTACTTGAATAAGGGTACCCTCAGGCTTTGTAATACAGTATTTTGTGCTCTTACAAAGGTTGTTTCTTCATGGGAGACGCCAATATTGATGCGTTAATGTCTTGATGCTGCAAGAATCTATACTAATCATATTGCTCTTCTTCTCACCTTTATATAGTCTATGGCTGCTGGCTTTCTGTTTTTGTTCTTGACACATTTGCTTTCAGTTACCACACGATTTCCTTTCATGCTGCTTTCCAGGTTAATCTTCAGCTTTTATCCTTCTCAAATCCCAAACATTCCTGTACAAGAATGAGTGTCCATCACTTAAACGAGGCATGCATTTAGATCATTGGGAATGTGACCTGCACCTCCATCTGCAGTACAAAGGTGAGATTCTTCAGTATCAAGGGGAGAGATTTAGAAGGACAGAAATTAATGTTTGTTTTTTTGCTGACTCGTGTCAGGGCAAGGACAGTGGTACAATGATGAAATATCGACAATGACAGTGACAACTAGTCCGGAACTAAGGTGAGTGAGTTTTTGCTGGCACTTTTTGATACATTATGCAATGAGCTCTAATTTATACCTGAGTTTATCACATTTCCTCTTTATTCTGGTGTTGAATATTACTCTGCACCCCCAATCATTTTCTGGGTAAATATCTCCCTGTTTTTTTTTTGTTTTTGTTACTTCTTTGAACTTTGCTAGATCTACACTGATTACTAGTTGATTGACTGTAAATTATTAAATTTGCAACGAATGAATAAAATTTAGTCATGATAGACATTGAGAGGATCTCCGTCTTCATTTTTCATGCCTGGTGTACACATTTCTCCATACCCTTTGAGCAATTTTTATGAGAATTTTCGCTGAAAGCATGATAAATGGTTAGGAGAGTGTGGGGATTTGAACTTGTTCCTGAATGCAACCTTTTTGTCCATACAAATGAAGTTCATGCCTCCCCCATGCTCAACCCTCATCCACCCCCCCACCACATTTAATTCAACTTAACACCATATGAGACTATACGTGACTTTTATTAATAGTTGAAGTCTCTCCACATCACTATGCTTGTGACTCTTCTTCAGCCTCCATTCTTTGACCGCTGTATTTGGTCAAATTTATTAGCTTCTCGAACGAGTTAATAGTCAAGTTGATTGAGTCTTTGGCTCACTTTCCACAATCAAATGACTTTCTTGTTTTTCCTTTTTCTTTCCCCTTTTTTGTCTTTGTCTTTCTGCAGGTAGTGTGAAAAGAAAAAGCATGCAACCTGACTTGGTCAGTCTGAGGTAACTTGTCATTAAAAATTTTCTCCAGTCAACAAATATATTCTTAAGTGTGTCGAAATATGTGGATCCTGTCACTAAAAATGTCGCAAAACATTATTCATACCCATAAGAGCAAACCTCTGATTTCTTGTTAGATTTGAATAAAGCTGCTGTCTTTGCTACCCAATTTCTGTCCTAGAATGGGACCTTGAATATTACATTTGTATGATTAGCAAGTCATGGTAAATTGTTCCTGTTTCTTGATGTCTCAGTAGGATCCTTGCAAATTGAAAAGGTCAGGAGGCAGAAAAATCTATTGATTTGACTGATGGAACGCCAATTATTGGTCAACAGATCTCCACTGTTTCTTGCATCCTAATCTAATTCCACTATTTCATATTTCCTACTGCCAAATTATTTCTCCTCCCCCACTCTATCAAGGCCACGTGGCGCTAAACGATGAAAAGCTGGGTTTATGTTATTAATTAGCAACTAATGATTCTCTCTCCTTGCAGTTCTTTGAAGGATAGAAGAGACTCCTTAGCTTTGTTGATCTGGATGAAAAATAACAAGAAATTTCCTTAGTGTTGTATTTTGTTAATGAGATATAAGGGGTGACACCAAAATTAGGTCTTGTTTACTGCACCATTTAAAAATAGGTGTTTGTCCATGCAAGAAACAGGAAGTAACCAGCTGAGTCGTTGAATCTCTCTCTTCTTTTATGGGTTTAGGATTTTTGACTGATCTATTACAGAATCTCTTTAAAGACCCTTTCTTCTGCTTTCTTTCAGTCTAAATCCATCAGCCCCCCCTCCTCTCTCTCTCTCTCTCTCTCTCTCTCTCTAAACAGATGGAGCTTGATTTAAGCTTAGGAGACACTCCAAAGCTAGGAGGTTGTATGGAAAGGCATGGGGAGGAAGGGGCTTTAAGCAAAGTTTCAGGGTTGTCTATGGGGCTATCATTATGTCAATCTGCAGATTCAACTGAAGACGAAGAAGAAATTACCAAGCAACAGAATGAATCTGAGAGAAATGAAAAGTTAACTGTGGGTTCTCTAATCCAGCTTGATCTTCTTCCTCATGCTCCAGTCCTTCGTATAGGCAACAACCATCCCGGCCGCCATATTTCTTTGCTTTCTTCTGAAAACAAAGGTAGAAGATGATGACTGAAATTTGTTTTTAATCTTTTCATGGACATCTAATTCATTCACAGAGATTTGTGAAACTTGTCCAGCAGGTGAGTTTTCCGGCATAGCTAAAAGAATACCCGCTTTAATAGCAGCAGATGAGGCTAACGACGGAGCAGCATCCTCCAACAGCGCCGGATCATCATTTCAGGTTGAAATTTGCAGGCAGATGGACAGAAGCAAAGGAAATAACAGTAGAAGGAATAACTGGAGGAACCAAGATAAACTGGTCGGCGAGCCGGCAAACGTTTCCTCTAAATCGGTGGAGAGAAAACTCAGGCTCTCTAAAGAACAGTCAACTTTCCTGGAACAAAGCTTCAAAGAGCATTATACCCTCAATCCAGTAAGTTCGATTTTGTAAGAAAATAAGAAGAAGTAAAAGGATTGAGTTCTCTGTTAATAATCAAACTTCAAATAAATTTGCAGAAGCAAAAGATTTATCTGGCGAAGCAGCTGAATCTTCGTCCTCGCCAAGTGGAAGTTTGGTTTCAAAACAGAAGAGCAAGGTAAGCACGCCAGCCTCTTTGAAATTATGACAATTAAAACACTAGAATAATCCTCCATCTCTAAGTTTTCTCTCAAAGATTGACCGACTGAATCCCCTCTCCTCAAACTCTAGTCGGAAAATCATACTCCGATGATGATCCACAGTTTCATCTTGGTCAGACCTTTGAGATTTGTCAAAAAGATTAGCCTTTCGAATCCTCTCGAACTGAGTTTAGTCAAAATATCATACTTGGTGGTTGATCTAAAGACCCATCTTCGTCTTCACCTCTAAGCCTGGTCTAAAAGACTAACCTTTTGAATTCTCGCACCTGACCAGGATCAATCAGTCAAAAAAATTTGTACGAAGAGTATTTTAGACTTTTCACTTCTACATTTTAAGACAAGTCAACTTTTTTGAACCCAAAGAAAGTTTGCAGCTTCAGGAGAAAGTCAACATAAATTAATGGTTTCTCTAGCCGTCGTTGTTGCAGTGATGTCGTTAGATTATGAAGTGCAGTTTGATGGGGTTGACAAATTGCAGGACAAAGTTGAAGCAAACGGAGTTGGACTTTCAGTGCTTAAAGCGGTGGTGTGAGGCATTGAAGGAAGAGAACCGAAGGCTTGAGAAGGAGGTCCAGGAAATGAGATCTCCCCCCAAATCGCTCTACTTCCGATCGCCGGCGATAGGCAGAGCCACAGCCACTGCCGCCGCTTCCGTCTCCATCTGCCCCTTCTGCCGACGCATTTCAGAACCCGATTCAAATACTAATCACAGAAAGAACGTATCAAAAACCATGTCTTTTTTAGTCTAGCTTGTTTTAATGGCTGTTCTTTCTGGTCATATGTACATATATACATTGTACATGAATATCATAACGTAAGCACCCCTTTTCTATCCCTGCGCTTACGCTCTATTTTTATTATTTTTTGACTATTTATTTTAACTACTTCTAATATAATACATTAATTATATTAATCAATATTTGATACGTAATTATTTTAATCGACTCAGAAATACAAAATAACGAAATTTTGTCTATAAATTCGTAAATAAATTTGGTGGGTGTAACATCCCCCGATACCCGCGAGTGAGACAGAACCTCGGTTCTGTTCTATTATGTGGGTGAGCCGGATACTTTTATTCCGATTTTTAGTTTCTGAAATCGTTTATGGCTGGTTGGTTGGTTCTGTTTTGTTGTTTGGATTGAATGACTCTGCATTTTAGCTATTTTGATAGAAATCCCAATAGATTTTTCTCCGTTGTGACCGATGAAATTGGTTCCTATTGGATGATTCTAAGTTCTAATTCTGTGATGTTTTGGGTTAGCATTTTTTGCAAATTGGATGTTGGACTTTGTGCTTTGATTATGTGTCTTAAAATTCTGCTAGTTGGATGAGGGAAAATATTGTTAAAAATGCCCTGTTTAAATTTTGATGTGCTGGAATTTTGGGTTGTTGGGTTCTGTTGAGTTGAACCCTGGATTCTTGCTTGAGGTACCTTGAAATTTGTTGTCTGTAGGCAGTTCTGTCCAGCCGAATACAATATTATCCGCTTTGGGTCGAAGTCCACAAGAATTTTTTCTTAGGATTAGCCCAAAACGCTTTGTACTAGGTAGGGAGGAAAACCTTACTTATAAACCATATATTTTTTACTCTCCCAAAGAACGTGGAATTATATTCTCTAACATAAATTGAACTCACATGTAGATCTTTCATGACCTTCACAAGACGGACCGTCGTAACGAATTTGTTAATTTCTTGACGCGGAAGGCCGTGGACAGGAGCTTTTGACTAGTTCTAGCTCCTTTTTGGCTACATCAATAGTCAAATCAATTTTATTAAATAATTCACAGATAAACTTGGAGGCTAAGATTATGTTATTTAATTCTAAAATAAAAATTGTCACATAAGTTGGTTGATCTCAGCATGTCCAATGTCACAAGCCAGGAGCCAAAAAAACAAATGACAAAAATTGGACCGACATCATTTATCATTTTCAAGTCTCAATCAGCGGACATAATTGCATTTGCATGTGGGACATGACCCAATCATCTGAGTGGAGAAACTTTCAACTTGTCCCATAATTAAGTACACGTTACACCACGATCCAATTATATGTCACATTTCATGCTTATCTCTTTGATTATTCATTGCCTCAAACTCCATTTTTCCTTCTCAGGAAACATCCTCGTCATATGCTGTTTAAATTTTCTGGCACTTGTCACGCAATCGTGATCAAGAAGTGCACAAAACTATATAATAATTCCAACATGTCTCAATTGAATTGCTATGTTTATTGGTACCCAAGTCAATTTAGGTAGACCCCAACAAATCTTACGTGCTCCTAAAGCTAACAACAAATGGAAGCTTCTCAACGTACGAATGGATAGAGTTCGATTTGACCCTGTAACGTCTCCCGTGCTTCCAGTATAATATTGTTCGTTTTGGGCTGAATTTCGCACGGTTTTGTTCTTGGAGTTAATCCAAAACGCGTTGTACTAGATAGGGAGGAGAACCATGCTTATAAATCATGTATTTTCTAGTCTCTCAAGCGATATGGGATTGTGCCCCCTTGATATGAGTCGAACCCACACCTGGGTCTTTCCTAGCCTTCACAGGACGAGATGCCACAAACCCGAATTTTAATTATATCAGGTTAGGCCCATATTCAATAGTAAGATTTTGGATTTTCTATTTACTTTACAAAAATTCATGTAAAATAAAGTCGCAGTTATATTTTGATTTTCATTATAGATTTATTTCTCTGTCCGCAATTTTTTTTTACGTAAATTTAGTATCTCAAATTCTTTTTTTTTTTGGGTATCGTTCGAACGAAAACGCGAATGCATGGGAAGGGGAAGTTGTACAAGCCAATGAGGAAGAACAATTCAACGTGTGTGACCCAGAGAAATTGATTTCTCATGAATAAAAGAATTCAACTAACAACCTAACCAAAGCCAAAGCAATGATGGATGAACTTGAGATACCATTTTACTTCTTGTGGGTTATTGTATCACTTGTGGACTGCTCATCCAGTTTGGGGAGGAGAAGAGTAAGCCGGTCTTTATATCGCGAAATTCGTTCGAGACGATCTTGTCTTAATCTACCAAATAAAATGCAGAATGCAACTACGATATTATTCGATGTAAAACGCATGAAACCAAGCAAGAACGAGATACAATGACAAGACAATTTTACCTTGCTCGAAGCCTTTTACCGCGCATAACGTGCTCTTTCAGTAGATCTTCCGGCGCTAAATGGTCGACCGATTCCTCCTCCTGAAAGCCGAAAAAGATCGAGATCAGGTAAAACAAGGCGATAACCAAAAGGAATTGGTATAACTGATATGGATGATCCGATAGTACATAAATGAGTATCTCCTCTAGATAGAATGATCGGAAGCTAACCTCCTCGTTTTCGGTTTCTTCTTCGTTATCTTCTCTCTTTTCTGGCCGAGTAGCACTAGCCACAACGCGAGGCAAAGGTTTTGGAAGGATCTTCTGATAATTTTCATGTGGTTGCTGCAACAACATAAAAATATGGTAAAAAACTTACAAAAATTTAATGAAAGATTAAACAAATTTCCAAAAATAACGCAGACATTTGAGATGTCTGTTAGTTCTCCCCCTTAATTCCCAATGTCTAAATGATCCCCTTATATGCTACAATCTCCTCTTTCAATAATTATCATTTGGACAATCCTAAAAGACCTGATTAAAATATTATTTAGAAAATCTTAAAAGACAATTAAAATGACACTCATTCATCTTAAACTTTTCTCTTAACCATCACACTACAATAATAACTGGTTGCCAAATTCTAATTGTGCGGGATTGAGCCCGTATCCAATGTTATGGTTTTCTATTTATTCTATATATTGATTATTGAGTCGTAAAACTCATTGTACTTTGATTTCTATCAGTGAATTTCTCCTCTGACCATGGCTTTTTCTCACAAGGTTTTTTCTTTTTTCGATTTCGCAATCGATTCTCAACGATAACTATTATTATTTCTAAACTATTCGTCTTCCCCGTTAGTATACACATTAAATCAAATCCAATCCAAGCAACGAAGTGAAATCAAATCTACAAAGATGTCAACCTGATATTTTTCTTCAGGCAGACCATTTCGTAGCCAAGATCTACAAAGCGAGTAGAGAGAAGCCCCTCCAGTTATGCGGACCTGAAACAAATTCTAATCAAACTTCAACAACAGCAAGTAAATGCAGACAAATTTATTCTTCAAATTTTATGGCATAAAACAATATCAGACAACAGAACACCATTGGGTCCACTCAAAGCAAACACATTCACATCGTTCCACACCAATAGGATCAGTTGAAATTGAACAAGTGAATGATTCTAATGTCACCAATTCTCTTTGTACAATATTATTCATTTTGGGTTAAATTCTGTGCGGTTTTGTTTTTAGGGTTAACCCAAAATGCATTGTACTAGGTGGAGAAGAGAACTCTATTTATAAACCATATATTTTTCACTCTCCCAAGCAATGAGATATTGTGCACCCTCACTTAGATCATTCTTGCCTTCACAGGGCAGGCTACCATAATCTTCCCCCCTTTTGAGTCCGACGTCCTTGTCGTCCACACTTCCAGTTAAAATTTGACTTTGATACCATTTGTAACGTCCTCAGTACTCCTAGTACAACGTGTTTGGGACTAATCCCAATAACAAAATTGTGCTGGTTTCAACCCAAAACAGATAATATTATACTAAGAAGAATGCGGTCGTTACAATGATGCATCTCATAATCCATTCACGCTGCACTTTGAACAAAAATAACTAAACAAACAGAAGTTTACTTACTTTTCGATCTCTAACTATAGCAAAAGTTTCATCATTGATTCTTTCCCTAAAGAAATTGAATAAAATATGGATAAACAAAGATGTATAAGAAGGTAGAAGAACAAAATGTCATTTGGAATTGTTACCTCTTCTCTCTGGAGTCACTGCACTCAGCACTTGATGATGGGGGCACAATCTGTGACACGTTCGATGGAATAAAAAGGGCGATCAGACAAAAGGAAGAAGATGGGATGCACATTACACCAAATCCTTCTGCAATTTCTTAACTCTGTCAACTGATATAAAACAGTCATGAAAAAAAACTAACTGGAAATTGTGTATTGAGTATGTAGATACTGATAAAAATTAGCTGAATTGGATCCATTGACAATCTCAAGGATAGAAATCTAACATGGTAATGTTATCTTCTCATCTTCTTCGAAAATGCTCCGAAAAAACTACCAAACATTACCTTCAAGAATTGACACGATCAATAACTTAAGCCATGCATCTATGGAGTCAAGAGGGAGCTGCGAGACCATATTATTTAGTCCAACAGCAAGAACATATTCAAGAAACTCCGCATTCATCCCCATTTTGTTTAAAGCGTAAAACCAACCCCATCACTTTACTGATTCGAAAGAAAACGCAAAGAAACCAGAACGGGGGAAGAATCGCAAGAAAAAGCAGTTTCCAGATGCACTAAACAAGAACAACCATCGACAGAGAAAACCAGCCTTTGAGCTTGCAGAAGGAGAGACGCCCTTAGCCGAGCTCAAACGAGAAGAATCAAGAGGAGACTTATGCTGGAGCTGATGCAGCGAAGTGGAAGCCCTCGCTTTGTGCACAGAAGGTCGCAGATAATCCAAAGGAGGCGGCCGTACGCACCACGGAGATCGGACCACCGCTCCAGCCGAGTGTCGGCCAAGATTAACCACAGTGACGGTCTGATCGGTAGAAACGGACCCTGTAGCCCTGGGCAAGAAACCTCGGCCGGAAGAAACGACGGGGTGGAAAATTTGCTGTGGTGGGTCTTGCTGAGACATGGAAAATTCTGGTATAGGCTCCCGAATGCGGGGGGGCGTGGGGCCCATGTGAATGAAACCTCGGCCGGAAGAAACAACGGGACGGAAAATTTTCTGTGGTGGGTCTTGCTGAGACATGGAAATTTCTGGTATAGGTTCTCGAATGCGGGGGGGCGGATCGGCCATGGGCATGACACCTCGGCCGGAAGAAGCGATGCGGTTGAAACTTTCTTGTGATGGGTCTTGCTGAGACATGGAAAATTCTGGGATAGGCTCTCCAATGCGGAGGGGCCGAGCGTCCTTGGACCTGAATTCTAAACGTCGAACAGAAGAAACGACGGAGGAGGAAATTTTCTGTGTTGGGTCTTGCGGAGACATGGAAAACTGTGGGCTAGGCTCTAGAATGCGGGGGCGCTGGGAGGTGAACAGAGATTGCGTAGGGTAGTGACGCTGGGTTTGATGAAGAGGGGACATGTATTGCCACGGCGATGGGCTCGTCAAGGCGTGAGTAGGCGTGGTGGTGGAGGAGGAGGAGGCAGAGGTGGCGGCCGACGCAGTGCTTGCATCTCGTTCCATGATGGCGGCAATTTTCGCTCTAACTTGCAATTTCGAAAATGAGCAAATTATTTATTATTTATCCTATTTATTTATATAAAAATATACCATACAAATATCACCGTAAACTATTGAAGGAAAAATTATCGCAAAAACAATGTCAAAACATTGCTCTATATAATTTTAATACTTCTTCAATTTTATACTAAAATCGCAATAATTAAAACAATCTTACCATGAAGATGATGTCAAAAAGATCTAGCATGGTCTTCTCATCGTTGAAAACAATTCCGACGTTTTTCAGTTTTCTAAACATCTTTTGATAGCTTAGTCTCTTCTCTCGATTTCACCCGTCTAGTTGTCATCACCATCTTTTTTATTTTCTTTTTAGACCATCGTCGTTGTCGAGTACTCATTACTAATATCTTACTTTTATTGCCATTCTGATTGCAGAAAATAATATTTTAAATCTGTTTGAAAATATTAAATTTGTTGTAGCATGGAACATCAATGTTTTTCAAAGGAAAACATATGAGCTGGCCTTGTTTAAGCGGGGTGGCCTGACTTCTTGATGGAGCTAAAGGTTGGGTGTCCGACTGAACAAGCCACCGGATTCTTGCTTCATTAGTTACTGTCTTAGTGTCTTTATGGACTGTACTCACGGGCGCCGCTCTGAGTGTGTTGTATAAAGGCTATGGTTTATGCCATCGGAACGCCATTAAAGCCACTGCAAGTCTCCATCTTTCTCGCTTGAATCCTTTTTGCTGACCAACGCTATTGTAGGCCAGAGCTTCCATTAATGGCCCTGAAAGTTCTATCACAGCTACCATTTCTCTCTCTTTCCCAACTGGGGATTACATTTCCAGTCAGGAACTGAAGATGAAAGCCTCCGTCAGCTTCCGCGAGAATCGGAGTCCAATATTCAGAGCCAAAGTTCCTCTGAACATCTTTGGATTACCATTTCGATCTGGTGTTGAAGGTGCGAGTTCCGATGACCTTTGTCTCAGTTTCAGCTCGCTGTTCGATTCCGGTCCCACGATCAAGCTCTTGTATCGTCCTAATGATTCGATCAATCCGTTCGGTCTGGCCTTTAAGACCGGAATCGGACTCTTCGGATCTCCGATCAATTCTCCGATGAGTATGACTGCTGAAATCAGCCTCCTCGGTAATCACAGACCCAGTTTCTCCCTCCATTTCAGGCCGCAAGTCGGAGATTTTGCTGTAAAAAAGTCCATAAAACCAGAAAAGATGAAGATGCCTTCTAATCAAGGAGAAGACACTACTGCTCAGAGAACTATCGCCCTCAACGGAGCTGAAACTTCAAATATCAGCCGCTTTCCAGTACATCGTATAATCGAAGATGTGATCTGTGACATGAATGTTACAGCAAGAACGGCGTTTCAGGTGAGGGCCCAAACATCGGTGAAGTTCAGGTGGAACGTGATTTTCCCGGCCGACGTGAAGAACTCATCCCCTTCCCGGACTGGTTCTGATAAGATGCCGCATCTAGCCCTCAACAAGATCGGGATCGAACTCGGAGTAGTGAAAGACGGGCCAGAGAGGAAAGACGAAGTTAGGAAGAAGGTCGATGATTTGCAAGCTGAGATAGCGTTACTGAGGAAGAATTTTGACGAGCTTCGATCGGAAATCACAAACCCAAAGGCGTCTCCCATGGCTGCAACTGAAATAAGCAGAAGGAACATGGAAGAAAACAGAGCCTGAGAACTTCCGGTCATGAATTGTTCCAGGTTTGTCAGAATTGTAATCAGTTTTTCGTAAAGTTGAAAACTTTTCCGACCAACTGAACTGGGTCTGGACCAAAAGACATACCCAGCTTGAATTTTCAATCATTCTACACAAAAATTAGCTCCATGCTTAGCTATGATGAAACTTTGGTGATTGCCCATGTGAGAATCTGTTGGTGAGATAGGTGTTGGAGATGGACTATAAACTCCCCTTGAATTTGATTTTTCCACGTAACCCTAATTTTTTCTCGCAGGGGTTTTTATGTAATTTCCATTTTTGTGTTTTTTTCGTTCATTGTCGACCACACGTGCAACAAGTGACAATTTGCGTGAGTCTGCCTTGTGAAGTTTAAAATTACACTTGTGGGGGTTCATCTCATATTAGTAGAGGTGCATAACTCTATATCATTTGAGAGAATAAAAAATATATAGTTTATAAGTAAAGTTCTCTTCCATATCAAGTACAACGTATTTTTGTTTAATTTCAAGAACAAAAACCTTGCAGAATTCAGTCAAAAAACAGACATTAGTGTACTAATAGAACTGATGGACTTTACAAATGGTATTATAGTCAAAACTCAACCAGAAGTGTGGTCAACGAGGACATCGAGTTCCCAAGGAGGAGAGATTGTGACAACCCACCCTATGAAGATCAAAATGACTCATGTGAGGGTGTGTCTCATACCAATGGAGGTGCACAATTCTACATTACTTGTGATAATAAAAAATATATAGTTTATAATTAGAGTTCTCATCCCTACTTAATACAATGTATTTTGGATTTACCCCAATAACAAAAACAATGTCGACTTTAGCCTAAAAATAGACAATATTATACTAGAAAGAGTGAGTTAGATGAGTTTTTTTGTGGGATAAGAAAGAAGATTTAAAAATTGAAAGGCAACATATAAACATGACAAAAGAACTAGAGAGAGAGAGAGAGAGAGAGAGAGAGAGAGAGATTGATAGCACTTAATAAACCATTAGTGTGAATTTGTTGAATAAAGTTAAGCATACTCGTCCATCTACCAAACCCAAATCTCACCACCAGAACCCACACCACCACAAACGTGTTGAGCAAGGACAGTCCTCCCCATCACCCCACAACTGGCGGCGGCCTCTCCATCGAGCGCTGTCATTGTCAAAGTATATACCAAACAACCAAACATTAGAAAACACCAAAATCAGAGGAAAACAGGTTTGAATCTGGCATGTTTTGTGTTTTCAAAGTTTTATGGGAAGTGCCGGGAAGGCATTTGATGGAACTTCAGGGTACAAACAGAGCAACTTAAAAAGGGAAAAGGAAGTGGTATTGTGTTGAACGCTTGGCAAATATCAGAAAATAAGAAAGGTATGAGAGGGTATACCTAGTGTTAGGACGAACAACAATGGATATCAGACGAGGATGGACAGAACACAGGGAAGGACGGCGAAGAAGAGTTGCAGAAGACACTCTAGACTGAGGACAACCATGGTTTTTATAGAGAAAGAAGACAGAGGAAGAAGATGAGCAATGCACAGGGAGAACGAAGAGACTGCTTTAAATGGAGCATGACCTCCCATGAACATATCCTCTTATATTACTTAGTTCGAATTGATAGTATGCTTCGTGTGAGCAGGTTCGAATTGATAGTATTCTTCTTTATGGGCTGAAACTTTAGGCCCATGGGCTTTGTCCTCACATAGGAACTTCATTTCCCATACTTTATTCGACAAAAAGAGATCGAATTCCTACCATCCGATTAGTAATTAACGGTCTTCGATTCAAAGAAGTAATTTAAGATGAAAGATAAAAACTTCATAAATCCATGATGGTATTTTTAAATATCGAGTTCTAAGTGAACAACATACGAAAAAATTAAAAATCCAAGTGACATATCACTCGTTCATCGATTCATCATCGATCATGCATTATTTTTTTGCATGAGGGATGCTGAGAGCCCCGACTCAAGCCTATGCAAATTAAGAGACTCTTAACATAAAAACATAGTGATGTATCATAATAGCTAAGATATCGCAGAATACGAACAAGTGAATATAACTTCGACTGTACTCCTCAAAGTTCATCCCCTTGAAAACTCTGTAGTTCTTCTCGATCATTAATTCAAAGATATCGTTCGATTAATCGAAGTGGGTACATAATTATTCCCAACCCTAATTGTCACCACTAACCCAAAAAACAAAAGAGGGTGAGGTAAGGGCATATGCCCACCAAGGTGGACTTAACAAGTGCACATGGAAGGGGACAACACTCACATGAGATAAACATGGGCTTTTTCTAGACTTGCTTCCTCCTCCTTTTCTTATCCTCTCAAAATTATTTACCCATCACTTCTCTCAATGCACATTGCCACTCTCTCTCTGCCACCCCCTCCCTTGCTCATTCCCTACCTTACCCTTCAAAGATGTGTCCTTTTTTTGGACACCCATGACCAAATGGTCATTTCACTTGGTTGTGGTGCCCTTTTGTGCCCTAAAAGTGCAAAACCAAGTGACCATTTTGCTTGTTTCCCTTGTTTTATAGGACCTCTACCTTATTATTGTTATTACTACTCCAACAACCCTCTAATCTCCTCTTTCTCATTGAATACTCCATTTATTGCCTTCTTCAAAGTTGGTATATCCATTGCATCTTGACCTGAATTTATGTCCGTTACTTAATTTACGACAATTAACGTTAATCTTCCTGCATTATCATATAAAAAATAGGTAACATTAGTCGTAAGTAATGATATGTTATTTTAACTAGTTATATTTCAAATAATAATTACTCGACTATTTAAATGAACAACAATATAAAGTTATATTGCATATCGAGCAACACTCGTAAGTTTAGTACGTGTTACATAAGACGCTACATAATTATGTGTTAGATGTATAAGTTGAATTAAGTGTTTTTGTAGTATTATATTCAAATTTCTTTAATTTTAGACACTCTTTTCTCATAATTGAAGCAATCACATGGGCTATGACAACATTTTCCACTCTTTTTTCATCTGACAAACTTGTGGCAAGAACCTGCACAGTGCTTCTTTTAATGGCTGCCATGGAGGGTGGTGGGGAAGAGAAGCTTGTAGGCCTTGTGTGATGTCATTTTTGAAGTGAAGTGGAGCAATTATTATTGTCTTTGTTTTGGGTCATTCATGTAAGCAATAAACTACTTCTAAACACAGTTTTGTAATTAAATTATGTTGAAGAAACTTTACTTTGATCACTCCATATTCCTTTTATTATTCTTGGAAGAATGGGTGGTTCAACTCCTCCTTTTGTGATGCTAACCCTCCAACCTCTAAGTCAAATATTCTCCAACTTAATGATGCACCAACATTGAATTTTTTAAAGTGATTATATGGCATGATATGATGTGTTTTGTATTACATTTTGATTTTGTAATATAGAAGCTAAAATCGAAGATAAAAAACAGAATAATTAATACTGAGATTTACGTGAAAAAATCATAAGTAGATAAGAGAAAAATTACAGTAGAAAATTGAAATACAGAGGGCATTTCTTGTACAATAATAGTGTATAATCTAATACCAACCTCATGTCAGAATAATTCGCTCTATCGTAGGCGATGCCGTGATGAGAAAATCTAATTTTCTCTGAGAGACTGTGATTTCGTTTCGAATCTTTCGATTTCGAATTCAGTAGTCTACGTAGGGCTAGGGCACCCTGCACAACACAATGCACACTCAATTTTGTTCTTTTTTTTTTTATACATAAGCACGGTTCTGTCAGTTCAGACCAATTGTCTCAGTTCATGTCACTCAAAAACATTCTTATTAAATCCGAACTAAACTGACCAAAAACATTCGGTTCGGTTCAGTTCTGTAACCCGGTTCAAACCGAACCGATTTCCACCACTAGTGAGAATGTAAATAAGGTCAAAATTGCACTCTCATGACCCATAATGCGGAAATCACTGAGGGGCTCAATGGCGGGTTATGATCTCGAGCTTATCAACTTGTTCCGGGTGCTATCAATATAGATCCCTATTAAAAATCAATACAAGTCATTTAATTCATATTATTTTGTTTTAATCTATAAATCTCAAATTCATCCATGAAGAAAGGGAGTCTTAAAAATATTAAATATGGTGAAGAAGCCAGCTATAAAATGAGTGCACCTACCATTAGCTAAGAAAATGCATTGGTTTGAACATGTGTAAAATAGAATTGGTTGGTGAATCATCTTAACCACCAAATAATCTCCTACTCAATTAAAAGAATCATAATTATTAATTGTGATCAAAGTTGTCATCCATGTCTTAATCATAATTAATTTTAGATAATTAATTAGCCCAAATTAAGTGTTGTCATTGCATTAATAGTCAATTTCATAACATTTGGATTTCAACTTCATCAATTATGTCATCCATATTCACATTTAAAATAGTGGAAATGGAGATATTATCATTTAGGAAAATTAACAAAACAACCAATATAGTATGAAATTAATGACAAGTTAACCACTAAATAATTTTTGTTAGCAAATAAAATACTTAACAATGGGAAATGAACGACGCAAATATCGCTGTAAAAAAAAGTAGTGCTGAATTTACTCTGTAATTTTAATTATACTTCAGTTTTATGATAAAATCGTAATAATTAAAGTAATCTTACATTAAATACTATGCTAAAAGCACATAAATACTGAACAAAAAAACTGATAGCGTCCCACTACGAACCCTCTCAGAAATCTAGCTCCTCATTGAGAAGCTCCGACATGGTTTTCTTATTGTCGAAAATATTTATCATGTTTTAAATTTTTTGAACATCTTCTGGTGGCTCACATGTCCAGTTCTCATCACCATTTTTTCTTTCTTCTTCCTAGTCCGTCATCGTCTAATTCTCTTCACAAATAACTCACTATTCACAAAGAAAAGTAATTTTTCCTCTACAGAAAGTTAACTTTTTGCAGCAAAAAGTCGTTTTTTCTAATTCCTATTTTAAAGACTCACTTTTAGCAGCAGAAAGACAATGTTCCACTCCGAAAATATAACGTTCCACTGTAAAAAGACAACGTTCCCCATTAGAAAGAAAACCTTTTTAAAGGAAAACGTGACAACGATGTTTACTCTGTTTATTTCTCATAGTTGCGTATTTTATTTATTAGCGAAAATTGTTTAGAGGTTAACTTATCATTGATCTCATATTTCAGTGGTTGTTTTGTTAATTTCTCTATCATGTTTATATATCAATATTTATTTGACTATTATCTAATCACAATGGTGTTGCTGGTTTATTTTTGTTAGAAATTAAGATTATTATTCTTTTAAAGGTTTGGTTTTTTTTTGGTTAAATATCACCTCATCGTCACTTTAGACGGTGAAAACGCTATTGACTATGAACCAATATTGGGTTATTGACTGTGAAACAATTGCAGAAAACCGAACAATTGTACAATATCTACCTTATGTAACACGTTGGGATTATTTAACTACTATATTCACACAAGCAATAATCCACAATAGTTGGTAAATATTCAAGCACCTAAAAGAGCCAGCCATTAAATATTTTATTCACATATTAACTTTGGTAAATGATTTATAATAAGTATATAGTAATTACTCATTTAATAAGATCAAGTTGTTCTTAATCCAACCAATGACAATTTATCGTAATTATTTATAGTAGAAATATGATCAAGCTTGTGATTAATGATAATGGTTAGATAATTATCTAAGTTTGTCTAACCCACTTGGACACCTACCCAATTGGCCGATCTTAGAAGCATTCAACTAAAACTAGAAAATATGAAACATATATATCTAAACTATACTTGTAGAGTTGTTGTTAGACTCTATTTGTTCGATCGGCATTTTAATTTATACTCTAATCTTATAATTTGAAGTGTTTTTTATGAGCAGATGAATGACATTCAAACGCTGTATTATAAAATTTAGTCTTGGAAGTTTAGAAGGTTCTTTCAGTCTCATTTTTTTAAAACCGTCCTCACTTTTCATTCGTCGTTAAATTGGACGAAAAAAGACAAGTGATAATTTTTTTATTTACAATATCAACTAAAAAAAACTTAGTTGGAGTTATCCGGCTTTTATTTGGGTTATTTTCAACTAAATTTATTAATTTTTTCTGTAAATAACTCAATTGATGTTGCCTATCCAACTTTAATTAAGTATTTTATGCATAATATATAAATAGTGTACTACAAAAATAAATTTGTGTTTTTTTCGTTAAATTTAATGAAAAAATAAGGGAAATTAATAAAATAAGCTTTAAACTATTAGGTCAGCGACAAGTCAAACTTTAAAATAATTTGGCGAACAACTAAAACCTTAAAAACACCACCTTGTACTTTCGTTAGACGTCCCTTGGACATCCATGTGACATCCTTGGGCGTTTTTAAGTGAAAAACATAACTGCGACATTTGCTTTTGTGTTTTTTGACAGGAAATATGACAGCGGGGTTTAACTTCTTCATTTTTCATATTTCGAGGTTTTTGTTATTCGTAAAATTACTTTAAGGTTTGATTTATCACTAATTCAATAGTTCAAAATTTGTTTTGTTAATTTTTTAAAAAATAAATTAGGGATTATTTAAAAATAGAGCTTAAACTAAGATCTTTAATGAGGTAAATAAATGGAAGCCATCTAAAAACATATTTTATACTATGATTAAAGTGTGTGAATAACATTACTTTATTTTTAGTAATTTTTATTTGGGTAAAGAAAATAGTAAATGGATAGAAAAATTTTAACATAGGAAAATTAATTTAAAAAAATGAAAATTAACAAAACAAACACTGAATTATTGAATCAGTGACAAGACAAACACTAAATAATTTTTGCAAACAAATAAAATATTAAACTATGAGAAATGAACGAGTTAAACATTGCTATCACATTTTTCGTTAAAAAATTAATGTGTCTTTCGTTACAGAAAGTAAGTTTTATTCCAGAGACATCCTTTCTGCAGTGGAAGACAAGTATCCACAGAGGAAAGAGTATTTTAAACAATGGAAAACACGTTTCTATTGCAGATTTGTATTCACTGCGAAAAGAGTATTTTCACATTTCTAACGGAAAACGTAACACTAATATTTGCGCATGTAGTTTTTGTATTTTAGTTGTTAGCGAAAATTATTTAGTATTTTGTTTATTATTGATTTCATAATTTAGCATTTTTTTTTGGTAATTTCCTTTTAAAAAAAAATGTCAATTTTAAGCGTATATTATATATGTCATAAATACGTTTAAGGCGTTTTCTAAGTCGACTTTGAATTGTCTTTTTATTTGATGAATATCATTTATTTATTAATGAAAATTATTATTTATTTAGATTTGTTTAATAAAAAAAAGTGATTAATTAAAAGTGATTAAATCTAAATAATTATATGAAAATTTAACAAAACAAATCATGAACTATTGATCAACGACAAATCAAACCTTAAAGTAATTTTACAAATAATTAAAATCTTAAATTTTGGTAGATAAATTACGCAAATATCGCAGTCACATTTTCCGTTAAATTTAATTTTCTTTCTGTAGTTGATAGGTCGTCTTTTCGCTGCAAACCCGTACATGACTTACTTTCCGCAGCATAATAGTAAGTACTATTCTAAATAGTTGCTTTCTCCAGCAGGTTTTTTTTTGTAGCAGATACTTGTCTTTTGCTGTGAAATCTTAGTTTCTTTAGCACGACCTCAACCTGAAGTACAATACAATAATATCTTTGATACAATAATTGAACAAATTTTTAATATCAGTTTCATACCTATCGTTTTTCGACTCAATCTTGAAGACCGATGAGCAGAAACTATATGATATAGGTTGAAAACAGACTAATTGAAATATTGGTCGTGTTTGAGGTCGTGCTTCACTCTCGGGTGTTGTTGAGGAAATTACTCTTTCCATAACGAATGCAAGTATATGCTACAGAAAATACTGTCTTTGCAATGAAAATTAGCCTTTCACAGTGGAAGATGTGTTTTTCGCTGCAGAAAATATCATTTTTACAATGAATGCTAAGTAGATTATTATAAAAAAAATTAAAATTAAAAAAAATATTATTGCGAGATTTACGTTATTTATTTCTTATAATTTGAAATTTTAGTTGCCCGTAAAATTATTTAAAAATTGTTAAGGTTGCTAATTCATTAGTTGAGGATTTGTTTTGTTAAGAAATTTGGGAAGGCATATTTTGACGTTTGGAATTTTTCTGATTGGTCAAAATTTGATTATATTTATTATTATTTTTAAACAATATTTATATTATTGTACAAAATTTTATATAATTATTATTTGTATATTAAAATCTCATTTTCTTTTTCCCAAATTGGTGTCGGAACAATTAATTACAAATCAGAAAGACAAAGACAGGTGAATTTACTTTCATTTGACTTTATATTCAATAAAAAATATTTTATAATTTATTTTTAATACAAAATAAAAAGTAAAAATTACCAAAGCTTAATTATTTAATATTTATCCTAATTATTTTGCAACCTTTTTATCTACATATTTATCACTATAAACTCATATGTGATTGCCAAATTAACCCAAGAATTAAGGGTTTTCATTGATGCATGTCGGTTTATACAATATCACAATTATTTTATCAATAAATAAATTAAATCTTAGCTCTGAAAAATTGGTTAATTGCGTAAAAGAAATAATATTATAGTTATATTTTAATTAGAAAATCTGATATAATATTTATTTGTCATTCATTCATCGGTATATATAATTTAAAATAATTAATAAAACAACCACTGTATTATGAGATCAATGACAAGTCAACCACATAATAATTTTCGCTAATATTTTAAACACTGAATTATAAGAAATGAATGAAGCAAACATCTTAGTTAACTTTAAAAGAAATGACTCCATCATATCGTTTCAAAGAACTCACAATGGAAAAGTGTTAACACCCATGAAAAAATATACAAAAATACGTGAATGCAGATACTATCAGTGAACAAGAGCTAATACTCATTAAGAATGAATTTGAGAAAAATACTGTAAAAGTTTGATTTTAATTTTTTTTTAGTTTTATAATTTAGAAGATTTTGTAAAAAAATATATAATATTATAGACGTCTGATGATTTAGAATTGTTTTACTATCTATGAGAGAATCACAACTTATCTATGTTTTTCTACGAAGAAGACAATGAATTTGTTCTTGGTGAAAGACAACTTTTCTAATGGAAAACGTAACAGAAATGTATGCTTCTTTTATTTTTTATAGTTTTGTATTTAAGTTGTTACCAATAATTGTTCAGTGAATTTTTTTGTTAATTTTCCTATAATTTATTAGTTTTAATTATTTATAGTGCATTATAATTATTTAATTAATAATTCTTTGATATGTAAGAATCATGTCATAATTAAAATTTAAAATTCAAAATCAAAATATATATACCTAACAAAATTATATTAAAATGATTTATTTGAAAGGGAGATTAAAAATTTTAATTTTTTTATAAAGTTTCTAGTTAAAATATATACTGAATTAAATTTTAGTAATATTAGAAATTCAATTTATAGTTATTTTAATTTGCTAATTATATTTATTTTAAATTAAAATCAGGAGTTGCATGAAAACTACCTCAACCTCGTACACGCCCCCCAAACCAGGTGGGCAAAAGGAAACCCACGTGGCAAATAGGTCAGCGTGGAAGAGAGAGGTGCAAGTTGGCAGGGTCTACGATTCCACTTAGGGTAGGGCAATGCCAGCCTGGAATGGCGGAGCTCGTGTTTTCCAATTGGTTGCCTAACCCTTTGTGTTTATTTTTTAATTCTTACAGCTGGTGTTTGGCCACAACACGACACGCATCCTGTCCTCGTCTAGGTTGTCCTTGTGCCAGTTTAAGACCATCCCCCTTATTTCCCTTTGTTTCTCTCTCTCTCTCTCTCTCTCTCTCTCTCTC
>CM039477.1:1418149-1470847 GCA_022433065.1 Begonia loranthoides | reverse complement strand
TAGAAGAAAGTTAATAATATCCATGGAGAATAGATTTAAAAGATTTTAAATTTTATAAAAGAATAGATTAGAAGATTTCAGATTTTATAATTTAGAAGATTTTGTAAAAGAATGTTAATGTTTTAGTTTTCGGATGATTTAGAATTGTTTGAGTCCATGGAAGAATCACAAATTGTCTGTATTTTTCTACGAAGAAGACCATGATTTTTTTTTTATTTGCAGACGATCCTCTGTTGATCGACGACGTTTTTGAGTTATATTTCAAAGATTCACGATCCTCTGCAAATCGATGATGCTATTTAACGGAAAACATAACCGCAGTGTTTATTCCGTCAATTTCTCATAGTTTAATAGTTCAATTATTAGTAAAAATAGCTGAGTAACTGACTTGTCATTGAACACAAAGTATGATAATAGATAATCATTTTCCCATAAAAATTTGAGAAAAATATTTTTTTTCGGCATAATTTATGAAATATTTTAATTTTAGTTATCATATTTTTAATTTTTTTATTATAATTTTTTAGTTTTACTTTAATCATATCATTAAGTTTAATCAATTAATTAACCAAAAATATCATGTAATAATTTTATATTAATAGTAAGCAACTAATTATCATTAGATTTTTTTTAGTAAATCAAAGTCAAACTAATTCAAATATATTTCTAAACTTAACACGAGTGAATTATTAAGATTAAAATATAATTATAATATTATTATCCTTTTTCTTAATAAAAACCATTTTTTTATTAAATTTTAATTATTACAATGATGAATTTTCTATTACTTTATACTAATAAAAAATATTTATATACATTTTAAATATTTACTAAAATTATACATAATTATAAACTTAGCACTCAATAATTTTCTAGACAAATGATTGTCAAGCACCCATAGAAATAGCTAAAAGGAATCTATTATTATAATAAAATTATAATAAATGAACGGAGTAAATAATGATGTTACATTTTTCGTTAAAAAATATTGTTATTTCTATACGAAACGTTGTCTTTTCGCTTTGAAATGTTGTCTTTCTGCTGCGGAAGTGAATCATTGAAATAAGAATCAGGAAAGATGACTTTACGTAGAGAAAAAACAACTTTTCACTGCAGAAAATACAACATTCCGCAGATGAAAGTTGTCTTTTCGCAGAGGAAATATGACTTTCCTCTGCAGATAAGAAATAAATCAATTGTCTTCTTTGTAAAAAAATACAAACAAGTTATTATTCTTCATTGAATAGTAAAACAATTCTAAATCATCAGACATCTAAAACATTATATATTATTTTACAAAATCTTCTAAATTATAAAACTAAAAAAATTTAAAATCAACTTATACAGTATTTTCTCAAATTTATTTTTTATGGGTATTAGCTCTTTTCCACTACAAGTTCTCTGAAACGATATGGTCAAGTAATTTCCCTCAAGTTAACAGCGATGTTTGTTCCGTTCATTTTATATAGTTCAGTGTTTAAGTTGTTAGCAAAAATTGTTCAGTGATTGACTTATACCTCTTACTATGATGATTGTTTTGATAATTTTTATTTTTTTCTATACAAATTTGTGCTATTATTCACAAATTAGTTGAACTCACACGCTAATTTATTAAATTAAAATAATTAACGTAACATATGAAGGAGTGGATGACTTTGCCTTTGATTGAAGTATGTAGCTTAACTACATTTATTTCTTTTTAATATAAAATAATTGAACGGACTATAATTCAAGACTTTGGTTATTATATTTTTCTAATTTCCAAAATTCAATCATTTGAGCAAAGAGCTGTCACGTTTTTTTGTTCTTTTTAGAATGTCATCCTTGTCCTACCATTTGGAGCTAAAAAACTAAATTATCATACGATATTTATCGTAACTTTAACAAATTTGTATTGAATACGGGCAGGCATAACCAGATCAGACCGATGGAACCAAGCCACACTGTGAAGTTCTGTACGGTTTAGTTCGATTTCTGTACTCACATAAATTGAAACCAATTTGTAACGAATGAGGACTATCATTTGTTAATCTGTTCTCGATTTTGGATATAAAAAATCGTTGAATTGGACCGAACTGTGGAGTTAATATTTTGCCCAAACTAGCCAAAACCTGACTCAAACCTGGCTCAACTCAGCTCAAACCCGAATTTAACTTGAGATTTGATTAAACCCTAACTAAAACACGAACGTAAATTTATATAATTTTATAATATTTTTTATTCTTTAACCTAATTAAGATTGAGCCAAATCTCACTGTGCAATTAAGTGTGGTTCCTATTATCACATGGTATGATTCGGATTTTATTTTTAAAATTCGTCAACTTTTCAATAATGCATATAAGAATGCATGCATATGAACATACAATGTTTAGTATTCAAGTATATTTCAATTTTTTTTCTACGCGACTGTTCGTGATGTTGTTGTAAAAGGATCGAATATTTTTTCCTTAAACCTAATGAATTTAGAATTCCAATATTAAAATAAGCACGATGCAAAACGTTAGTTATCACTGAAAGAAAATGTTTGGATCGAAAAATCTAATACAACACTGTTGAAATATTAGGGGAAAATGACAAATTAACCATTATCCTTTGTGATCAATGACGAGTCAACTTCTAAATTTTTTTTGTTAACAAATTAACCATTGAACTATAAAAAAACGTTGGCGCAAGCATCGTTGTCATGTTTGCCGTTAAAATTCGTCGACTGTAACGCTGCGGTCACGTTAACGCCAAAGATCGTCGAACGGAGACGTCCAAGGCACCAACAACGGGGGACGTCCGTCAATATCCGTCGACTGTAATGCCGCGGTCAAGCTAACGCCAAGGACCGTAGAACGGAGACATCCAAGGAAGCAACAACGGACGTCTCGCAATGATGAGGGACGTCCAACGCTAATCCAATAGACTGACGAAGGACATCAATTATCGAGGGACGTCCGTCCTGCCTGTTGGAATGAGGGACATACGTCCCTCGATCGGAATGAACGGCGATGATGAAGTTTGTCATTTTCTAAAAGCATGGCGTACGATGGTTTATGACCGTTGGATCGAGGACAGACGTCTATCGATCAAAATAGATGGCTAGGATGGAGTTTGTCATTTTCCAAAGGCGATGGCAGACGATAGTTTTTGGTCGTTGGATCAAGGACGGACGTCCCTCGATTAGAATTGACAGCTAGGATGGATTTAGGCCATCATCCAAAGAAGGGTCACATGTAAGTCACCCGCTTTTTTAAAAGGCAGATTATCTCAATTAAGACGGACATCCCTCGGTCCACATCGGACGTCTCGCTTTCCATATCAAACATCCCTTGATCCAACACAGATGTCCCTTTTCCCATATCAGAGATCCCTCGTCGAAACGGACGTCCCTTGACTTGAAACTGCGTCATTCTAGCCATAACAGATGTCGCTAGTCTCACAACGGATGTCCCTCGACTTAAGACTACGTCCAGGCTGAAACGGTTGTCTGTCTTTGGCCGAGGGACGTTCGTTTTACGTTCGAGGGACTTCTCTAAATGTTAAATCTGCCTATATAATCGCGAAAGACATCCCTCGAACATAAAACGAATGTCCCTATAATTCATTGAACTTAGTTCGCCGAAAATTTCGTATTTTGCGATACTCACTGGATCGCATAGTTGATTCTTATATAGGCAGAACAACGTACAATGATCCACGGCAAATCATCCTTATTCTGCCGCGGAACGTAATCGATGACAAACGTGACACGATATTTTAGGTGATATTTTCTCATAATTCAATAGTTAATTTATTAACAAAATAAAATACAATGGTTTATTTGTCATTGATAATAAGGTACGATGGTTGATTTGTCATTTTACCAAATATTAAATTAGGTATTCAATTTAAAAGATCACTCATAATTAACCCATATTTATCTATGAGGAATATTATTGACACTTTAATATTATATTTTAATGAATTATTAATATAATGTTCAATTATATGATTATAAGTAGATAAAAAAAGAGTAATGCTACTCTTAAACCCTAATCTTATATTTTAATATTAATATATGACGTAACACTTATAAGTTGTAATTTATTAGTGAAATCGACTTGTTATTTTAAGTATTTATAGCTTCTTAAAAATAAAATAAAATGTAATATAGTCTCACACATAAGAAAGTGACTACTCATACCTTAAACAAATTTTTTAAACAAAACAACTATTGTTCTTTAAGTTATTATCAAAATAGTCCATACCCTAATAAAATTATTTAAATATTTCATATTTGTTCACCAACCTAATCACTTCGGTACTCAAAATTTTGCGCTCTGAGTCTCAAACACGACGGCCCATTAGACTCTACTAGTAAGATTATTATTGCTAGAGATCGAACGGTAACTGAAAAAAGAAAGTACGATGTGAGATATCAGATTTACGTGAAAAAAATTTTTCAGAAAAAAAACCACGGACAGAGGAATAAATCTATTATGAATATCAAAATACAACCGCGAGTTTTGCTGACTCTAGCTTACATCAATTTATAGAAAAACAAAACCCTAAATAAGATATACAATGGGTATCCATTAACATAGCCTAATAAAATTTGAGTCACTACGAAATCTGTCCCAAAAGACGGGTCTGAGTTGAATTTGAAATTTGAACTCGTGAACCTACTATCTTAGACCGACCCATATCTGACTTGCTTGCCCATGTCAGACGGTGGCTCGGTTGAACCAAACTCACCCAACCAATCATATATAATTTGCCAACCCTTCGTCTCTTTTATTAATAGAAGCGTAAGCTAATAATAATTATGACCAAAATCAAAGCTGACACGCTACCACAGCCCATCCCTTTTTAACACCGCGTCTTGGTCAGACTTTTCCTCGCATTAGCTCGCTCTCTCCAGCAAGCCACGTTCTCTCTCTCTCTCTCTCTCTCCCTCTCTCTCTCTCTCTCTCTCCCTCTCTCTCTCTCTCTAAAACCACTGTTTAAACTCCTTTGACTCACCTACAACCCGCCGGAAGCTCGTCAGCTCCGGATGAGGGTATTGAAGAAGAAGTAGGACCTTTTTGGAGCTCTTTTGATAATCAATGGGGAAGAGGAACAGCAACGGGAAGAAGCAATCTTACATTTATGTTCCGTCTCAAATAATTAACTCTCTATCATCGGCTTCTTTGCAATCTCTCCTCGTCTCGCCTAAGAAATCTTCCAGAAATCACCATTACAAGTATTTCAGTAGCTTACCCACGTACAGAAATCCGAAACTTTGGGTCATCGTTATTTTCCTCTTTGGCTTCCTGGGTGTGATGAAAATAGCATTCAATCTCGACCCTTGGATCCCATTTCTTAAATACCCATGTTCAAAATCTCAGTCGCAGAGATTAAGCTCAAATGAGTATCTTCAATCTTCCATTTCTGTCGTTTCAAACGCTGAAACTGTTCAGGCAAGTGGGGTTTTGGAAGCTACAGAAGGAGACGATGAAGAGGGAGAAGGAGACGGTGAGAGTTTCTGGAAGCAGCCTGATGGTATGGGGTACAAACCTTGTCTGGATTTCAGTCATGAATACAGGAAAGAGAGCTTGGGAGTTGTAAATGACAGAACGAAATATCTAATGGTTGTGGTTTCTGGTGGAATGAATCAGCAGAAGAATCAGATTGTGGATGCTGTGGTTATTGCTCGAATTCTCGGCGCTGCTCTTGTTGTTCCAATCCTGCAAGTCAACGTAATCTGGGGAGATGAAAGGTAAAGAAATCTTCATAAATTTACATTTTTAGCTGTTTTTCTGCTGCAGATTGGGTTGTTCTTCAAGCGGATTGGTTCATTTTTGGAATTATACAATCTAGTTCAACCCATTTTATTCAAATCAAACTTATGGCAATGTCCAATCTCATTAAACATTGTTGATTGTTAATCATAGAGAAAATTTCAGCTTATGAATGACTAATCTTCTAACCGATTCTATAATTTCTTTGATGGGTGCAGTGAATTTTCTGATATATTTGATTTAGAGCATTTCAAGAGTGTTCTTTTGGAAGATGTCCATGTCGTCTCATCATTGCCTTCGACGCATCTAATGACGAGGCCGGTCGAGGAGAAGATGACTCCTCACCATGTCTCACCCAATTACATCCGTTCCCGTTACCTGAAGAAGGTATAAGCTATTTCTGTAAACCAATTCAATAAAAACGGACTGAGGACTGAAAAATATGGTGATGGTTTTGTAAATTTATCGGAAGCCATCTCCAGTTTTCGTCGATTTGGTTAGTTTTTACGATATACGATCTAACTGAAGTGAGTGATTTTATTGAAATTGATCTGCAGCTTAGGAGGGAAGGGGTGCTGCTGATTCGCGGTTTGGACTCGAGGCTATCAAAGGATATTCCTTCCGATCTTCAGAAACTTCGTTGCAAGGTGAAGCAAGCCTTACTTATCTAACTATATCGAACATTTCTATGGATCGAAAGGAAAATAGATTATCTTTCTCGTACGAGTTGGCACCTTTTTTCGGCTTGGATTCTCTTCTCAATACCCTTTTGTGTGTTAATTTTAGGTGGCTTTTCATGCGTTGAGATTTGCCCCGCCGATTTTGGAACTTGGCAATAAACTTGCGGAGAGAATGCAGAGCAAGGGTCCATATCTTGCCCTCCATTTACGGATGGAAAAAGACGTTTGGGTAAGAACGGGTTGTTTGCCGAGTTTGAGCCGAGAATACGATGAAATGGTGAATGATGAACGAAAAAGACGACCTGAACTCTTGACCGGGAGATCGAACATGAGTTACCATGATCGAAAACTCGCAGGCCTCTGTCCCTTAAATGCCTTTGAAGTTAGCAGGTAAGAGCTCAAAGCGATTGAATTCTTGGATTCTCTTTTTAGCTATGAAATCAAAAGTAAAAAGTAATGTCCAATGAGATCGATAAATACGAACAATCGACGTTGAGCGCTTCTTAATGATTCGGTTATGTTTATGCTCTGTGAATTGCTTTGTAGGTTGCTTAAAGCTTTAGGAGCTCCGAGAAAGGCGAGAATATACTGGGCGGGGGGGCAACCATTGGGCGGAAAGGAAGCTTTGCTTCCGTTAACCCAAGAATTTCCGTATTTCTACAACAAGGAAGATCTCGCTCAGCCCGGTGAACTAGAATTGTTTGCAAATCGAGCTTCGTTCATGGCTGCTATCGATTACATCGTCTGTGAACATAGCGACGTTTTCATGCCTTCTCATGGAGGAAATATGGGTCATGCCATTCAGGTATTCATTTGATTCGATGACCATAATGTTTACGAAGCTATGAATCTCAATTCAATAATGTAAGATCTCGAGATTAGTCGTATTTTGACATGAATGAGATTATAATCTTGCACGTATTAAATATGTTGTAGGGAAATCGAGCCTATGCCGGACACAAAAAGTACATAACTCCGAACAAACGGCACATGCTTCCGTATTTTCTCAACTCCTCCCTACCCGAATCGGAATTCAACCGCATCGTAAATGAGCTGCACCGAGACTCGGTAGGACAGCCGGAACTCAGAACTAGCAAGGCCGGGAGAGATGTGACAAAATTTCCCATACCCGAGTGCATGTGCAACGATACGCATAGCCAATCCCGCTAAAGTTGAATGCGCGCAAATCAGAAACATTTGGCGAATCCGAGCCGTTGAGAATTGTTTTCATCGCAAATGCTGGGTTCTCGGGTTTTCGTCGCAAATTTTGGGAAGATTGTTTGAAAATTCTGCAGGGAGGAAGGAAATGATTTATATTTGTAGATGGAGGAAGGTAAATATATAATAATTCTTTTGTTCATTGATTTGGGATGAACTATTGTAATAGAGAATGAATACATATTTAAATGCAATACATGAATTCTGCTTCTACTGCTTGCACTACCCTCGAGCTCTCAGTACAATATTGTTTGTTTTGAATTGAAATACGTACAGTTTTATTCTTGCGGTTAGCCTAAAATGTGTTGCACTAGGTAAAGAGAAGAAAACTATTTATAAATTATGCATTTTCTACTATCCCAAACATTGTGGTATTGTGCATCCTTATTGATATGAGTTGGATTCACATTTGGGCTTTTCTTAGATTTCACAGGGTGGGCTGTCACAACTTTCGACTCCATCGATCCAATCTCTTCGTCGACAATTAGACTCCTCGACGATAGTCCATATTTTTATTTCGTTAATATTGGTTCGGTTCGTTTTCAATATTTTTGAAACCAAAACCGGACCGATCCACTTTTGGACCCAATCCAAGCTGATTTGTTATTTTTAGTTTTGTTTGGTTTGATTCTCGTTTTAGATTTTTTAGGTTTGGACTCAGTTGGGTCTTGACTCAGTTTTCGATTAACTTTAGTTGGTTCAGGATTGGTTTGGGCTGATTTTGGTCGGTTTGGTTCAGTTTTTGTAATTTTTAAAATTAAAATATAAAATTTATTTAAATATTGTAATATCAATTTGATTAAGTTCTAACTAGTTTTTGAAAAAATGAACCGGTAACAGAACCAAGAACTTTAGTTTTATTCAGTTCTAAAATCGATTTTTATAAAACTGAAACCAAACCAAACTGAAACTAATCATTTGTTTAGTTTTGAAAGCACGGTTTAATCCGATTGATTTCACCTCTAAATAAAATTCAGATCGCTTGAACTCTAACAAAAGAATTGAGTGAGCGGTAACCACGAACCTACGACAATGGAATTCCCGACCAAAGAACAAAGTATGATATTTTTTGTAACGTAGATAAAAAGAAGACCAGTTAAATTTCTTTAGGGAAATTAACAAAACAACCATTGAACTATAGAATCGATGATAAGTCAACCACTAAACAATTTTTGATAACAAATAAAACACTGAACTTTAGAAAATGAACAACACAAACATCACAGTTAGCCCGTTGAAAGAAACAATACCGCGAAGACAATGTTGGAATATTACTACTCTGCAATTTTAATTCTACTTCAGTTTTATGCTAAAATCGCAATAGTTGAAGCAATCTTACCGCCAAGACGATATCAGGAAGCTCCGTTATGGTCTTCTCATCTTCGAAAACAATACTCATGTTTTCAATTTTTCGAACATCTTTCGGTGGCTCATCTCTTCTCTCGGTTTCACTCGTTCAGTTCTCATCACCATCTTCTCTTTCATCTTCCTAATCTGTCTCCATGACCCAGTTCTCATCATCAATGTTTCACTTTTCGCAGAGGAAAGTAATATTTTCGAAACCAGAATAGCAAAAATTATTTATTGGTCGACTTGTCATTAATTTTGTAGTTCAGTGATTATTTTATTAATTTCTCAAATTTTTATTAAACTTATCGAAAAAATTGATTAATAAAATAAAATTTAAATTATAAATAGGATGGATAACAAGATCGCTTAAAGAGTCTGGTTCTGATTTGGGAATTTGGGGGTGGAGATCAAGGAAGATGCCGTTCAAGGTCTTGGATGCCACCGTTTCCAGCTTCGACACAGTCTTCGAGAAATTCAGATCGGAGGCGCCTAAGAACAGAGCCAATCTCATCCTCTTCTTGGCGGACAATGATCCAGTCACTTCTTTCAGCTGGTGCCCTGGTATTCCTTTTCTTTTCCGAACCCTTTTTTTTTTTGGAGAATTTAGTTCCCTTTATTTCCATCTCTGTATCACGAATTGTTGATAGAATTTCCTGTTATGGTGACATTAACTGAAGGTTTCGGTCTTTCGATTGTGTATTTCTACCCTGAGATAGTTTTCTCGTAGAACTGAAAGCTTCAAGAGAGTTCCCTCGAAGATGGGAATTGTTTAATTCTCATGAATACCAAGCAAATTCTATTCTAATGGTGTCTTGATGTTGTTAAAACTGAAAATATTTTGAAGTCATTTTTCCATCTTCTTGGAATAGAAGGGTTACACAGAGACTGATCTATTTCTTTTCTCTCCCCATGAATCGTATGTTTTTAACAACATGAACAGAATTTTCTCAATTCCACTTGGCTTAGTGTATTGTGTCCATTCTTTTGAGAAACGTATCTGGAAATCCCCGTCAATTCACATACATGTTGAATGAAACCATTGGATTAATGGATTTTATTTATGGGTAAAGTGATTTACAATTTATAGCTTAACCTATTTTTTTCATTTACTCAAGTGTTTTAACCCAAATGGTAACTCTTTCAAGAATTTCTAATTCAATTTCAAACTATATCAATCTCTTCTCTAATGATTTCGACTTTTGTCTAGAAATCGACATAGTTCAAAATGGGGTAAGAAATTGTTAAAAGAGCTAGAAATCGGATTAGAAATCACCTTAAGGTTTAGAAATAGGATCAAAATACTTAATTAAATGAAAAATATGGTGTACACGTACTGGATTTATCGGATAGATTGATTGCAAGATCTAAATGGTTGATGACTGAAAAGTGAAAGTTCAATTTATTAAAAAAAGAAAAAACAATTTAAGATGTAACCTGTAAATGACTTCAAATGATAAAATTTAAATTACACTTTACGTACATATTTTTGCTTGAAGGAACTGGTATATGCTTAGTAGTAACCATTGTGGATACTCCGACATTATGGGAAGCTCTTAATGCTTGTTATCTGATTTCCTAATAGATTGCCGTGTAATAATACCTACAACTTCTCTCATACATGAGTCGTCATTTTGATGGAAAAAAGATTGGAGCATGGAAAAACCATTGGGCTTATATGAATCTTCCTTTCTTGAAATTGTAATCTATTTGTATTCACAACCTTCCATTTTGTTGATATTTAATCTGAAGCTATTTGATGCATTTCATAATAACTTTTCTCTCATTAATTGTCTTAGATTGTGTGAGAGCCGAACCCGTGATATTCTTAAAGCTTGAGGAATCCACAGATGAAATTGCTGTTTTGAGAGCCTATGTTGGAGATCGACCGACATGGAGGAACCCCCAGCATCCGTGGAGGGTAGACCCAAGGTTCAAGCTCACTGGGGTGCCAACCCTGATCCGTTGGGAGAACGACTCAGTTCACAGTCGCCTCGAGGACTACGAGGCTCACATTGCTAGTAAAATCGACACCCTTCTTACCAATTGATAAGCACTAGTATCAATATAATTACAATAGTTGATTGCATGACTGGTTCTCTATGCTATCATTTCAAGTGTTGATGACTCTTCCTTGTTAATGCAATCAAATAAATGCTCAGTTTGGCAAGAAATGATAATTTGTTGAAATAGGAGTGATGAGTAGGAAGAGTACTTGTAGGGAGGTAGATGCTAAGAATTTTGAGACTTTAAAGACACTAAAACAGCCTATATCTTTACAGCTGGGCCAAAATTAACAAAGCTGTTGCTCAACAAAAAACTGCAAAAATCCCAGTCTATTGACTTGCAACAGCTTCTTCTGTACAAAAATAAACTTTAAATTTGAGCCTTGGAAAGCTGTGGGGTTGGCTCCAAAATTATATCGCCGTACGGCTCGTCTTGATGCACATCGACCAGGCTGTGGCTCTTCAAAACCTGTACAAATCACAAACCCATGTTCGAATCAGGCTCGATAAATTGGAATTAGTAGCTCAGAGCAGTTCCTAGGGAAATTACCAGAGTTTCATACAACATTCTAGCACATAGCTTTCTGGTTTTCCCTTGGAGGATCTTGTTCAAACTGAGATTCTCTGATGTATCTTCTTCAGGCATAGACTTGGTCGGAGAGAGGCTTTTTAAATACCGAGCTACGGCTCTGTCGATCGAATATTACTTGAAAAAAATAAGGCGAAAAAGGCTACAACCGAGCAAAGTAAATGGTGGAACCAAATTTACCTGGTTCTCACAGACAATGAGTCAACTCCTTGGGATGCTGGAGATCCTGTCACCAAATTTCGATAAAAACACGCTCTTAAATCTGAACTTTTCGATATGATTCCGAATGAGAGATGAAGAGGGGGATTAGTTAAATTTACCTGCTGGACTGTTGTCTGCTTCCAGAAAATAAAGATCCTACAAAAACAATTCTCAGCAATTAAGATGCATCATACACGGTTGCATAATAACGAGATAAACTCACTTCGGGTTCCGTCGTTTTAATCAAGGTCGTAATATTTTGAGGATTGGAGTTCTCTAGATCTCGGCGCTCTTCCTCGGGAATTGTTGCCATTTCAAACTCGAAATCACAAGGCCTACTTGAAGTTGGATAGTCAAAACTAGAATATCCTCTGGTGCTAGTGCTTGCTTCCATTGGAGGAACTACAGGTGACTCAAAATCTTTAGACCACATAGGATTCGGATCATCTCTTCTTGGAGGAGTAGGCCACGATGGAAATGCGTCGGGCAAGGTCGCACTCTCGTTATTATCGACAATATGTCGAAGACGCTCAATTTCTGGTAAGGTCGCATCCTCGTTGTTGTCCAGAACATCTTGTTGATGGTCGGGATTAGGAACTGGAGCAGGACCAGGAGAGTGTGCCGTGCCAGCATGCGGTGAAGCTAAAGGCGGAGAAGTGAAAGGTTGTACAACCGAAGACGGACTCAGATTCGTTTGACGAGAAGAATCTTCCTCTGAAGAAATCAGATGGGGTTTTGGAAAAATGTAATCCTTATCAAACATGTCGCAAAGCTCGGAACATAATCCTGAAACATGGGAATCATTAGTAACTCCATAACATGTCAATAATTAAGTGGCAAGAAAAATAAGAAAGTTGAAACAATCAACCAGTTATTGAGGGCTGATGAAAAACTTGTTCCTTTCTTAAGATGTTGGCCAACTTCCACCGACCCAGAGACGAGCAAGGAATGTTTCTCCTTTGGCGCACCAAATCGCTATGATCTTTGAGCGACTTCTTCATAAATCTGAAAAGAATAAAAGTTCTTCCATATCAGACAATGATATAATAAAAAAAAAACAACACACTGCTTAGATCATTGATATAGCAATCCATACTTATTAGTTAACACTGTTGACTCATCAAAAAACTGTTTTCTCTTCCTCGGTCTAGCTTTTCGCTGCTGGTTTGGAGGAGTTGATCGAAGAGCTAGCTCGGGTGGAGATGCTCCTGCAACCAAGAAAAATAATTGAACATAAACAAATTCCAAAAACCATTGTCCAAAGCTCCAATTCCTACTATCTCACAAATTAGAAACTCCCAAAATGAAAAGTGCTTACCAATCATTACAGAATCTTCTCCCAATGAAGCAGGTGTTAGCCTTAAACTTCTCCTGGGCATTTTAAGAGTAAGATTATCTTCCTCAATTGGGGAAAGCATGCTCTTATGACTTGTAGTTTGGTCTAGAGGTCTGAGAGGTTCAGCCATGATGTTACTAGGTGGAGAAAGTAAGAGAAGATCGCCCAAGCTAGTTTCAGGAGGAGCGTCACGTAAAACTTCAATTTCTGGAAAACTTTGGGGAGATTTACTGAAACTACGAGTAACGTGACGAAAATCGGATCGATTGGGAAGGCCGGAATCTTGAAACTCCGGCGACTTATGGGTGGCAGTATAATCATTGTTAACCACATCAGTAGCATTAGCTGGAATAGAGTCTTCAAAAGCCACATTCCTGCTCACTGGACTTGGAGGTGCACAGCTGAGAAAGTAAAGAGATAAACTATTTGGTAATTGAATCAAGATCAAGCAAGGGTGACTAGACTTTAATACAAACATACTCAGTTTCCATTGGTCTGACCCCTAAATCAGGAACCTCATTAGGAATTGTTGAATCCACCATGATATCCTGAATTAGAACATTAGTTTGAAGTGATTATGAATTGATTTTCCAGTCATTAGCGAATTAAAACAAGTCGTTTCATGTCCAACCTCATCAAAAGAAATGGCAACATATGGATCTCTTCCACTGGGAATTTGGTCTGCAGAAAAATTATTTAAACATTTACCCTCATTTACAAGTGAAAAAATTAAGACAGTGAAGAGAAAATGTCAGAGGAAAACCTGCAAATGTAATATCTTCCATTCTTCTGAGATGATTGTCATGGTTTCTGATGGACAAAATTTCGAATGAGTGATAAAGGTAGAAAACACAAAAGATGTAAAAGAATGAAACTTCAGAAATGTTACCCGGCAGATTGAGTTCCATCATCCAAGTCTAAGGCATCGAGATCAAATGTCTCCGGCAAAGTGATGGACTGAAATGGCGCTTGCCTAGCATCCTCCGGCAAGGTCAGCTCTATCGAAGCAAAAGCTTTTCTTAACCAAGCCAAGGCAGCATTACAATCGTCCGAAAGAAATTCAACTTTCTTCGAATATATTCGAACAACACCCAAGAGAAGGAATGCTGACATTCTCAGTGCTATGGGGACTTCTGGAAACATTATACGATCTACAACAGTCATTCGAGAGCAATTCATATAGAGAAGAGTCAGTCATAATCAACAAATTAATAGACATGATATCTTTATAAAAGCACCGCATTTACCAAACACAAAATGATGATAATCAAGACCTGAAGAAAAAAAAATGAAATTGGTAAACTATTGATCACAGCCCACAATACCACGGATTAAATCATCCAAATACAGAATTAAATGTTCATACTTTGTCAGGAAACAAAAATTAGGATGAACTCGACCCAGATAAGAAGTGAGGAAATAATCAGGACTGAGCTCGACCCAGAAAAAGAAGGTTGATTTATCCTGTTATGGTTTTACTCATCCATCATAACATCCTCCCACAAAAAAAAAAAAATCAAACTTCCACCGGAAAATACTGAATCTCCAAATAAAAAAGGGACACCCAAAAGATAAAAAAGAAAAACCAAGCAGCCGAAAAAGAACTCAAATGGCCATGGGAGGACAGATTCTAACCGACAGTGGAGGGGATATCAGTGGAGGTGTACTGAGACTTTTTGACGCGCAGCTGATGCGCGGCTCTCCAGACTGTACCGAGCGGGCCTTTTCTGGCCAAAAATGTCTGCGAATAGAACATTTCTTCCGCCTCTCGACTCTGCTATGACCAAAAAAAAGGGGTGGGAGGGAGAAATAAGAAACCCTGTTCTACTTCTTTCAATGTCCAGCCAAATGGTCAGAGAGAGAGAGAGAGTGGTAGGGCGATGAAGATGAAAGAGCGAGCAAACGGGAGAGATGAAGAGGGAAGGCGCGGGAAACGAAAAGTGCCGCGCAATGGATGAAACATCCACTTACGCGCGTGGAGTGGAGACGTTGTCGGTCACATTTACTATAATACCCCTCTCTCTTTTTACCCCATTAAAATTTGTATTTAAACTATAAAATAGAGTTACCTAAAAACTATAGAATACACTATTATTCAATTATTAATTATTATAACATAAAACCAAGAATTTAACCCAACTATGAATTTCGGTAGTACATCGAGACCATTTTCTAGCGAAGGAGAACAATTATTCACTGTAACGTCTCTCAGTATTTTTAGTATAATATTATCCGCTTTGAGTCAAAATCCGTATGATTTTGTAATTGGGATTAACAAAAAACGCATTGTACTGTGTAAGGAGAAGAACTCTGCTAATAAATCATGCATTTTCTACTCTTTTAAACGATGTGAGATTGTGCACCCCTATTGATATGGGTCGAACCCACATCTGGGTTATTCTTGACCTTCATATAGACTGAACTCTACTAATAAACCATACATTTTTTTACTAAGTTTGGTTTCGATTCGTCTTCGATTTTAGGTTTTTTTGTTTTAAACTCAATTTCAGTTGGTTTGAGACGTTTTTGTGTCGATTTTAGTTGATTTAGGCTCAATTTTAATCCATTGGTTAGGGGTTTTTTTTTTCACTTTTTAAAATTAAAAATATATAAATATTATACTATCAGTTTAATTTGATTATAATGAACAAAATTAATATTATAATATTGGTTCACGATGCAAAAATTGAAATTTATTCTATTAAAAAAAATTCAAGATTTAAATCGAACCCATCAAGTTTTGGTTCGGTTCGGCTTGGTTTGGTTTTTATTTTATTTTATTTTTTATCAATTTTCAATTTTTTTTTAATTTCTTTTCCTTTGAAATGAATAATTAGTTGGGCCGAAAGCCCAAAACGACAATACGTTCAAGCCTCGTAAAAATTAGGGTTACCAAAGCAGACGATTCTGTCGTTCTGTGAAGAAGTATATATTGCCCGTGATAAGGTAGGGTTGCACTCTTGCATTTTCAGTGAGGGAGAAAGAGATAATTCTTCTCTGAGATTTGACGTGATGGCTCCGAAGCAGAAGACTCCCAGAGTTAGCCGGAACCCGGACCTTATCCGAGGTGTGGGCAAATACTCTAGGTCGAAGATGTATCACAAGCGAGGTCTTTGGGCAATCAAGGCTAAAAATGGCGGTGTCTTTCCTCGCCACGATGCCAAACCTAAGCCTGAAGCTCCTGCTGAGAAGCCCCCCAAGTTTTACCCTGCGGATGATGTGAAGAAGCCTCTCGTTAACAAACGCAAGCCTAAACCCACTAAGCTTAGGTCTTACTTTCTCTTTCTATTTATTTTATTCTGTTTTGCATTTCTTATCAGGTTCATGATTGATTGAGGAGTAGAAGTGTTTTGATTTTGGATACTCGATTTATTAATATTTTGTTCATTTGGATGCTTTGTTTTGATGGACCAAAGGGAGAAACTTTAGCTAAGCTATGATTTTTTTCTTTGATTAGATTAATTAAAATAATTTCATGTTAAATTAACTTGAGACATGCTGCTGAGAAGGTAATTGATGAATTTTAGATGGATTTTAGATGAATTTTAAATGAATTTTAATGATGTTAATTGAGTTCGTGATGTGATATGTTAATTTCATTTCAGATCGAGCATTACTCCTGGGACAGTGTTAATTATACTTACCGGGAGGTTCAAGGGGAAAAGGGTTGTATTCCTGAAGCAGCTACCATCTGGATTACTTCTGGTTACAGGTGCCTATCCATAAAGATGCTTTCTTAGCTTCCTTATTCAAAATCCAATATTGTGTTCACCATAGTTGTTTGGGAACAAGTCTAAATTGACTGCTCGAAATCATTGCAACTGATTATTAGTTTGTCCTCAGGGTTTTTGCTCATTTCTTGTTTTTCTGCTAGGGATTTAGTAGTGTTATTGCGGGTACATTTCTGTTCTTTCTTACTTTGCAATCCAAGTAATGTACTTGTTCCTAATACATGTAGTTATCTCCAATATGTACATTAGTCCTCCTTTCCATGTCTATTCCAAGTGGGGAGCAACTGATTTTGGGTTTTGAGCGTCTATCTGCTAATCCTTTAATAAGCAACAATACATTTCTTTACTTGTGTTTATGTGGGTTTGTTTTTTTTTCATTTGGGAGTTACAGAAGTACATCAGTGAGCAAATAAGTGATTCTTATGTTTATAATGTCAGGACCATTCAAGATCAATGGTGTTCCTCTCAGACGTGTGAACCAGGCCTATGTTATTGGAACTTCCACAAAGGTTGACATCTCTGGAGTTAATGTAGAGAAATACGATGACAAATATTTTTCAAAGGAAAGCAAGAAGAAGAAGAAGAAGGACGAGGGTGAATTCTTTGAAGAAGAGAAAAAGGTTTGTTTGTCATTGTCTTCAGATTCTCTGTAAATGAGATCTCTCTCTCTCACTCTCTTGCTGATATCTGGTTAAAATTTAAAATGTAGGAGAAGAGTGCACTCCCGGAGGATAAGAAGGATGATCAGAAATCAGTGGATGCAGCATTGATAAAATCCATCGAGGGAGTCCCTGAGTTGAAGGCATACTTGGCTGCTAGATTCTCCCTAAAAGCAGGCATGAAGCCACATGAGCTCGTGTTCTAGAAAAGTTAGGTTTGTCCGTTCTTCGCTATCGTTTTATGTCGTGTAGACTGGGTCCCCTCATGCATGCATGCATGCGACGATCTATTTTTGAATCGAGGAGTAAGATATTTACAAGTGGTAGTGGTTTTTCGAAAGGAATTTTCTGTCAATTCTCTTGTTGTTGGATTGCATTTAATCATACTTTCATTCTGTTTACCTCATGCAGCATCCTTACAAGTTCTCTATGAACAAAAGTTGCAACAAATGAGTAAAGTATTTTAGTTGTTTTAGTACTTGTTTGGCTGGCAATGGTGTGGTAGAATATCCCAAAAGATGTGTTTTTTGTTGTTTATGTTAGTTGCAATATTTATTCTCTATTCGCATTTTGAAAAATATTGATAGGAGTAATTAATTTAATAAATTATAAATAGTCATAATAAATTGTCAATTATGTCTATCGATGTTTGTCATCTCAAGAAGTAAGAATTCAGAGAATAAATATGACATTATTCGATGAGCTTTTGGTTGGAAGGATGATTGTTTTTGCATATAACCTTGGCCATGAATGCTTTTTAGGGATAGAAATAGAGATGGAATGCTTTAAGAGAGTATTGAAGGATGTGTGTTTTTTTAATGCTTGGGTGAATTCAAAACAAAGAGACAACCTTTGGAGGTCGGTGGTAAGCGACAAAAGCACAAAATTGTTGTCAATTATTCTATCGAGTGGAATTAGGGGTGGAAATTAGTACACTTCTAGTCAGATAATCGAATCAAACCAAATATTTTTTATTAGTTCGGTTCGATTTTGATAAGAGAAATTTTCTATGTTAAAATCGAATTGAACTGAATTAGATTCAGTTTGATTGTCGGTTTTGATAAGAGAAATTTTCTATGTTAAAATCGAATTGAACTGAATTAGATTTGGTTCGATTGTCGGTTTTGAGGGAAATGAATCGTGAAAACTAAATTCAAACCGACCGAACTGAATTAAGAAAATTGCCCTCAAAATTGACTACAAAATTGAAAAACCAAAAATCAAAGACAAAAAAAATTGAAACTGAATCAAAATTGAAACCGAAGTTTGATTTTCGATCCCGTTTATTGTTGACCTCATTTTGGTTTCTGTTTTTCAAAACAAAAACCGAACCAAGTCAATTTGGTTCTAGTTAAGTCAAAAATTGAACTAAATTGAATCAATTCCACCTCTAAGTGGAATGATTAAACTGAAAGGAACTGAACTTTTATCGATGAAACTCGCATAAAATTACAAACACTCTCTCTCACTCTCCAAGCTTTCGAGACCATGAAGTCTTTTTACAAAGTACTCCTCCCCACACTTGTTATTTATTCTTAACTATCACTTCAACTCATTAATTACCCAATAGTTACAATTATCCACCGACCAACCCTCATTACAATTATCACCTAATAATCATCAACTCATCCTATCTTAATCATGGACAATAACAAGGATCAAAAGCTATTAAAAAATGAAAAATTCATGCATTGGTGTCACTAAGCTCAGGTCCTTCCTCATGTTTGTTAGTAAACTACACATGTTTGATTGAAGAATTTTAGGAATAGTACTAAAAAAAGGGTTCCTTGATTCAAAAATACCCAAAATATCAATTCAACAATATGGAATTATTGTACATAGTAGACATCAAATTGGTAGAGCTGCAACAGCATCAACATAGTTTCTTTTGTTTTGACAGGGAGGGCAGAGTCTTAGATTGAAAAAACAAAATACTCTAATAAACACCAGGATATCTACTCAAAAATCGGAAATTCCTCTCATTTGCTAGCTGATAAGTCCATTCAAAATGCTGATTGATTATTGAGGGAGGTAAAAAATGGAAATACGTAATGACTCACTGACACGTCTGACCTTTTTCGACGCGCAAAAATTCTGCAAGCAGGCATAAGTTATTGGCCCAATGTGTCGAACGATGAGGTTGGAAAGTCCTATCCCATCCTGCAAAGAAATTAGATGTGCATTTTTGTTCTAATTTTCAAGCCACAGCTTTTGATTTTATTTTCTGTTTCTTAGAGTCCAGAGATGCTAAGCCCGAGCCTAATCCAACAGGTGCCTTATTTTCGTCCCCCAACTCGTCTTTTTTACCATCAACCTGGCCCTCTGAGGGGTGATTGTCCGTTTCCTTTTTCATCCCATCAGTTTCTCCATTATCAACTGCATCTGGTGGCATACCTGAGTTGATGATTTGAAGCAGCTGGGTCAATGGTGGCAAGGCTTGGACTGGAACACCAGGCTGACGTATTAATAGCCCTCTTGCTGCAGCCTTCTTACGAGCCTCGGCGGCAGCACGAGCTGCCCTTTCGTCAACACCCCTTCCTCGAGGAAATGTTTCACCAATTAATGCAGCATTGAGAGATTTGTTTATAGATGAAGTTCCAGACCCCCCAGCTACAGAAGCAGCTTGAAAGGACTACAGCACAATGTCAAAAAATGAATAATTTGATTACAATTGATATCCCGTCAAATTAACCAAAAATATAAATGAAGTCAAGGAAAATGAATTTGACAAGCCTTTAACATCTGAAAATTGTACTATATCCTTAACTTATGCTTTTAAGAAGGGAAATCACAATGTAAATGTCACCATTCTGAGGAAGAATGAAACCGTAATTATTTTTCAGATCATATAGCTTCAACATTTTTTATGAAAAGTGCTTGAAGCTACCATGGATAGTATTAGATTCCTTTTGTTTTTTGTGCTTTTCACATTAAAACATAGCAAAATATTAAGTTTTTTTTCATATGAAAAAAATATTTATTTGCCTTCTGGTATCAGTTTACTTCATTATACAATTTTTCTCACTGGGAAGAAAAGAAGAGAGAAAGCTTCCCTATTGATCGAATGTGCAGTCACATTTCCACAATTTTTTAGAGCTTATTAGATGTTTCTGGGGTGATATATTTTTTTGAAAAAGGCAAATATCCCCTTACCGGCAGAAGGCTCTTTTCTATATTTCAATGTAAAAATAATACTCCCACAGGTTATATAAAGTACGGTCATGAAACACGAAGAACTGCTCTCAAGTCAACGAAAGAGGAATACCTTTAAAATATCAAAAGCCTTTTGGGCAGAAGCTGCATCGATAGCTTGGCCTTTTTGCTTTTGAGCATTCATCTGACAATCAACAAATTCCATATGAACACAATCCAAAGAATAATTTTGACAACTAATAGAAAGTCAAATCACCTGTAATTCGCGCATCTTAAATGTCTTCATCCAGTTCAGGGAATCCCGAGTTCTTGAATCCTCCTCACCCAGTTGTTTGAGAAGTATATCATAGGTTTTCTTTTCATGCTGCCATCCCAAATGACGGTCTTAGAGACAATTTCATAATTATATGTCCATGTCCATCGGATGACTCTCAAATACATGTTAATTTACCTGGTGAGAAAGTTTGAAGGCACCCATACAATTAAATGCAATGGCAAGGGCGTGATAGCATACAGCAGTTTGAATATGTTCCTCGCCCAAGAGTCGTTCATTCTTCTTTAATGCCTCTTGCAGATATCGAAGAGCTGTATTCATCTTACCAATGTCCTGGTACATCATTGCAACATTGATAAATGTTGCAGCAACATCAGGATGATCTGGGCCAGATGACAAACTTAGTAGTAGCAAGGCTCGGGACATGTGCCGTAAAGCAAGTTCTGTTTGGTTCAGTCCATGGTAGAAAAGAGCCATATTTCCATAACTGCAGAGAAATTTAGAGTAACCCAGGGTTAGAGAGAAATTATACATGTTGAGGAGAAGCCTCAATGCAACAATATGCCACGCGCGAATCTATTCGTGTTTATAATAAACTTGCAACTAAGTTGATGCTGCATCAGTGGTTTATTCTACAGTTATGCCAAAATCAACTTAGTTAAAATGAAGCTTTTAATGTTTTAAATTCAAGTTTCAAACCAACGCAACATTGCAGGAGACATTCATGGCTTAGGATTCATTCACTAGTTGCTAGATTACTAGAGCTACTTGATTCAACTCCACACTGAAGAATGAAATCTCACAATTGCATGGTTCGTGACCATAATGTCATTCGATGATATAATGTCCAAGTGACAATGTAAGATTGCATGACTGCAGCAGTATATTTATACCCAAATTCGCTAAATCCCTTGTATGCACTAAGTTCAGCATGCCACAACACACGACACTAAAAGTTGTAAATTTTGGCATACAATGTTTAAGGGTCTACAGCTAAATGAAGCGGCTTGAAATTAAAAGGCCTTGCCTGTGAGCAGTGTCAGGGTGGTCCAAACCCATGCATCGCTCATTTATAATCAGTTCCTTGTGTTGTTGGACTATGGCTCCAGCCATATCTCCTGCATGATACAGAACCATGGCAAGGTACCTAAAAGGATCATAAATGACAAATGTCAAGACCAGCATCTCACAAATAAATATTATAAGGTGTAAAGAGACTTAAAAGAACATTCTAATTAAATAATTAGTTAACATGAAGATTCATGAACAAACTTAAAATACATTATTAAGGTTTTTGATGTCTACCGGCAACAATTGGCAACTTCCCGATGCATTGGTCCAGTGACCTGTAGTAACCCTCAAAAAATGATTACTTTTTAGAAAGAGAGATTCATTAACAAATTGAATTTAAAGCAATTTGAATTAAGTACCTGCTGGAGTATTGAGAATGCCTCAGAAAATAACGTATAGGCTTCACTAAGCATGCCCTGAAAAAAAGGTTGTCAGATTACTCAAAATCATGTTCCTCTTTATACGACTTGGATACCTTTGTTTCTTTATGTCCAACTCAACTAAAAGTTTGTTTGGCTCCTAAGTTGTACATTGAAATGAGATTTAACAAATGATGTCAAACTTAATTGCTAATTCATGTCCCTAACACATAATAATGATAACAAAAGTTGACACAATTCAATAAATTAGGAGAATTACAAAATAACACTCTCTTGGCTGCGCCATCAACTATCAATTAGCCTTAAATTCAGTTTCCCAAATACAAAATATTTTCTAATCAGTAAAACACCGTGATGTTTCTCAATTTATTGATATGATTATCGTGGAGCACAATCTTATATGAAGTCGCACTTGAGTTTTATGTAATGAGGATGACATTGGCTTTGGTTTCCAGTGGTGGAAAATTGGCACTACTTCCCCAAAGCTTATCCCAGAGCACCTTTAGGGATAGTTCGGAGCTTTTATAGACAAGGCATTTTGATTTATTCTTCTTCAAAATATAAATAAATATACTGCCAGGTTGATTAAAAAGCAATGGTGCACCTCTGCCAACTTGAGTTTTCCTGTTTCTACCAGTTCCTTAGCTTCTGAACATACTGGAACTGAATGCTTGACAACAGGTTGTAGGTTCAAAATATCCAAAATCTGGAAAGGAGTGGAAGAATTGAAATCGTATTTACGAGCAGTAACTGTAATACCGGCCTGTAATGAAGTGAAAATCAGATCACAAGGCTCAATCAGCTCCATTTTACCAATATTGTGGCAAGCAAGAAATGAAAGATATTAGTGAAAGGTCACAGACTTGACCAAATAACATAAATATTATAGCAATCACAAAATCGAGTAAACCTTATCTATGAGAAATTGAACAGTTCAAAATTATCAAAACATCATTTCTAATATTTTACGAAGTCCAACAACAAACATTTGCAAAACAATGCTCGTGCTATTATTTGACATTTATAGCATAAGCAAAGTGCAAAATATAGCACTATAGACAAGCTAAATGCTGATTGACACCATATACGTTATACAAGAATTGTCATTCTTAAAATCAAACTTTTATCAAGTATATGAGATGCACAAGATTACCTTTTGACAAAGGTTCCGTAGAACAGAAATTTTCTTAACATGTGACCTTGCATTCTCTGGCAAGTCAAACTACATAGAATTTAAAAGGAAATGTCAGATAGATGCTCGTCCAAAAAACATTAATTTAGTAGCTCCTTACCTCAGTTCTTGGAGATTTTCGTTTTCTCCATTATTGCAATATCTTTTTTACTTCATGCATTAGAATAAAATTAAAGAAGTCATATAGAAAAATAAAGGGCGGATGCTTCCTGGATGTTATTTTTCTGGATGTTGTTGGAGGGCGGGAGAGGATAGATATTATATACTGGGGTGTGACTTCTTTAAAAATTTCTTATATTGGTTAAAATTAAGGTCTACTTGTTCCCCTTTTCTTATGTAACTCCCATACATCAAATGAAACCCTTACCATAAAGTAAAAGAAAACCACCTACGAAAATCTGAAGTAGCCCTAGTCATTTAGGAACCAGTAATGATTCAAACTAAACTGGAAATTAGCGAATCTAAGAAAATTGAAACACGAAATCCTCAATTATAATATTTGATAACAGGTGATGAATGTGTACGTAAGAAAATCCAACTTGGAGAGCATTAAAACAGGTGAAACTAATACCTGATATTTAAGTCTTGCAAATTCTTGGATATCAGACCAAAGAGATTCTGTGCTAATATTCATATACGAAGACTGACTCTTTCTGGCAGATGCCCTGCCTTTCCACTTCCCTTGCCCCCTGGAAGTCTTTCCTGGAGACTGATGACCCAGTTGATCCTGTAAATAATAAACACCGACGGTCAATACAACAAAGTTTTGAGTTTTTTTTCTTTTTGCATTTCTCCCCTGTTTCCAACATTTAAAAAAGAACTGGCTAGATGTGTCGACAGATCACTAGGACAACGTTGAATTTATCCTAGGAGCTAGAAAAATATTTTACTAAAATTTTAAAGGGGGTATTGAGGTTCTATATTGTATACATCTAAAACATTTTTGCTAAGCTAGGAAAGAAAAGTATCTAGAAAACTAATAAAATTGCATACACAATTAAGCACCCAAAAGAATCCGCACCACTTTCTATGCTTAACATACTTTTTTGGTGGTTCTAGACAGCATAGTGTTAACAGTTTTATTGTTGAAGGCCTGGCAAGTTCCAAAACAACAATTGAAAAAATGACAGATTGCTGCCCCCATTTCATGATCTTCTGTTTCTCTTAACATATCCTGAGACACAAGAAAACCAATAAATAAGGTGCGTTACTACCATCAGACAGACAATAATGAGTATATGCTGATTCACACTAACGTCATCTTTTGCATACGCTAACATATAAAGTTCTTATAATGTCGCGTTGAATTAGAATGAGAAGTTGAAGGTTATGCTCATCACCTTGAGGATGTGCTTTGCCGACCTGACAACAATCTCATTAGAACAGAGATCCCATAAATGGGGCAAATGTCTGATCCCATTTGCCACCTGCCAAACAAAATGACCTTATCATTCAATGAGTATCCACCCCACAAGATTGTTCTTTAATTTTGAGATTTTAATTATTTCATCAAATTGAAAATTGTCTACAACCAAATGGGCTCACTTTTCCAATGTAGCGAATATTAATTCCATGGGCATGAAGTGCTTCAGTTAGTGTCTGGCCATCCATTGGTGAAACTTCCAGAGTGCAAAGATCTTGTATAAATTTTGAAAGCACAACATCTGTAAGAAAAATACTGGCATTCCTTACATTTGATTCGTCTGCTGCTATCACCTGGAAGAAGGAATATAAGAGAACTTAGAATTCATAATAAAATTGACATACAATTATTCTAAAAGGTCCACAACTTACCTCTTGAGTTCCAGCTAACCTAAACTCCGTAAAGACATTAGGATTAAATAGAATGTCTTCATTTGGTAGGTTATTTTGGTCATTAGCACATGAAGATTCTTGGCAAACCGCGGCTTTTTCTTCTACTCTTACACCCTGTAAACAGCAACATAATCGGAATTGCTGAATTTACATTCAACATCTAATCACTTTCATCCCATTACCCCCAGTACAGAGGCACCAAGAACACATGTAATGCTGAAGAGTACGTTTGCGTACTAATTTCCATAAAAATAAAAGCAAATTAGGATATACACATTCGCCACCTCGACAGTGGGTAAACTACAGATTCGAAGACACTTACACTACACATTGGCCACAATACCCTTGACATCAAAAGAAATATATGGCTGCAGCCGAAAAAACCTTTTATTCTGATCTATTTTTAATTATGAAACAAAAAAGTGTCCCATGGTAGATGCCAATAACATTTTCAGGGTCAAAGAGACTAAAACGTAAAGATGGTTCCTGAGTGCGTGGTAATCCTCAATAGGATCACTCCTTAAATTTCAGAGCACTAGATTGTTTGGCACACAATCGTAGACAGAATTTATACAAGCAGATAATATCAATGAAGTTTGCTCAAACTATAATTATCAGAAAGTACACAAATTGCCAAACAATGCCCCCACTAATTTCCAAAGGAAGTGCAATATGGATCAATAATTGTTAATTTAATTATCAACAGGTAATTTTAAAACATGACAACAGAAAATCACTCTTACATCACCATCACAAGCCGAAGTTGCACTTTCCTCATGTGTCACAAGTTTTTCTTCGCCAGTACCTTTTGAAGAATCAGCACCATGAGAATGAGCTTCTCCATCTGATTCTGACTTACATTTTGGTTGTTCTGCAGCTTGGGACTTCTCCCATACAGCAAAATCTTAACATGCAACATGTGGAATATTTTAAAGAATACTTTAGTCATAACGAAATCAAAATTCACCTGGCAAAATGCAGTAATTAACTCTGGTCTTAGAATGCAAAATCGCGACCCAGGTCCAGTGCAGTTGGCATCACGAGGAGTTACTCTCATTAAGTCCAGAAGATAATGCCTAATTAAGAAAAAGAATTCATATCAATTACAAGAAATCAATGCTGCCAGGCCAACTACGAGCAAGAAAAATAACAGCAGTAGATGAAACTAAGACGCTGTAGACAAATTCAACATACACAAGCAAAATTGTTAATATTCCAAAAGTACTGCTTCAATGCTTAGTTAAATATTACAGCATATAAATCATATCATGACAAATGTTAACAATGAAACCAACGGCTCATTCAAACAATGTTTCAAGTTTTACAGTAATAAAAAAGATCTTTATTGCCAGAACAGAAAATAATAAAAGACAATAACCAAGTGGAATCCCTGAAGTTATCATGCAGGAGTTTTACCTGTCATCGCTGCCGACTATGCCCTTACATTCAACTGGTGCTGCTAATTTGAAGATATTTCCCGATCCGTCAAGGACTGTATGCTCTTTCAAGTGAAGGCGTTTCGCAGCCTCTAACACCTACGCATAAATCATCCATAGAAAAAGCATTGAAGAACTTTTAAGTCAAACTAAAATTAGAAATTTCAACTACACAAACTATAATATAAAATAATGAATCAGAGGATCGGTTCTTCAAGACAACCACTGAAAATGAAAGAATATATATAAGTCAACCTTCAAGTATCTTTCTCACCTTGGAATGAAAATCTTCATTCCAGCATATTTTATTTCCATTATCAACAGATCCATAGAGTAAAGAATCCGATTTATCTCCTTGGAGGATACCAGGTAAAACACTCTGCAGCAGAAAACCAATATGCAGAATAAGAAGAAAAGGGTATTCACGCAATAAATCACTATTAAAAAATAAAAACACACAACAGTAAATTCAAGGCCACAAGGCAATCACTGTTGCAAGGAAAACAAAAATTAAAAACTGAGGCTGATGGCGGATCTCCTCCTTTGTAAGACATGTAAGCTTCGGTATACAACAAAGAATTCCCACAGTGGACTATGGAAGTAAATGCACTCAGTTTACTGGTAGATAAATTGTTATGGGTTCCCTTAGAAATCTATGAAGAGTATTTCTTGAAACATTGTCTCCCAAAAACAAGTGTTCACAAATAGCACATCATATTTAAAAGAGAGAGAGAGAAGGTTCCATAAGCTACTGCATGTTTTTTTTTTATGTAAAAAATGAAATATATTGAATTAAAAAAAATTCAAGAGAAGGAGTGAACTCTTCACATGAAAAAACAAACACTTATAAGCAATTGCATGTTAGGAAAAAAATTACAAAAAGATCAACCCCAGAAATTGGTGAAGGAGATGTGAAGTGTGTATAGCAGGAGGTAAGTTCCCATTACAAAATCTGATTGATAAGAACGCACCTGTGCTACCACTCTATGACCCCTGTAATCAATGATTGCCATAGCTAGGTTATAAAGTCCAGGCACATCAGCTTCCTGATATGCCTTGGTGCCTTTCAAATCATTATTTGCAGAAGCATAAGTAGCTTGCTCACTCTCAGCCAACTGTGTCTCACCAGCCTTATCAGGTGAAGATTCAAGAATACCATTGTCTTCTCCCTCATTGGACCCAACTTTTTCACCATTAGGCATTCCATCATCATAATGCAACATACCATCAACAGCCTTTTGAGTTGAACTGGTTAACGAGTTTGAGATCTGGAACTTTGAACTAACATCTGAAGTACGTTTCTTGGACAGCTGCTCAAGGTCCGCATCCACAGCAAAACTAAAGAAAATATTGTTGTGGACATACCTAGAGTCCAAAATAAATTCATTAAAATATTATCTCTTCAGTAACTAAAAACAGTTCCAGAAAATTACACAGCAGATAAATCTTAGTTACAAGAGTTCCTTGTGAGTACGATAATACTTCTACTTGAAAAGTTACATTATCCAACCAAAGAAATCTTATGCACCAAAACTAAATCAAACTACATCAAATAAATGAAAATGAATGCCTAATGTGAAACAAATACTAATTTAAATAAAAAAAAGTGAAAAAAACTAATTCACTATAACTTCAACAAATGTGGTAGTTAAATTAATTTAATAGTTTCATTCAGTTTGATTTGGTTTAAATATTGCTCAAACCAAAAACAAACTAAAACCAAACTATTCAATTTTCTTTCTTCGAAATCAAACATAAATGATCTTATTGACCAAAGCACCCAATGGACATTGGTTAGAGTTAAATTGGGTGGTTTCTCAGTTTGTTTGAACACTATAGTACAAATATAGAAGTAAGAGTTTTTCCTTCAAATAGGAAAATGAAAAGCAGTAAGCATACAAACACAGAAAAACTATATTTTTGGGAGACTAACATGTGAAAGCACTCTGGATCAGTCGGATTTATTGGGGGTATGCATCTGCCAATTACACCAATGGCACCACTGATGGCTGCATCAACAAAATCTGAAGTTACCTTGTAGAGAGCTCGATCCCGTAAAATCCTAATGACATTATATAGATAAAAGTAATGTTTCAAGGAACAAGCGTAGGTGAAGTGTTACCCTATGATGAAGCAAAAGCATGAAAATCAAATTGTACCTCTCTTGTGGACTCGTATGCGGAAACTCCCGACAAGATTGCAACTCCTCATTCCAATCTCTTAGCATACCAATTAGCTCACTGCCATAGGACAGGGTTAGAGCATTCTCAGCTCTTGCTGCATCACGTTTGTGTTCTAATAGAAAAAACACAAAGCACAACTATATAGATTAAAAAACAGCACAATGCAAGAAAACAATATCTGCTTATATGATATAATATTAATTCTTAATGACCAATGTGGCACAATGCATATTTTAAATATTTGCTGAAATTAGACAGAATCATATTTAATATTACAATTCCAAAAATTTGCAGAACTGGTTGTAGGAATTGAACCAATATCAGTTGTTAAATTGAAATAAGGACTTCATTTCATGGTTGCAGTACAAAAGAACTAAAAATTCCCGTCTTCAAACAAACTGGTTTTCAAATTAATTAAAAATTAACCTAGATGAAAATATCCTCTCAGAAAAAAACATACCAGGAACAGGATATGCTCCCAACCACGAATTCGGTGGTAGCAGTGATTGAACATTTTCGAATGGGTGGGCTGACGTCCTCTGCTCCAGAACCTCTCGGAAAGCTTAATAAAGACAGATAAAATTTGTTACGCAATAACAATGCCAAATTCTCAGCTTGCAAAGAAAAATAAGAGAGATTCAACACTACCTTTCTTGAACTTAGAACTAATTTTTTGCAACAGTCCAACAAGGGTACTTGCTTCAGAATTAGATTTGCTAGGCCCTGGGTCAAGTATATTCCCCGAGCTTGAGTTGGCATAGAACATTTTTGTAGTTCCCGTTATGCAGAACTTGCTACCCTCCAGTGTTATGACATCCAAATAAATCAAATCTCCAACTAGCCTGAGATGGTAAAGGTGATCAATGGTTTTTCTATGAAAATTCCCAACAAGACAAAATGGTCCATATAAAACATTCAAGGCAGATATACAGGATGGGAATTAAAATATTTGCCTTCTATAGCTTGGAGGAGGATTGAGAGATGAAAATACTATGCTTTCCACAGATTTTATTTCTTTAGAAGACGATGACAACAAACTACCAAGTGAACCAGCAACGTCTTCCATGAAACCCAGACCATCAAGCTCTGGAACCTCATTTTTTAAAGCATCTGCATCACAGTAAAAGCCAAAAGCCTGCCTATTATAGAATCTCCCAAAGTGTATAATATTGATAAATATAAAACATGATTCAGTAAAGATCAACATGGGAATTTAGTAAAGATCAATGCAGGTGATAGCACCAACCTCCAGGATTTGTTGTTGCCCTTTTTTGTGCCATCTCATATTCTAACGCAAGTGATGTTGATAGTGATGCATGAAGAGCAGAAAGGGAAAGCAACTCTCTCGTACGATGAACATGGGCTCTAATAGATCTCTCATCATATAAGGCTGGAAAAAATTACCATATAAATGCCACAAGAAATCAAACCACAAGTCTGTCAAATATGAAGATACATTTTTCACATACCAGGAACCATTTCCAAAGAGCAACCCCCAATGGTAACGTCAGCTACTTCAGATATTTCATTATAATCTTCTAGTTGATGAGAAGCACCGTCCTTTGTGTGCAGCAATAAGTCATAGCATGTGAAGAAGCATGTCTCAGGAGCATCAAGAAGAAATTGCCTTATGTCCATGACAGAGTCACCTGGATTGAGCTGCAAATTATTTCAAAATGGACCATGTAACTAGGATCATCAACTACCTTTGACATTCACATATAATAACAATATAACCTTTAACATGTATCTTGAAATACTTTTGGTGGCAAAATATTATACAAGCAATGATCCTGTAGTTAACTAACTCACTTGTAGCTCAAGCTTTTCACCACTGTGTGTTTTGACGGATACAGGGTAAAGATGGAGGTCACCTGCACTCCCATGTATGCCAAAAAATTGAGACATCATGGAATTTGATGAGTCTAGATAAAATGAAAACAACAAAAATCTGGACTGAGGTTAGCGAAAACAGTTGAACATGCATCCAGATACAGCTTTACTAGACATAATTAAATCAGTGATATGTGCATAATGAATGGAGACAAAGAAACTTCACTGGCAAGCTTTGACCACAACCTACCACTGAAATACAAAAGCAGCACAATTCCAAAACTGAATGCTGTTTTGATCCAGCAGATATTAAGATCAAACAAACTAGATATGTTTTTTGTGTTAATTTCTAGTAGTATTGAATGCCCTTATCATTGCCCCATTGTTTTATTGAACCAAGCGATAGTCCCTAGTGAAAGTCACATCATCCGACATAGAAAAAACATGTCATCATGGGCTATTTTGCCCATATTTTGTCACTTTTCCATTAAATAATGACTAAAACAACAGCAAAGTTAAAAGTTCTTCATTGTGCCTAGCCAGATTGCTACCATGGCACATAATAGATTTAAAATACTGAAAAAATGTAGAGACTAATATCAGAGGAGTTTTGAATAAACCATAGGAATATCTATTATAAATGGAAACTTAGATGCCGATTTTCACCTTGCTTTAGTTGACTTCCTGAAGTTTCTGTTTCGGATTCTTTAATATTGGAGTTGCTTGGTGATTCCTCAACAGTAAGAGTGCCATTTGCGTCAGCTTCAGAGGACTGCAAAGTGCCAGTGCTATCTTTCACAGAGGCATCAGATGAGTTGGCTCGGTCCGAAGAATTAGCAGAACTATGTGATCCTCTCTTATTCCTCCCTTTATTAGATTTTCCCGCCATTTAAACTCCCACACTGAGAGAGTTATATTATTAAGTCCCAATGAATCCCCTTTGATTGACCGCAGTAAAACGTCATGAGCTTTGAAAATGAACTCATAAAAACGTTCAAATATATCTTCACTCAACGGAAGAAAAACAGGACAAAACAAACATCTAAGGAAAGTCCACAAACCATTTCTGATTGAAAAAATAAAGCAGAGGTGGGTTTTATCAAATTAAGTATATCATTTTGACTCTTGCTATCTCCTCAGCCCACATTTTTACGAATGAAAAATACATATACCAATTAAAAGTGCAACAAGGTGAAATAAACGAACGATTGAACTAGATTGAAATCACTCTATCAGTAGAAGATGAGGAAAAAAAAAAAGAAAGCAAAGAATCAGCAGCTGATTATCACAACAATCCGAATAGTTCCAGAGAAAATGCAAGTAAATTTCGAAAAATTAAACACTCCAAGCCCGGTCCAACGATCACATGCAAAGAAAGCGTAAACCCCACCAAAAAAAAAAAATCCAGCTCGTTCTTCCTCCATAGAGTAAAATAAGCAATACAAGAATACAAAAGATATGAACAGCTTACCAGGAAGATGGATAAGAATCGAGACTGAATCGGCAGTAGCAGATGAATATGGAGGAGTTAAGAGTTAATCGGAGAGAGGTAGGTTCTGAGGTTTTAGAGAGGGCGAAGAGGAAGTGGCTCAGAGGCGGCGAAATTTCGTCTTTCCAACAAGAAAATAAACTGTTTTTTTTATTTATTATTATTTATTTTTGGTGGGCTTGGGCCTTCAGGTTAGGTTTGATCTTCTGGAGGTGGACACGATCTAGTTTTGAGATCAAACCATTCCCATTAACACGATAAATGTTGATTTTGGGACCATTTTGTGGGGTTTGGACCGAACCATGAGTTATTTTCATGTCGAGACGGGTTTGAACTAGATTTTAGTCGGATTTTGTGACCCATGGTTCACCATTGTTCGGTTTTCATAGTTTTTAGCACTCAAACCCGTGAACCAAGTGACTCGCGGTAATTCTACATTCAAAATCAGTAACTGTTCCTATCAGTTCTAGTCCGGCTGTACCCACCTTTACGTGGCACTCAATGACAAGTTTAGGGGTGGGAATCTGTTCGGTTTGAACCTGTTAACCGAACAGAACCGAATGATTTTACTCAGTTTGGTTCGGTTTTAAAAGGCTAAAAAATATAATTTAAAACCAAATTGAATATAACCGAAATATGCGCTTTGGTTCGGTTCTCAATTTTAATGAAGAAAAACCGTGTAAAACCAAACTAAACTAAAATAAACTTAAACCAACTCATTTAACTTAATTCCAATAATCAAATATTTACTACTACACTTTATAATTTTTTTTCCAAATTTTTCATAAATAATAAAATTATAATTTAATTATTTAGATTTCACGTCATATCAATCTATCTTTCTAATTTTATCATAATGGAATATAAATATTTAAAATAATAAATTATATTAATTAACAAATAAATGACACACAAACGTCATACCAAATATTGTCTATACTATTTGAAAACCAAAAAAGTTACGAAAATCCAAATTTTTTGGATTTTTAAAAAACCGAACCAAAAAAATCCAAAACCTAACCGAGAAAAACTAAAAACCGAAGTTAGATTTTTTATTGGTTTTTCAATGGATTCGGTTTTTTATTTTCAAAACCGAATCAAGTCATTTCGATTTCAATTTACTATAAAATCGAACTGAACCGAACCAAACTAATTCCACCCCTAAACAATTTGACAAGGCATTCAACCAACCTCCTCCACAACATAAAAACCATGGGTTGACATGCCCCAACACTAGATGCAGCGCGCCAACTTAGTGGGCAAGGTGTTGGCCTTGCATGGCAACAATGAGCATGCACAACAATAGCTTGCAAGAGGGGGTTACTTACATTACACATTATCGTTGTAGGGCATCAATACACCAAGCCTTTGAGGAAATGAGTGAGTTGTGGTTACATATCTACAAGGTATAGTTGTGTTAATTCATTTCGAGAGAGAAAAAAAAATTGCTGGGAGGATTTCACCCGTAAATCGTAGTTACGTACATTTGATCATTTTGGTGACAATCACTTCGATGGGCTAGTTGAGTAGGATCACTTAGTGTCACCCAAGTTTAATTTGGAGAGATAAATTAATCATTGTAACAAATAATGATTGAACAAGTGTTCGAGAATCTCCAAATAAATTAAATTTAAGAACTCATTAACATAACAAAGTCAGCGTCTTTAGTGTTTATGCTTATTCTGCACTAATCCACACATTAAAAAGTTATCACCTCGCCAACTAGCTAACCAGATGTAAATCCCTTCTCCGAATGGTTCCTCCTTTTGCTCGTTCAATCAGCAATTGGAGACAAACTACAATCTCTTTATTCTCTCGTTTCTTGCTCTATAAAACATGTGGGTTGCCGATCGTCTTTTTTTGCTCTTTTTTGCTGTTCATACTGATGTGATTGTTGTCATGTTTTGAGTCATACCTCGCGTTGAAAAGAAAAATAGTATATCTTTGAGGCCCACTATAGCATGTACATATATAAAATTTAAAAACTAACAATAAAAATATACATGAATTAGATAAGTGTCAAATGACCTGATTTTGGCCAACCCAAGACTTTTTGTAGAGCTCTCTAGAATTTAGATGTGAACCTAATATCGTTTTATGTCATTATCCTAGATTCATATTCAAGTTTTGAAGAGCTATGCAGAAAGTCTTGGGCTGGACGATCGGGTCCTCTCCAAGGATCGGATCATTTGGCCTGACGTTTTTGTCCCAACCCGAAGGAATATATAGTATTTATAATAAATTATGAACAGTTAAAAACAATAAATTTGTGGATAACATTACGTCTATTCTTTGGTGCTTAGTCTTAAAAAATACAAAAAAAAAAAAACAATAATAAAGATATACAACTTAAAACATTAAATCGAATTTATTATTATTATTTTTTAAATTGACAAAAAGAAGCCACGTATTGCTCAACCATTAGTCAATTGAGTCACGCACGGATCGCCAAACGGATCCATCATAGTTGAAGTTTCACCGTCGATTCATCTGAATCCAACGGTTGTCAAGCTCGTCGTTCATCTCGGAACCTCGCCGGGAATTCGTCAGTTTTAAATCTCCCGCTCAACTATTTCAGGCCTCTATATATACGTTCCTCCAAGTTTACACTGCATTATTCGTCCAGTTTAAACGATCTGCGTAAACTGCAACCCGAATGGCTCGCACCAAGCAAACTGCAAGAAAGTCTACAGGAGGCAAGGCCCCCAGAAAGCAGTTGGCAACGAAGGCGGCTCGTAAGTCGGCTCCGGCCACCGGTGGAGTGAAAAAGCCCCATCGGTTCCGTCCAGGAACAGTGGCGTTGCGTGAAATCCGAAAGTATCAGAAGAGCACCGAGCTTCTGATCCGGAAGCTCCCGTTTCAGAGATTGGTTCGGGAAATCGCGCAGGACTTCAAGACCGATCTGAGGTTCCAGAGCAGCGCGGTGGCCGCGCTTCAGGAGGCGGCTGAGGCTTACCTCGTCGGTCTCTTCGAGGATACAAATCTGTGCGCGATCCATGCTAAAAGAGTCACCATCATGCCGAAGGATATCCAACTTGCAAGGAGAATCAGAGGCGAAAGAGCTTAAATCTGCTCAGGCCTCCACACCTTTAGTTCTTCGCCTCGTTTAACATTGTATGCCTCATTATCACACAGATCTGACGAATTATTAGAGAAATACTATCGTGGTTTCAATGGAATCTGTGCATTCTCGTGTTGTTTCAGCGGTGATATCAATGGAACTGTTTAGTTTAATTTCTATCTCTGTTCTCTGCAAATCTTTTGTTTGATGTTACCTTTAATTGTCCAAAGTTCAAAATTTGATATGAAACTACTTACCCAAATCTTGGAAACGTCTCTCGTTCACTAGGAGTTTCAGATTAGGGAACTACACTCCAATTACTTGAGTGTGATCATTGGCCCATGGATCGTGTGATGGTTTAAACTCTAGTCCAAGGTGTTAATGTAAACTTTGTATTTATTTATTTAACAAAAAGAATATAGATTAGTGAGATTTGTTAACTTAATCTTTAGTGTTTTTTTTTCAATAAAATTAATTAATGTTTATAATTTTTTTTGGACTAAAATTGGAAAAAAATAATTTGAAGGTCATATTTTGAGAGATTAAAAAAATAAATTTTGAATTATGAGATTAATAATAAGGTAATTATTTAATAATTTTTATTAACAAATAAAATATTTAATTATAGAAAATAATTGTAAAAAATATTATTGTTATGTTTTTTTTTGTTAAAAAATAGATCAATTAACAATGTAGATTCTATAGTTTATAATTAATGACAAATCAAAATTTAAAGAAATTTTATTAATAACTAAAATATTGAATTATGGATATGTCTCACCAATAACCTTGTAGTTATGTTTATCGTTCAAATTTGTTGACTTTAATGCATTGATTTCGTTGACACTAAGAATCGTGTAACAGAAAAGAAGAATATCAATTATCGGGGGTTGAGGGATGTCTTTCTTGCTTGTTGGAAGATGGACAAGCGTTGGAATAATTATTTGGCGATGGTGACAATTGTCAATAGTTGGAGGATCCAGGAAAGATGTCCCTCCACTTGAAATTGATGGCCATGATTGAATCTGTCAATTTTCAAGGCGATGACAGACGATTGTCTTTGGCTGTTGGATCGAGGGAGAGACGTTCCTTATGGGAATTGATGGTCAAGATTGAATTTGTCAATTTTCAAAGGCGATGGTGGATGATCATCTATGGTTGTTGAATCATGGGAGGGGCGTCCCTTATAGAGATTGACAACCAATATTGAATCTGCTATGTTCCAAAGGCGATGACAGACGATATTTTCCATGGCCGTTGGATCGAGTGAGGAACGTCCATAGATCGAAATGGACGATCAGAATGAACTCCAAATTCTTTAAATTTGAAGGGTCGCATGCAAGACATAAGTGTTTTTAAAACGCGTGAATTTTCTCAATTAAAATGGACGTCCTTCGCTCAAAACAGACGTCACTCGAACTATTTTGGACGTCTCTTTTCCATAACGGATGTCCCTCGCCCCAAGGCTATGTCGTTCTACCAATTATGGACTTCGCTAGCCTCACAATGGACTTTTCTCGTCTTAAGACGACGTTGTTCAAGACATAACGGACATGCTTCTTAATACGAAGGATGTCTGTTTTCGACCGAAGGTCCTTCTTTGAACGCTAAACGATAGCATTTCTCATCTCGATGAATGCAAATTTGCTTATATAATCGTGATGATCATCCTTTGCCTTAGCTATTGCCGAGAAAAATTTTGACTTCCTCTGACCAACTCAAATTTCCGATATCTATTCTCATGTTTGGAAAATAACAGATTCAATCTCAATTCCGAGTGGAGGACGTCATTCCTCGATCCAACGATCAATGAAGATCGTCTGCCATTGCCTGATAATAGTTCCAACGACCGTCCGTCTTCCAACAGGCAGGAGGGACATCCATTGTCCCTTGATAATTGACGTCCTTCGCTCCGTTTGACGATCTTTGGCATCAACAAAACCGAGTTGTTAAAGTCGACGGATTTGGACCAAAAACGTAACTGCGAGTTCGTCGACGAGAATTTCACATAGTTCAGAGTTTTAGTTAGCGAAATTTCTTCAGGATTTGACTTATTGTTGATTGTAAACTATAGCGTCTGTAATGTTAATTTCACTAAAAAAATAATGTTTTTCTGTTGTGAAAAATGTGTCATAATTATATTTAAGAAAAATTATTTTTTGTAAAAGAGAGATGATTTTTTATAGCAGAAAGTATTCTTTCTACAATAGAATTCTTTATACTCTATTTATTAAATTCTTTGTCATTTGTGAGTTGGAAAATTTTGAACAGTTTAATGTTTATTTAATATTATATCTCATGAAATATTTAATAACTTAATTGATGATAGTTAAATGATAATTTATTGTCAAAAAATAGTTTAAGATGTCCCACTATTTATATTTTTTCGTTCACTTGAAATCCCAAATATCATTTGTACAATGTTTTAAAAATTTAATAATATAAAAATTTAAAAATTCTTAAAAATATCAAAATCATTAATTAAGCGAATAAAAATTTAATATCTATTTAATTTATTTTTAATAAAAATAACTTCATTTAAATTACTCAATTAAAATGTGAATACAGAGTGTAAAATTTATCTAATAACAATATTAAATACAAATTATGTTTCAACACTTTTATAAACAGAAATTTCAAATCGAGTTAAATGAACATTTCAACTATATAATATCTTTCAAATGATAAAATTTTCAACAGAATTTAATTATTGAAAACCAACGATTTTTTTGCCATCATAAGGTTTCATTAGCCATCATAAAATATATCAAGTTTTCCATCAATTCTATCAATTTCATGCAGACTTATTTGCATACATTATGACCTATAAGTTTTATCTTGCTATAAATCTATGTCAATGTCTAATTATGTGCGTTAAAATAAAATATTAGAGTTTAAATAATAAAATAAAGTTGAAAAAAAATAAATTAAATACTGTATTTGTGATGTAGGGTTGATCGTTAAAACGTTGAAAACCGATGTCTTTACTTGGCCTGTGAGAGTATAGGGTTTTGAGAAATTTCCAATGCTTTCGAATACACTTTCATGTCTAAATAAATCATAGGGTTAAAATCCAATTTAAATCTTAAAAAAAATCAATGAAACAATTTGGGCAAAAATTGTGATGATCTAGATTAAGGATTAATCCTAATAATCATATAATTAAATATAATTAAGTGATAATAAGTCATGCGATGACTTTGAAGAAGAAATTAACCAATCAATTAAGAGTATTTTTCTAAACTAGAAATATGTATAATATCAGATACCTTAAATTATGAAATAGTGAAGAAATTGAATCAATTAGACTCATTAAAATGTGAATTTTTGCACGAAAGTTGATGAATATGCTATGTTTGTGCAAAACTAACACTAGCCAGATGCACAGGGCCGAAATCAAGTAATAAATAGTAAATAGAGTATCGATGCCACAATAACAGTTTTAGCACAATTGAATTTAAAACAAAACAACGAAATTAAAATAGAAAATAGATTGGGAATGATGAATTAGGTATTTAGCAATTAAAATAAAAAACAAATGAGCAATTTAGAGGTTTTAATGATAAAAAAGTAGTTCAGAATTGATTTCCTTCTTTATATGAATTTTATTATAATTGTTGTAGGATGTTGCAACATTTAGTCGAATGAATTAGATTTTTTTTTTTATTATTTCAAGACTTCATTGAATTGCTTGATAATTTTTTTAAATAAATTCTTTCAATCTTATAAAAGATAAATATCTTAGGAAATTGGATTTAATATTATTTTAACATGTCATGTGATTCAAAATAAAACGATATGTAAATGCTATCATCACAAGAGATGACAGACGAGCCGGCCGAGCCGAGTCGAGCCTGGGAAGGCCTGACTCACCGAGCCTAACGAGTCGAGCTTAACTACCTGACCCAAAAAACTTTCAACCCGAGTCGGCTCGCAAGCCACGAGCCGAGCCGAGCCAGCCCAACGAGTCGAGCTTAACAAGTCCAACATACATAAATAAAATTATTTTATATAAATATTTTATATATATATATTTTAATTTTAGTTATTAAAACTATAATAAATATGTTATATATATTTTTTAAAATTTTAGTTATATTTTGATGATAATTAATATTATTGGATTTAATAAGATATTTATTTGTTGAATTTATATTATGCAAACATTGTCGATTAATAATATGTTATATTATTATTTGTTTACAAAAAAATTATTTGAGACAAATATATAAAAAAAATAATTCATTATCAATTTGACACTTGCATCACTACAAATTATATACATTCCAACTAGGTTGACACCCATCTAATTGTCAATCATATGCAAAATGTCAAAAAAAAATTACATGTTAAAAAAATATTTAAAAATTAAAATTACAATACATCCAAATTTACATGAAAATCTAATCTTCAACGTCCAAAATTTTGAAATCTTCTAGTATTTTGTCCTCTCGTTGTTGTTTATTGTAATTGCGTCGTTCCAAGCTTTCATGCAAATGCGTGACTCCACGAGGTTGAGTGCAAGTCTTCCTCGGTGTTTATTGTACATACGTCCACCTGCACTAAAAGCAGACTCCGATGCTATGGTAGAGACATGAGGTGTTAGTAGATCACGTGCCATTATAAAAAGAATATGATATGTAGTGTAAGACTTTTTTCACCAATCTAAAATATCAAAGTTCTCATTGCGAGACAATTGATATCTAGCGGATCTAATTATTTCACTATGAGATGAAATAAATATCATACCATCTTTAACAACTAATTTCAAAATATGACGTACACATCTCATATGGAAAAGAGAATCGTGAGTAGTATCTAATTAAAAGTAATTTTTAAAATAAGAAATAGCAATATCGTTAGCACTAACATTATCAAGAGTTATGCTAAATACTATATACCTAATAGAATATTCTTGTAATATTGCTACAATATATCTATAAATAGTAGTACCAGTGTGAGGATATTCACAATTACGAAATCATAAAATTCTTTTATTTTATTGTCAAGATTCGTCAATAAAATGAGAAGTTACAACAACATACCCTATATTATTGCGTGCACTCCATAAATAAGAGGTAATACAAATAGACATTGAAGGGGCGTTTGAAAAAAATGAAATTAGTTCATTTTTCATATCATTAAATATTTTAATAATATCATTTCTAGTTATACTTCTAGGAACACGTTTAAAATTAGGAGTAACATATTCTTTCATAAATTTTTCAAATTTGTCACTATTGGTGAACGATAAAGGCAATTCGCATTATGCTACAAGTTTTGCTATTCCTTCTCTCATTTTATTTTGTGAAGATAAAAAAGTGCCACTGCCACTAGCATTCAATAATATTTGTGTAGGGTCCCTTACTAGCTCATTTAAGTGACATTTTTGATAATACATACTAAGTGTGCTAGTTGAACTGCCGACAACATATACATAATTTTTTATACAATATTTGCATTGAGCTCTAAATTTTACTTTTCCACCAATTTTAATTTCTTTTATTTCAAAAATGTTTCAAAATGTCAATATTAATATTTAATTCCTAATTACCTGTAAGAAAAATAGGAATACAAGTAATTATTTATGTTTGTTGACTCTTAATAAATCAAACATTCAACGCACATTAAATTATTCAACATCGATCTTGCAACAAATTTTAGCATTGAAATAAATTCATATAAATTGGTACTTTCTCCTTCTAACCAATAGAAAAGTTAGCTCATAACCAGAGTTAGATTATCATATAAAGTTTGAAAATAAATATAAAATCATAACAGAAAAATATGTAAAGTCCTCTATGTTATTTTTCCACGTAGAAAAGTATCTACTTGTTATTCATAATCCATAAGAGTGTAGGCAAAGATTGCATTTATTTGCTTTTAATTTTAGACTTTTGGTTCCCAAAAATTGAAGTCAAATGTTAATGAGTATATCAACTTTAAATTTTAAATTTGTGTCAAATGTAAGGTATTCTCTCACAACTTTGTGGGTATAGACAATTGACACAATGAATGAGTGTGTAAACCACATAAAGCCACAAATATGAGCAATGTGATAAATTTAATAGTTATTAATGAAAATTTAGGTAGCTCAAAACCTAATTTATTTAAAAATAATAATTTAAGGCGTTTAACTGTTTATATTTCTAAGTTTACCCAGAGTCTTTGTTTCATTAGTACGAAATTGTTTGATTTGAAATGAAAATCGTTTAATTTTATTACCAGATTTTATCTCAAAACGCAGTGCAATAGGTTTGAGAGAATTAGTATATCAAACTTTCACAATACCTCCCATGTGATAAATTTAACAACTTTTGTGAACAACGTTGTTCGCACAACGGCTAATTTATTGTAAAAAAAATAGTTTAAGATGTCCAACTATTTATATTTGTAAGTTCACGAGAAATCTCAATATCATTAGTACAATATTTTTCACTTTAGACTGAAAATTACATAATTTTATTATTAGAATTAGTTTTTATCTCAAAACCTGATGTATTAAGTTAAGAGAATTCTATTAATGAATCATTCACTTTCACGTTTTTCAAATAACATGCGATTGTGCAACTTATGTAGTCTGAACTGAACTTTTACAAATTATCTGATCTTCAGCCATCCTTATTTTCATAGAATAAACGGCTAAAGTTAATCAATTATTTTGTAATTTATTTTCTTTATTAAAAATGGACGCGAAATTCAACATATCTTATTTTCTCCCGCATGACAATCTTGACAATCGCCATTATTATATGCTCGAGGGTTTCGTAGCCTAAAATTTACTACAATTTTCAAAGATTAAAGCATTGAAATAGTTTAGAGAGTTAGCCACAATCTTTTCTAATTCACTAGCTTTTGTAATTTATTGTTGAATATTCATGTTTACGTAATAGAATTAACAATTTTTATGTTATAATATTGAAACTATCTTAATCTTAACATAAAACAATATTTATTGACAATATATTAAAAATTATACATAATTAATAATATTTTTAATGGTTTAATTTAAATTGTGATTAAAATAATAATGAGAATAAATTGTATCCACACTTTTTCAACGTCACCCCGAAGAAATAAAAGACGAAGAAAAGAAATTTATTTATTTTTTATTATTTTTCCAGACAAAAAGTCATGGCTTTTTAATTATACTGTGCTTGTAATTAAATAAATCATACAATTATATATATAAAATATACAACCAAAAAACTATTAATATATTCTAATAAAATTGATTGGTGGATGACTAAATTTTGTCTCCCATCCAAGAATGAGTCAGTCCAAATACTATGAATTTTCTAAATAATTCCAACACCAAATTTCAAACTCAAGCTCTTACTCTGGGGATTTATGGTCTGCCTTCTTTGCTTGTTTGGGTAAATTTAGTAATTCCTTTTTTAGAGATGCAAGAATTTTGTGACATGCTAAATTTTCAAATCTAGAAAACAATATTGTATGATTGATGCATTCCAACTTTATTTTCAAGGATTATTTACATAAAATTCAACCATGCAGGTTGCTTTATCAATGATCAAGAGGTTTAATATCAAATTGTGGAATATATAATAGGATAATTATCAATATATATATATATATATATATATTATATTTTGAAGTACATGTAATTAATTTCATGTACTTTAAATGTTGGAACTTTAAATTGGTAATTTAAAATTATTATCGATTTAAACCCTTTGTGCTCAATTCACCTATCCAATGTTCTAGTACTCCTTGAACTATGTCTATACTCCTCCACCTAATATCCGTCCAATGGTCACACAATCAAAAGCTGGCATTTTTCGTCCAAAGGTTTGGCTAGCACAAACTATAGTTTCTCTTGAACCATCTTCTTATATTCAAGCATCTAGGGATCTGCTCTGGGTCTAAGCCATGACTGACGAAATGAAAGCTCTTCATGTAAATAACACTTGGACGTTAGTTTTGTTTCACCCAGACAGCTCTGTTATTGGACGCAAGTGGATCTTCAAACTTAAAACAAATGAAGATGGGACTGTCAATCGCTACAAAGCATGGTTAGTGGCCAAAGGATTTCATCAAGTCGAAGGCCCAGATTGCTATGAGACTTTCAGCCCGGTGGTTAAACATACTACGATACGACTTATCCTTTCCATTGCAGTCTCTCGTCGATGGATACTCAAGCAACTTGATTTCAACAATGCTTTTCTCCATGGTGACTTGTCTGAATCTGTCTTTATAGAACAACCACCTGGCTTCCAGAGTCCTGACCATCCTAATCAATCTGCAAATTACACAAGACTTTATATGGTCTTTCCCAATCACCACGTGCCTGGTATAAAAAATTGTAGGAAGCTCTTATTCAGTTTGGCTTCACTGTGCCCTGAGCGGACTCTTCAATGTTTCTTTATGTCGACGACATTCTTCTCAATGGAACTGATTCTGCCATGTTATCTCGACTGGTAGAGTTCTTGGGTACACAATTTGCACTAAAGGATTTGGGCAATCTTTATTTTTTTATAGGCATTATTGTTCAATAGTCAGCAGCTTCTTTATTTCTAAATCAATGCAAATATATCAATGATTTATTGTGTCGTGCGAATATGCAGGACTCAAAGCCACAGAACTCACCAATGGTGTCTTCAAGCCCAATTCTATCTCAGCACTCTAGCACTGAACTCTCTGATGGTACTCTTGATCGTCGCCTTGTTGGGGGTCTCTAATATTATACACTAACCCGCCTAGACATTGCTTATTCTATTAATAAATTATGTCAGTTCATGCATCGTCCTACTGATCTCCACTGGCAGGCATTGAAACGGGTTTTCCGATATCTTAAGAGAACTACATCATTCTCTCTTCAATTTACTCCTTCATCCTCTATGCAATTACTCACCTATACTAATGCTAACTAGGCATGCTCTCTTAATGGCAGACGTAGCACTAGTGAGTATTGTATCTTTCTCAACTCCAATCTCATCTCTTGGTCACTGTCGAAGCAACAATCAATTTCTCGCTCAGCCAATGGTGTAGCCGAAGTCATATGGATTCAATCTATCCTGTATGAACTACATATACAATGATCGTCAATTCCTCATGTTCTGCGCGATAATAGTAGCGCTACTTACTTGGCGTCCAATTTGGTTCTGTACTCAAAATCTAAACATGTTGACTTAGATTTTCACTTTGTGCGGGAAAAAGTTTGTTCACAACACCTCTCAGTTTCTTTCATTCCATCATCATCACAACTCGCAGATGGATTTACAAAGCCACTGCCATCCACACAATTCATGGAATCTCATTCCAAGCTTTGTGTCGTCCCTCCTTGCGCTTGAGGGGGGATGTCAAGCCAAATATTCCTCTCTCCTCTTTTACCATGAGCTACGCATGTTGGCGTAGTATATTGCAGCACCCAGTCATGTCATATGCGTGATATACTCTCTCTCCTATTTCTGTTATTTCTTACGTGTATATATAACTGTAAATTGCTGATTGGGAATACAAGAAGAAACTATTCAATACAATTTCTACTTTGTCACTCTTCTTCTTCTCTCATCAGCTTATCAGAAAATTCAACTATAAGCAACTCTTGATTCTACATGAGATACCGTTTAAAAAGACAAAATTTAAATTACATAATATTAGTTACAAGTATAGGATTTGAGCATATAATTATCCTATATAATAAGTAAAATTATTAATAAAACTATTTTTACAATCTATGTTTTTGCCAATAAAATATTATCTACTGTGAGTTAAGGCCGATAAGATAGTATCCATTCATTTTCTCGCTTCATATTATTAAATGAGTACTACAATCTTTACACTTTAACTTCATATTAAAATCTTACATCCAGACACAACTTTTGTGTGTTGCTCAATTAATTTTATTCGTATTATCTACAAATAAAATATTATCAGCTTTGCATCAAGGCTTGCTCGAGTCTCATCCCAAAACTTGTTTTGTTAGATTAAAAAGATAATTCTATTTATATATTGATTCCCAATATGTCCATTTATCTTGATATCGGCTATCTCTGTGGGCATTCTTGTTCTTATTTAGAAAATTAACAAAATAAACCCTAAACTTTGAGATCAATGACAAGTTAATCCTTAAAGAAATTTTGTGAACAACTAAAATCTCGAACTATGAAAAATGAAGAAGGCATACCTTGCAATCACGTGTTCCATAAAAAAATACCAAGGTAAACCGCAGTCATGTTTTCTGCTTAAAAACCTCCAAGGACATTACATGGACGTCCTTCAATGATGAGGGACGTACAAGACCGATCCACGAGGAGGGCCATCCAAAGATCAGCCTTGGAGTTATCGTCCAAGGGACACCCATGGTTGTCGTTGAACGAAGAGACAGACATCTTGCAATGAGAATGGATGTCCAGGATGGGAGGATGGAGCTGGCAGACGATGGTTTCTGCTCGTTGGATGAAGGGACGAACGTCTTTCAATGTGGACATCCTTCATGAGTTGTGAATTAACTTTAAAATTGCGTCATTTAAGTGAAGAAATAGAAAGGTATATCAATTTAACGTTAACACATAATCTGAAAGGAGAGAGAGGTTTCGAAACTGTAAAGTGAGGGACATCCGTTGTAAGTGAGGGACATCTGTTGTGGGTTGAGCAACATCCGTTGGGGACGTTCGTTGTGGGTTGAAGGATGTTGGTCTTAAGTTGAGGGATGTCTGTTGTAAGATAAGAGACGTCCTACAATGCCTTCAAAGTTGAGGGAACGTCGTCGTTTGGTACGACGTCCTTCATCCTAATACAACGTCATCCTTTTTAAACAACGGACATCCCTCTTCACAATGGACATCCATCATCCTAATATGATGTCGTTCCTTCTAAAAAATGGACGTTCCTCTATGCATATTTATGAACAGTGAAGCAGATATCCACATTGGATAGGAACGCGTCCGCGGATAGGAGGAATCACATTTCATGGATATCTGCTTTCTTTGCTTACAACGAATGTCCATCCTCTTTGTAGAACGCCCATCTCTTCATCCACCGGCCACCATGGACGTCCCTCAGCCTTACGATGGCCCTAATGTTGATCCTTGGATGCCCCTGCTCGTGGATCAGCCTTGGACCTCCCTCGTCGTTGAAGGACTTTCAAGGTTGATCCTTGGACGTACGTCGGGAGTCCCTCACCTTACGACGGATGTCCCTTGTTGTCGAAGAACATCTATTTGACATTTTTAAGCAAAAAACATGACTACGACATTTACCTCGGCATTTGTTTCAAAAAACATGACTGCGAGGTTTGCTTTTTTCATTTTCTATAGTTCGAGGTTTTAGTTGTTAGCAAAATGTCTTTAAAGTTTGACTTGTAAGGACCCAGAGGCGAGCATGACAAAAACGTTGGGCCAAACGACCCGATCCTCGAAGAGGACCCGATCGCTCAACCCAAGGCTAGTTGAAATTTCTGGAAGACTTGAATAAATTTCCTAGCCATAGCCCACTCAAAATGGGCCAAAGTCCATATAGTGATTGCACGAGCTAGCAGTACGGTAATATCAAAATTAAATCCAAATACCAGCTATGCATACAATCCAAATATCCATAAACCAAATCCAAAGTATCATACAAATTATCCAACAGTATGCTTACCAAAAGTAAATGTATAACTAAAATGTAAGAAAAGAGTACAATCCATCAATGGCCAAAAGCTCGAACTCCACTAGTCTAAGTGTTCTTGTCTCTACCTAGAGAGGATGGGTCGTTGGGGTGAGTAACTAACTCAGTAGGAAACTTATACTAACTGCGATGCGAGTGTAAAACTTGTTTTACCTCTTTTTATCAAAAACCATGATTTAAAGAGTTATACATATTTATCAAAACATTTCAAAAACCGTGTCCATCCTTTTAAGGAAAAATCAGTCTTGAAAGACCCCGACGAGATATCAAAGAAAACATGGTGGTATACATAGACAACTATACTCCAAATACTCTCGTCGATTTTACACTGAAAACCATCACTAATGAAAATGGAGGGTCACTTAGAGACTCCTCCGGTCAAACACATAGAAAGGCGGCCACCATCATAGGCAGCACCTCAAAAGTTTGAAAGAAAGCAATGGTGGTCCATAGATCCGGCTCGTCACCCTAGGTTTTTCGACGAGCTAGGCTCAGTGCCGACATAACCCGTATCATCATCTGATTTTGACGACGAGCTAGGCTCAGCGTTGACAAACTTATAACATAGAAAACCCTGATCAAGTTCTGGGAGTCGAAACCCAAAGGACGCGTTATCACCGCCCTATACCCATCTTTTCACACAGCGTGCAAACAATCGTCTCTATGCAATAGGAGACGTACCAGTGATAGCCTCGTGATACTTTGGCACCGAGGTGGTTCATAGTATCAAGAGAATTCATCGCCCCTAAATTAGATATTATAACACATTATGAAAACATCATGCACAAAAGTAAACATGTAAAACTCTCGTACATATGTATTATAAAATCTGACGTGCTGTCGAACAGTCCCCGTCAGTTTTGCATGTGTGGTAATCCACAAAATATCAGTTTGTAAAACCATGATATGAAGATGCAAAGCATGAAGGTATAAAATCTCTACCTCTTCGGCGTTCCTTCTTGACGGTCAGGGCAACAATCTCCTAAAGAAGTATCTTATAGTTCTCAAAGTCGTCGGAGCCTACAAACACATCAATTTACAATAATTCTCACCCATGATTATCAAGGAATAGGTGAAAGGGTCCTATACCAGGTTTAGTAACTCAACCGGTGTGTAAACGACTCAATATACGTGTTTTTGTACAGTGTGGTTGACCAAGAATAGTGGCAAATTTGAGGCAATCTACCCATTTTTATTCGACTAGAAAAAGCAATATGGTCAACCAGCATTGGGGTGGTCGACCAATCGTGAGGTGATCGATCGGTGACAGAATTTGGAGACAATCTGTCCATTTTCGTTCGACCAACCTTTGGGCGGTTGACCACCTTGGTCGATCGACCCTCTTTTGGTCAACCAAAACAATTTTTGGCATGGTTTTTTGCTGGAAACTCGCCATTTCCCCCCAATTTTCGCATCCAATCGACTGATACTCTTACTGTAACATCCGGTTTTACATTTGGCTATCCTTTAGCCATATAAAACATTTTTCTTTTTAAACTTATTTAAAAACACGTGAAAGGAAAAACAGAGTGAGCATAAGCGGAAGTCCTTATAAATATTAAAATATACAATTACCAATTTAAAACTATTTAAAGTAAACACCATTAACATATTTTAAAACTAAATTGTTTAAAACATTTACCACATTTAAAAACTGTTTAAAGTTCTTGAAATACTTTAACACATTTTATTTCATTTCGTGAGCTATAACCTCCAAGGTCAACGCGCGCCGGGTAACAAAAGCACTCATCGTGTCATGCTTCTTCCATGTACACTTCATTGGGATCACAATCATCACCTACATCACAAGAGAAACTATGAGCCTAACATTTAGTTAAGAGATAGAATGAAATGCAATGCTCAATGTATGCATATGCAGTCTGTCTCATAAAAGAACCTATCTTTTCTGTCATTTCGTTTACGTTTCACTTATCAGTCAAAACATTGGGGATTTCTGGTATAGAAGAAAAGATACATCCTATAGTCCATGTTGGGCGTAACCGTCACTCAATCCCGACATGGGATGAGCTGTATCCATTAGGGGTGCTACCATCTAGGACCGTCACTAATCTCCCGAACTCCCACACGCTCATTTACATTTATTTAATTGATTTCATTATAACGCAATGCATGTCATGAATGCACCTCAAGCATCAACGATTTATATCAAAACATTAGGAAAACATAGAGTAACTAACAAAGAACATGTTCATTCAAGTTTGTAACAACGGAGAGCAAGTTTATTAAGTAGTGAACAACATGGAGTAATGCAAACATTTCAACCTTCTTTTTAACATTTTATGAAGGCAGTATATGACAGGGAATAAGCCAATTCTTTCAACACTATCTTCAACTAAATCAGTTTTATCAATAACAAACAGAGACTATTCCCAAATCAACATCGTATTAACCTTAGTATTTTCTATAAAATATTAAGTAACACAGGGAGCTAAATCAGAATCTCATTTTTTTAACAATACCTCTCGAGCAGAAACCAACATACAGAGCCAAATTAAATTCAACAAAACAATACCCATTAATAGTTTTTCAATAAATAGGACCATATTTCTCGCATCGGACAGAAACCAAACGAACAGAGAACAAAGCCAACAAATAGAACCCTATCATCAACAGATTCTATTCACCCTATAAATGCATAGAGAGTAATTCAACCCAACAAAACATTATCATCAACAGGTTTTATTAAAGCAGTAGCTGGAAACTATGGCAGAATTAACTTAACATATATATCCATCAACAAACAACACAAAACATTCCTAATCTTATGATGTAGGCCACCTCTGGCAAAACACACATTATCTCTTTCATTTCTTCGCAAAATCCTCTCCTGCTGAAGCTCCTCTTCGCACCAGCAGCACAACAACATTCTCCAGAAGAAAACTTTTGAGATACCTTGAGAGAACACTAGAAGACTTCCGTGTTTGCTGCCTATTCTCCCATCTGATATGTTTTTAGACATTACAGGGAGAGGCGACAGTTCATTTTCCAGGCGACAATTCATTTTCTAGGCAACTGTTAGCCATTTTCCAGGTGATTCTTGGTATCCCGATTGATCATCCTCTTCATGTGATCAACTGCAAATCTCAAAGTCACAATCTGCCATGACCACGATCGACCGCAATTTCCCGATGATCGACCGCAATTCTGCCTTCTTCAGAAAACCCGGTCGATCACCCTTAAGTGGATGATCGACTGCAGACCAAAGTTCTATAATATGTTTATAGTCTGCTTTGTAACCAGTCGATCACATCCTTCAGCTGATCGTCCGCTTCCAAAATGTTTACAATATGTTAAAATTTGTAATGATCATGATCGACCCCCTTCTCCTAGTGATCGACCGCCATCCATCAAAACTCTTGTTTCTTCATTCGACTAGTTATGTAATTGAAATTCCCACTTACTCATTCTTCTAATATGTAGTCAAGTTACACTTCTAAATAAAACTAACCCCATTATAAATCTAATATATCTCTAAACTTTAACAACATCATTATCTTCAATGATATAAACAACTCGAGGTATTACAATTCACTATGTCCAAATACATTTTCTTTGACCAAACTTATATTACACATGATTGAAACTTTACATATAGATGGATTTTCCGAATATTACACCTACAAAAACTTCCAATATACCAATATAAATCATCAAAGTTTCTTATATTCGAGTTTTTAAGCTCCAATCCAAAGCCAATAATTTTCTAACATGGGAAAATCTTACTTATTCGTGAACCGTCTTCACAAAATTCATTCGCCTTGACGTTGCGAACGTTTTTCCTCTGTTGGATTTGTCGGACGTTTGATTTTCCTCCATCGTCCTCGCCCTCATCTTGCTTGCTGTCGGCTGAAGAAGTGAAGGGCTCTCCCACCTTCTTCTTTTTTAATTCATTTTATTTATTTTAATAAATTAATTTAATAATAAAAAATATATAAATATATTTTATACATTAAATAAATCCAATCAAATTCCGTTTTGAATTTCGATTTCTTTCCAAACACTAACTGACAACGTTTCTAAACCAAAATAATTTACCAATTTCACCTCCTCAGTTAATTTACAACTCAAAAATACCCAATTTTATCGATTTTGACCATTTGACAGAAAATTCATATGTGGTCGTTACGCGACAAATCAAGTCAACTTTTCAACGCAATGACTGATTATTACAAGAAAAATTTACACGTAAAATTTATAATTAAAAATTTTTACGAGTTTTATATGGCTTGTCGTTGATCCCACCGTTAGGGGTTTCTTTTTAATTTTTATTTTTTGCATGTTTGTTTCAATGAAATTCTAACTCAAGAGATTGAAATAAAATGACAAAAAAAACCTATTAAAAAAAAAGACGTATTTTGAACTACCCACGTGTCATCGCATCCCCATGTAGTTAAAAAATAAAACATTTTTTTTAATGATAAAATTATTTGATGGTCTTTGTCCCATCAATCTTAGCATGATGAATATTCAACTTATGAAATGTACATCTAATGTGCAATGATTTTCAACAACTACTTCAAAAAATTATTAAGAAAAACTAGTACAAGTAATTTTAGTTTATTAAAATTTAATTATGTGGACAACTAGCTTCATTATGTCGTTTAGGAGAAATCTTAATGACCCATTCCATCATTTTAATAATATAAATAGTAATTATGTCACTCATGGATGGGTTTAAATTATAATTTATTTTAATTATTTATAATTTAAATCATAATTATTTTATCGATCAATAAGTGACACAGGTGTGACATTTTAATTAAAATGAATAAGTGAAATTAATCTTATTATATATAAATGTGACAGATATTTTTATATTGGGTAATTATCAACTAATATCCTAAATTTTGGGTGTCGTTTTATCTAACACCTTAACGTTTTATTTTTTTTTAGGGAACACCTTCAAGTATTAGCCGTTTGCAATTGACACCTTCCATTTTCTTCTGTTAACGGATCTCCTGAAGAAAAGACTCCTCTATAGCTCATCTCTCCAAAGAATGAAGACGAAGGCGAAGGTGAAGGTGAAGGTGAAGGCGACCCCGACTCTGCGAAGGCAACCCCCGGCTGGATCCTTTGACTTTGAGGAGCCTGATAAGAAAGAGAGAAGCTGCAGAGTTTTGAAAGTGTTTTCATCTTCGTTCTTCGGTGAGATGAGTTGCAAAGGAGTTTTCTCTTCGGTGATCTATTAATAGAAGCAAACGGAAGGTGTCAGATGCAAACGGGTAATACTTGAAGGTGTTTCATAAAAAAAAAATAAAGGTTTAGGGTGAAGATAAAAAAGATACAAAGTGTAGGGTACACCGTTTTATATTTATAAAGTAATAGAATATTACTTACTTTTACACCAACCCATCTCTTTAAATGGAGCAGTCAAGACTCCATCTCAGCCAAACTATCCAATCCTAACAATGGCGGACATCCAAACTTATGCCGTTTGCACCATCATCTTCTTCATCTTAACCCTTCTTCTCCAGTTTTTCTTGCACAGACCCTCCAAAAAAGCAACCGAACTCAACCTCCCAATCAGCCCACTGTCTCTCCCCATCATCGGCCACCTCCACCTCCTCACCTCCAACGTCCAGAAAGGCCTCCAGAGCATCGCCAGCACCTACGGCCCTCTCGTCCTCCTCCGCGTCGGCAAAGCCAG
>CM039477.1:1381839-1398157 GCA_022433065.1 Begonia loranthoides | reverse complement strand
ACAAGTACGAGATAAAGGGACTGAACCCTACTTACGTTCCGTTCGGAGGGGGAAGGCGTGGTTGTCCTGGTTCTGGTTTGTCTTACACAATGGCCAGTATAATGATTGCGACCTCGGTTCAGTGCTTTGATTGGAAGGTTAATGGTGATGACGACGCCATTGTTGACATGGAGGTCGGACCTGGAATTAGCTTGCCCTTTGCCAACCCGCTTCGTTTGCAGCCTGTTCTTCGTTTCGACCCATTTGCTCTTGAAAACTAATGCATTTCTGCAACAATGGAGTCGAGCAGATATCCAATTTGGTTCTTGGATTTCCTTTTTTTAAAGTTTTATAATAATACTATTACTGAACAAATTGGAATAACCTCGTAATATGTAAAACTTCGCATCTGCGCTTTGCTTTCAGACTATCAAATGAATTGAGATTTGAGTGCTTAACCTATTTAACACCTGCTAAACTGTTACGGCGAGCAAGAAGAAAAACAAATAAGGGAAAAGAGATTAAGAAAGAAGCCGATGTGGTTCAAAGATTTTACTAAGTAAAGAAGAGTTATACAACTAGCAGTAATACACTTGAAAGACCGTTGATAAATAACCGATACATTTCTGCATAAATACAAATTGTAAACAAGGAAAGAATAATGAAAAATTTTCGTCTTCTTCTTCAGTTTCTTCTCAACTTCGTTCTTTTTCTTGAACTGTTCTTCTTTGCTGGGAACCTCCTGCATCATTGGTGCTTTCATTGCCTATTGTTTCCATGGCAGAAGGTACTTGTTCTCAGTCCATCCAGAATCCGCTACTTGAGGAATGCCATAATCGTCTGTCTTCTCATGATCCACAAATGTCTGATTTTCATACACTTTTGAAGGAGTTTAGCATCAAGCTAACTTCTATGGAGGGCCGAATTGAACAACACATTCGGAATCCTGTCAATATGCGGCTGGAGAATTCTAGCAGCAGAGGGAAACAAGGTGAAAATGTTGTTGATAGCGGCTACAAACCCTTTCGTTCAATTAAACTGGACGTGCCCAGATTTAACGGCGATGATCCCAATGGATGGATTTTTAAGGCCGAACGCTTCTTTGACTACCACGAACTTGATGATACACAGAAATTGAAGATTGCTTCATTTCATTTGGATGGCGCTGCCTTACAGTGGTTTCAATGGCTTTTTCGCAATAAAATGATTACTACATGGCGTGCTTTTTTACAAGCATTGCTTGTTCGTTTTGGGCCATCTGAATATCGCGATGTACAGGGCGAACTCTCAAAACTTACCCAGACGTCTACTGTTTCAGATTTTCAGAACAAGTTTGAGACATTGATGAATCAAACGGTGGGTGTTTCTTCTTCATTTTTGCAGAGTTGTTTTGAGTCCTGCCTCAGAAACGATATTCGGAGAGAGGTTCGTGCACTTAAGCCACAGTCTCTGGATCAAGCTATCAGTTTGGCAAAGTTAATGGAGGATAAACTTAATGATTCAGGTACTAGAGTCATTTTTTCTAAAACCCAGTTTCAACACTCTTTTAAAATGCGAGAACCTTTACCTCCATTACTACCAACTCCGAAATTGCAGCAATCTCAACCGTTATTGAATGTTAAATCTTCTTCAATTCCTGTTAAACGTTTATCTGCTGCTGAAATGTTAGAAAGAAGAGAAAAAAGGACTATGTTACAACTGTGATGAAAAGTTCAATCGCAATCATAAATGTAAGTCCAAATTGTTTGTATTATTGTTAGAAGATGATGATTCTATGGCTTCTAATTTGAGTATTGATAACAAGGAAGATGTTACTGCTTACGTTGATGATGGGCAATTTGATTTGACAGCCATTAGCTTACATGCTTTAGTTGGGCAACAATCACCACGGACTATTTGATTTGTTGGATATGTAGTGCATAAACCGATTCAGATTTTGATTGATGGTGGCTCAACTCACAACTTCATTCAGGACAGATTAGTCCATCAATTAAATCTGCAAGTTCATCCTTCTCGCCATTTTAAAGTGGTGGTGGGTAATGGAGATGAGCTAGCCTGCACAGGTTCTTGTTTGAATCTGGAAGTTCAAATTCAAGGTCAGACATTCTTGATTGACTTTTATGTGTTACCGATCCAGGGCGCTGAGATGGTATTGGGAGTTCAATGGTTAGAATTGCTCGATCCAGTATTGACTAATTATAAGAATTTGACAATGCAGTTTAATTGGAATGGGCAACCAGTTTTATTGCAAGGCTCCAAGCAACAAATCTCTAGTTCTATACAACTTCACCAATTAAAAAAATGGCATAAAGCAGGTGCGGTTTCTCATTATCTTTGTTTGCAATCTATTTGCTTTTCTATAGAACCACCAGTGCAGAGTTTTTCTGCAGATATTCAATTGGTACTTGATAGGTAGCCATCTGTTTTTAGTATACCTGAAGGATTACCGCCGAATAGGCGAATCAATCATCAAATTCACTTACAATCACACACTCTTCCGGTGAATGTTAAACCATATCGTTATCCTTATTTTCAAAAATCAGAAATTGAGAAGCTAGTTGCTGAAATGTTACAATCTGGAATAATTAGACCGAGTCGAAGTCCTTTTTCTTCTCCTGTCTTATTGGTCAAAAAGAAGGACAGTACTTGGTGTTTTTGTGTAGATTATAGAGTGCTTAATAGCTTCACTATTCCAGATGAGTTTCCTATTCCAACAGTGGATGAATTATTAGATGAGTTACATGGTGCCACAATTTTTAGTAAAATTGATCTCCGTGCTGGTTACCATCAAATTAGAATGGATGAGAATGTACAAAAGACTGCTTTTCGAGTTTTTAGTAATGCCATTCGGGCTTACAAATGCCCCCACTACTTTTCAGGCTATAATGAATGACATTTTGAAGCCGTTTTTGAGAAAATTTGTCATTGTTTTCTTTGATGACATTTTGATTTACAGTGCTTCTCAATCTAATCATATTATACATTTGGATGAGGTTCTTATGTGCTTACAGCAACATCAATTAGTGGCCAAGATGAGTAAGTGTAGTTTTGGTCAAAGCTCTATTGATTATTTGGGTCATGTTGTATCTGCCAAAGGAGTAGCGCCTGAGCAAAGCAAGGCTGCTGCTATTGTGGATTGGCCAATTCCGACTACCCCTAAGCAATTGCGTGGTTTTTTGGGTTTATCTGGATACTATCGAAAATTCATTAGAAATTATGCTTCAATTGCTGGTCCTCTCACTTCTTTGTTGCAAAAGGATGCATTCAAATGGTCTCCAGATGCTGAACTCACTTTCTGCAGATTAAAGGATGTTGTAGTTTCTGCTCCAATTTTGGCTTTGCCCGATTTTTCAAAACATTTTATTGTGGAGACTGATGCAAGTGGAGTGGGAATTGGTGCTGTCTTGCTTCAAGATAAACATCCCATTGCATTTTTCAGCAAGAAATTGTGCTGTAAAATGCAGAACAATAGTACATATGTTAGAGAGATGTTTGCAATCACTGAGGCTATAAAAAAATGGCGGCAGTATCTACTGGGCAATCGGTTTATCATTAAGACTGATCATAAGAGTATAAGAGAATTATTAACTCAAGTCATTCAAACTCCAGAACAACAACATTTTGTTGTTAAGCTATTGGGCTTTGATTTTGACATTGTTTACAATCCTGGACAAAACAATATTGTTGCTGATTCTCTTTCCAGAACCTTTGACTCAAATGATGCAGTTGTTTCTTTGTCAGCATTGAGTAGTCTGAGTTCCAATTTGCTGGATAAATTGGTGGAGGAAACTACAAATTTATCTGATATGGTAGATTTGAGTTCTCAAATTAGACAGACTCCTCATTCTTTTCCTGCCTATGTTCTTCGTGGTGGCCTTATCATTCATGATGGCAGAATTGTTTTAAGTAATGCATCAGCTTATAAATTAGACATTATTCGAGAATGCCACTCTTCTTTGATTGCTGGTCACAATGGTATTTTGAGAACCATTAAAAGGGTCAATGCTAATTTTGAGTGGCCTGATTTAAACAAGGATGTTCGCCATTTTGTTCAAACCTGTCCAATTTGTCAAAAGACGAAATATGCAACAGGGAAGGTTGCTGGTTTATTGCAACCTCTGCCAACACCAGTGAATATTTGTGAAGATTTGTCAATGGACTTTATTACGGATCTTCCAAATTCTAGAGGTTTTTCGGTGATTTTGGTTGTTGTTGATAGACTGTCCAAATTTGCCCATTTTATTGCTCTAGTGCTGGATTTACAGCTACTAAGGTGGCTGATGTTTTTGCCCAGAATGTTTGCAAATTGCACGGTATTCCTACGTCGCTTGTAAGTGATCGTGATCCTATCTTCATGAGCAGATTTTGGAAGGAATTACTACAATTGAGTGGTACTAAACTCTTGTTTAGTAGTTCTTATCATCCGCAAACTGACGGACAAACTGAGGTTACAAATCGCACTTTAGAGCAATATTTACGCTGTTTTGTCATGGATTATCCTTCGTTGTAGGAAAAAATTTTGCATTGGGCTGAATATTCTTACAACATGGCTTTTCATTCAGCTATCGCCATGTCTCCTTTTGAGGCTGTGTTTGGTCGAGCACCGCCAAATTTTTTAGCTTATACTGCTGGGTCATCATCTGTTGAAGCAGTTCATTTTTGTTTACAGTAGCATCAACAGATTTTGATAAAGCTTAAAGAGAACTTGCTGCAAGCTAAAAATCGTATGAAGACTTTTGTTGACAAACATAGAAGTGATCGGCAATTTGAACCTGGCAATTTAGTTTTGGTTAAATTGCAGCCTTACAAGAAGAATTCAGCAAAAGAGAGATCATATTCGAAGTTAAGCAAAAGGTTTTATGGACCTTTTGAGGTGATAGAACGTGTTGGGAAGGTTGCTTATCGATTACGGTTGCCAAAAGAATTCAAAATTCATTCTGTGTTTCATGTGTCCTTATTAAAGTTGTACAAAGAAGATGCTGCTATTCATGCCACCCCTTTGCCAGATTCGTTCATCGACAGTCATCCTATTATTAAGCCAGTAGCTATTCTGGACTCACGGTATGTTTCAATTCATAATGAAATACAGCCACAGGTGCTAGTTCAATGGTCAGGTTTGCCTTTGGAGGATACTTCGTGGGAGTTCCTTACGGATCTGCGTCTTAAATACCCTGCTTCCAACCTTGAGGACAAGGTTTTGCTATAAGATGGGGGCAATGTTACGGCGTGCAATGAAGAAAAACAAATAAGGGAAAAGAGATTAAGAAAGAAGCCGATGTGATTCAAAGATTTTACTAAGTAAAGAAGAGTTATACAACTAGTAGTAATATACTTGAAAGACGGTTGATAAATAACCGATAAATTTCTTCATAAATACAAATTGTAAACAGGGAAAGAATAATGAAAAATCTTCGTCTTCTTCTTCAGTTTCTTCTCAACTTCTTTCTTTTTCTTGAACTGTTCTTCTTTGCAGGGAACCTCCTGCATCATAAACTCTAGTTTGACAAATTACCAACCATTCGAAAATTTAACTTCTTAAAAATTAAACAATAATCTAAAAAAGAAAATATGAAATTAAAAATCGAAAACTTACTGCAAGAAATTCTAACGGAAAAAAACACGAGAATAGCAGAAAATCTACTATAACAAATCAATATATAACTAAATTTTGTGACTCAAATTGTCACACTTGCAAGGAGACTCGGAGGCAGAAATATACCCAAGGTCTATCAGTGTCACGCCCTAAAGGGGACTCGAGACAGAATAGGAAGTAATTCAGCCCAAAAATAGACTAAACCGCCCGATCCTTCTTTTTATTTAATTATTTATTTATTTAGGCAGAAGAGTTTAGTGAATTACAAATTTGCTAGGGCCCGACCAATTGAGTTATATAAAAAATCCAATAGTAACATTGAAATAAAATGATAATATATGTCTGAAATAAAAGTGTTAAAAATTATAGAAAATTAATACAAATATTCTTACAGATTTTAATGAGTCAAACATCACCAAACTCTCAATATAAAAAATACTGAAATAATAAAGGAAGTGTCAACTCTGTCACGCCCCAAAGGAGACCCGAGACAGAACGAGGAACGATCATGCCCAAAAGAATCGAGTCGTCCGACCCATCTCTTAATCCAAATTTAATAAGCAGCGGAAGCATAATAGAATTTAAACTTACATGACAAGCCCATAATAAAGGTCCATGAGTGACTAAAACGTTAATAGTGTAAAACAATTAGGTTTGACTGAAAATTCAATTAAAATAAAATTAAGGAAACAAACCTCACTAAAATAACTTTAGTCTTCTAAACAAGTAGAAAATAATTAATTTTGGGAAAACTCCAAAATTCTACTCTTGAGGTAGCAACAGGGAAGTACTCTAATTATTTCCTGAAAAATAAAGTTAAATTGGGGTGAGTCAACTAAACTCAGCAGAGATTTCTTTATATTCAACTTTTATTTTATACGAATCTGGATTTATGTTTTAATTTCTTATTTTTCATGATTTAATATAAGAAATAACGAAATGAATAACGAACAGAAATACACAACGGTGATATTCAGGCAACCACAACAGCCATATAGACCCTGATCAGGTTTAGGGTTTCGCACCCAGGAACATAGTACATACAACTGTCTCATTATTATAGTTAACAATAACAGTACAAAATGTAAATAAAATATAACAAAAATAAAAAGTTAATTATCATGTTTAAATTAAAATAATATTAAATATTTTATATTTTAATGTGCGTTAAATATAAAATAACCCCTACCTCGAAACTGGGTTATCCAATGTTAAAGCCCAATCCAAAATAATCACTGAAACCCAACAGCAACACGTCCAATCTCTTAAGTTTGAAAACTTAATCATAATAATTTTAAGGATAATTAAGATTTAAAATTTAAGATTAATTATTTAAATTTGGCCCAAAGACCTTTTCTATAATTTGGCCCAAAAAATCTAAATTCAACTTGGCCTAAAGTTACAGCCCACAACCCATAGGTATGGCCCAACTTGACCAGATTCAATACAAGGATTTGGCCCAAAATAGAGGCCCAATCTGAACTGCCCAAATTGGACTGTCCAATCTGGACTGCCCAAATTGGACTGTCCAATCTGGACTGCGATCCAGTGGCAAATTCTGGACGCAGTTCAGAGTGCTCCTAGTTTCCAACCAGGGCACTCCGTTTGTGGACTCTGGCCATGGACCTTCTGGTCACGTACCCAATGACGACCTCTAGAGAGAAATGACAACGGAAGGAGACAACAAGTTACCATTCAGAACTCTTTCCCGAATTTTCAATCCAAGATACAACCTTAGTGATTGTGTCGAACCGTTGTTGGTTGAAAGCTGAAGTTCCTGATCGGAACTCTCTTTGATTTCCAAAAGAGACTAATAAATTCAGAATTTAACGAATAATAGCCTACTCTAATTCACAATATCAGCACCAGAGTAACCACAAATTTCAGAAGAGCAAAAGGATCAATTTTTGTATACCTTGCAGAATTTATCCATTGCCTTAATGATAGGTCCCAAATTAGAGTTGTGCAAGATTAACAAATCTGTAAATCGGCTATATGAAAATCCGGTCTTCAATTTTAAATCAGGAACAACTTCACTTGCATAAAGACTTAAGCGCTCAAATTTATAGGGTTAATAAACCACAATCCAGAGAATATTGTATAAAAAATTTAGCCTCAAACTCGTCGTATTCACAAAGATACACTACAAACAAAATTGCCTAAATCTGGAAATTGGTTAATACAAATTCCGACCTTCGATTTTAAAACGCACATAACGTCAAATGCATATATCCTTTTGAAGTCAATTTTCTATGGCTGTTAAACAACAAATCCAAGAGTAATGAGACAAATTTTTAACTTAAGATTCAACACGACCATCAAGAAACGCACCAAAGAACACAGACCCCAAATTAGGGTTTCCTTACTCGGATTCTGGACAACAAAAATAAAATGGCAATATCTTCTAATGCATACAATATTTCGACTCCAAATTCACAAGACCAGCAGCCAACAACTATAAAAAGAATGCATCCAATTTCCAACAAAAAAGAGCATGCACAAATGGAGTTGTGCGTGCTGCAACCTAAATTGTAAAACAGAATCTGCAAATTCCAGATCTGCGGAGCAGATTTCTTTCCTTTCTTTGATTCACCAAACGACGTCCAAATCACATGAAACCCGTGCCAAAATAATACCAATCCAATATTCTTTCCATAGGTTCAACAAAAAGGATTACCTTCTTCAATAAGTAGCCACGAACAGAGAGAAGACACTGAGCTGGTCCGCTGTCCTTCAATCGGCCAATCCCAAAGATGGCACTCCAACAAGGCAATTGCTTGATCTTCTATTCCCACACCACAAATACAACCACATTAAGTGATTGTTGGAGGAAATAGCACGTTACAACCTATCCAAGAATCAACAAAACAATAGGTTGAAGTTGATAGAGAGCAGGGCCGAGAGGAGGAGCTCACGCAACCTCAAGGGAAGCACACGGCTAAATCAATTTCTTAGGGTTTCAAAATTATCTTCCAAAAATGTATTAGAGGGGATAAATACCCTCTAATGACCTTACAAAGGAAAAAGGACAAAAATACCCTTGGATCATATAAAATAAGGCATGAGGGCTGGGTTTGCATGCAAACCGAGCACCTCTCAAAATGCAAGCTAACAATATTCTAGAAATCACAAAATAAAATCCCAAATAACATCCAGTATTCAAAACATAAAGATGTGACGTAATAATTTCTCAAATGACCTTCAAATTCGTCAATCCCATCTAGCCCCTTCAAGTCGGGGAATAAAAGAGCTAGCCGATTGAGCCTGCATGGCTCCACGTGATAGCATGGCATGAAACTTCTTTGTCTCCATTAGTTGGCTCCTCTATGAATCCCAATGAATGATTGTTCCCTGCAAAATAAGAAAAAAGTGAGAAAACAACGGAGCCCTTGGCACGGCTCAAGTGATAGGATCTTGGGACACATCACTTAAGCCTTGCCGAAGTTCAACACGACCACAAATTTCCAACCTTTAGAAAATCCATGTTCATCAGAATCTGTTTTGTGAAGAAACAAAACAGAAAGTGAAGAAATATTTGAACTTACCCGTCATAGAACAAACTTCTACCCTGCTGGAATTTCAGAACTTTACGCTGGCTGAAAGGGGTCAACTTGATCGTTGCTACGCCCTCAACCCTTAGGAAAACAAAACCCCATTAACTTAGTATGCTAAAGAAAAGATAGATCGGAGGTTTAAGACTAAACTTACCACCGATTGTTTGGACGAGAGGATGTCACCCTTCTTCACTAATTCACTAGCCAAAAGAGGGAACCCAGAGATGAAAAAGAGAATCGATAGATGAGAGGAGTGAAGATTGAGTGGGGTTCAACCACTTCTCCCCCAATCTCAGATATAGGGAAGTTCTTCCCTCAAAATTCGGTGACACCCCCTGAAGCACGGCAGAAAGGAGTTGTTTCAAAATAAATTTTTTTTTTCATCTGGGTTGGGCCAAAAAGCCCAGGCATTACAAGCTCAGTCCTACAACGACAATTAATGATCTTCCAAATTTATACCTGAGGATGCGTTGGGGTGAGTCAACTAAACTCAATAGGAGTAAGATTTTATATTCAACAATTAGAATTTTATAAAATAAATGAGGGAGCATGCCATGAATAAAACATGTGATTAAAACTGAGTAGAAATCAACCAATGAGGCAATGTAGCAAATATTCCACTATAGTGTGGTATATATGTAAAATAAGCCACATAAAATCTCAATAGATTGAGAATAATGAATTAGGTATTTAGCAATTAAAATAAAAAACAAATGAGTAATTTAGAGGTTTTAATGATAAAAAAAATGGTTCCGAATTGATTTCCCTCTTTGTATGAATTTTATTACAATTGTTGTAGGATGTTACCGCATTTAGCCGAATGACTTAGATTTATTTATTTATTTCAATACTCCATCGAATTGCTTGATTTTTTTAGTTTTTTTAACATATCATGTGATTTAAAACAAAACGATATGTAAATGCTATTCTCACACAATTTAATATTGATATTTAATTCCTAATTACAGGTAAGTATAATAGGAATACAAGTTATTATTTATGTCCATCGACTCTAAATAATTCAAACATTCAATGCATAATAAATTATTCAACATTAATCGTACAACAGATTTTAACAATGAAATTCATATTAATTGGTACTTTGTTCTCCTAACCGATAGAAAAGTTAGCCCAAAACTAGAATTAGATTATCATATAAAATCAGAGTAGAAAAATATGTAAAATTTTCTCAATTATTCTTTGTTATCCATTAATCTATAAAGTCAAGTTAGAGATTGTATGGATTTTATTTTAATTTTAGACTTTTCGTTCCCAAAAATTGATGTTAAACGTTTAATGGGTAGACAGACTTGGAATTTTAAATTTGGGTCAAATGTAAGGTAATTCTCTAACAACTTAGTGGGTATGGAATTTTAAATTTGGGTCAAATGTAAGGTATTCTCCAACAACTTAGTGGGTATGGAATTTTAAATTTGGGTCAAATGTAAGGTATTGAATGAGTGTGCAAACCCTATAGTAGAGCCACACAAATATGACAAATTTAATAGTTTTTATGAAAATTTAGGTAGCTCAAAGCCTAATTTATTTAAAAATAATAATTGGTTCTTGATTTCATTAATATGAAATTGTCTTATTTGAAATGAAAATCGCATAGTTTTATTACCAGATTTTATCTCAAAAAATGCAATGCAATAGGTTTGAAAGAATTAGTGCATAAAACTTTCACAATACCTCCCATGTGATAAATTTAATAACTTTTATGAAAAACATTGTGCGCTTAACGTCTAATTTATTGTAAAAAGATAGCTTTAGATGTCCAACTATTTATATTTATAAGTTCATGTGAAATCTTAATATCATCAATACAATATTTTTTACTTTATATTGAAAATTGCATAATTTTATTATTAGAATTAGTTTTTATCTCAAAACGTGATGTATTAAATTAAGATAATTCTATTTATGAATTATTTACTTCCACGTTTTTCAAATATTATGCAATTGTTCAACTTATGTAGTATGAATTGAACTTTTATAAATTACTCGATCTTCAGCCATCCTTATTTTCACATAATAGACGGATAAAGTTAATCAATTATTTTGTAATTTATTTATTTTTTATTAAAAATAGACGCAAAATTCAACATATCTTATTTTCTCCAGCTTGACAATCGCCATTATTATATGCTCGAGCGTTCATAGCCTAAAATTTACTACAATTTTCAAAGATTAAAGCATTGAAATAGTTAGAGAGTTAGGCTCAATCGTACATAATTAATAATATTTTTAATGGTTTGTTAGAGTTCGGAGTGACCCGAATTCTAGTTGGGCAGGGTTGGGCTCATATCCAATATTAGGGTTATTTATTTTCTCTATATATTGATGCTTGAGTCGCAAAACTCATTATACCTTAATTCCTTATTAGTGATTTCTCCTCTGCTTGTAGTTTTTTTCCCTCTAGGATTTTCCACGTAAATCTTGGTGTCCCTGCTTCCGCAGTTTTCTTTTTTCGTTTCGCATTCGATTCTCAACAATTGGTATCAAAGCCCAGGTGAAATTCTCTATATTAATTTTCAACAATTGATATAAGAGCAGAGTTAGAGTTTTAGTACTCGGATCGAACGGAATTCAATGTTTGCAATTTTTGTGAAAATTTGCAATTGTTGGAAAAGGAAATTAAAAAAAAAAAAAAATTGGATTTTTCTTTTCCTCTTTGTTGGAAGAAGCTTTCTTTTTCAGCCCGCACCTTCCGACAAAGAAAGAGCAGCAGCAAAGATCAGTGCTACGCGCCCGTCGCCGAGGAGAAGAATAAGCTTGTCCTCGTGCTTGCCGTCGCTCACCGAAGAGAAGAACCCTTGCCCGCACCGTTTGCCATCTGACATCGACGTGAGAAACCCACCATTGTCCATCGACGATCAAAGCCGTCCAGTGGAGGAGAGAAGCCGCCGTTGAAGACAGAACAACCTCCCACACCATCCGGCGAAGAGAGAACCCTCTAGCCGCCGCTATTCACCATCGATCAAGGCTCCGTCTGCCGCAGACCCGCGAGCCATTGTACAGTCGACAGTGTGAAGTTACAGAAATTTTGCAGTTGGATTTTTGGAAATTGTAGGGAAATTTCTGAAATTTTTGGGTAGGATGAGTTCGCTGAAATTCTATATTCCATTGTTAGATCAAAATACGAGATTTCAATTATGGCAGGTGAAGATGTGAGATGTGCTCACGCAGATGGATTTAGACAATGCAGTATTAGGGCTCGATGAAATGCCTACGTTATGGAGTGAAGAGGAGAAAATTCGAAAGGATCAGAAAGCCCTATCATTGATACGTCTACATTTATCAAATCAGATTTAGCAAGATGTTTTGAATGAGAAGTCTGCCGCTGATTTATGGTTCAGATTGGAGCAGTTGTGTATGAAGAAAACCCTAACTAGCAAGTTGCATTTGAAGCAACGACTTTATTCTCATCAGTTATTTAAAGGAGCCTCCATTATAGAGCACTTGGCTGCATTCAAGGAGTTAGTTTCAGATTTGGAGACTTTGGGATGCAAGTACGATGAGGAGGGTTTAGGTTGATTTTGTTATGCTCGTTGCCTACTTCATATGGTACTTTCAGAGATACGATTTTATACAGTAGAGAAAGTCTAATTCTAGAAGACGTTTATGGTTCTTTGTTATCCAAAGAAAAGATGAAGCAACTTGTTGTGGGATCCAGAGTCTCGAGGTGAGGGACTCGTCGTTCGGGGTAGAACAAGAGATTCAAACAACAAAGGCAGTGATAATGTTTAGGGTTTGAATGGAAGATCAAAGTCAAGGTACCGAGATAGAACCTGTTACTTCTGTCAAATAAGGGGGCACATCAAAGCCGAGTGCCGTAAATTGCAGAATGAGTTAAAGAGAGCTACAGAGAAGGAAAAACAACCAATGACGTCCGGTGAAGTAGTTGTCGCAGAAGAAGACTATAGTGATGAAGATCTTCTAATAGTGTCAGAGGGAAACTTAAAGGGAAACAAGGATTGGATTCTGGCGTGTTCATTTCATATGTGCTACAATCGGGATTGGTTTATGATATATAATATCGTTTCAGGAGGTGCTGTGTAAATGGGTAATAACACACCTTACAAGATAGCTGGTATTGGTACCGTCAGAATCAGAATGTTTGATGGAGTTATGAGGACACTGGATAATGTGCGACATGTTCCTGATTTAAAGAAAAATCTGATCTCGTTAAGTACTCTGGATTTGAAAGGGTACAAGTACAGTGCTGTAGGTGGAGGTATAAAGATCAATAGGGGTGCTCTCGTCAAGTTAAAGGGATACAGAAGCTCTGCAAATTTGTATGTGTTACAGGGTTCTACAGTGACGGGTAATCAGGCTAAAAAGTTTGTGAATTCACTTTCAAAGGTATATTGGACTCTAGATGGAAAATGCTTTGACAGTGTAAGAAAAAGTGAGCGAGAGAGGAATGAACAACATCCAAGCGTAAAAGTGTTAGCCTAATAGACATTAGACTTAATTGTTTTGATAATCAATAATTAATTTGATTATAAGTTGTTTATAACTTGGATATGATTAATACTATTATTATTATGTTTACAATTAATTTTCATTGTAAATACCTACTAACAAGGGTATTTATATTTGCTAACATGTGTGTTTAAGTTCATGTAGTTAAAAGTTAATCATTTGGACTTAGAAACTTCAAATAGTGTTAAACACGTAGTAACGGTCAACCTTAGGCATATGACGGTTGACTGAAAGTTTTATAAAGAGAAACGAATTTCTGGATTTGACGAAGGTGGTCGACCAGAGAAAAATCGCGGTCGACTGACAATATTACAGATTACTCTGAATTTTGAAGCAGAGGAAAGCGGTCTACCAGAGTGAAGGAAGCGATCGACCGAAAAATGGAAAATGTCGAACCATTTCCTGACATACGTTAAAGCGGTCAACCAAAGACGGGATAGGTCGACCTATGCATATGACCAGTGTGAAGAATGATCGACCAGAAGCGAAACGGCTACATCCAACAGTCAGGAAGCGGTCGACCAGAATAGTTGGGTAGTCGACCGCTCGACAGTTGCCCATAAAAGGGGGCACTCTGAATTGAAGAAATAAGGAATAGAAATCATACCAAAGCATTGCCAAAATCATTCCACGATATTTCACTTCTAGATTGAGTGTATAGGCCTAACTCTCTCATTCCTTAACTTGAGAGTTTATATTTGTAAGAGTTATACATTCAAATTGTAATTTTCATTCCTTCCGTTATACTTTAGTGATGATATATGGGTGATGCCACAAAATAGTCAAAGAGAAAATGATGACGCCCTGCAATAGTGTGTGAAGGCTTGATTGATGCCTATGAAGTTCAATTAACAATAATCGAGGAAGTTATTTGTTTAAGGATTCTTCAAAGGGGATCCTTGAAGTGCGAACGTAGGCAAGGTTAGTCGAACCACGTTAAAAAATGTGTTTGCAATTATCTTCCCTTATCTCTTTACTTTTATGCTTGCTTTAATTGCATAATTATTAATATCATATTTAGCACATTAGGTGGTACCATGGAGGAGATGTGATTTTTTTTCTAGTATGTTTCTCAAGTTTAAGCAGAGCTTAAACTTGATTGGTATCAGATATTGAGTTGGCCCAGCAGAGGTCTATGTGGAAGATGAGGTTATTTTTATTGGAGTTTTGCAGATTGTTTGCATTGCATTTGAATTTCTTTGAAGATGAAGATTGTCAAAGTTTAGTGTTTTGAATTTTTTTTGGGGTGGGCCTAGAAGCCTGCATTGGATCTCTCATGTAGAATTTGTGTCAATGTGGAGATTTTTAGAGTTCGGTGTGACCCAAATTCTAGTTGGGTCGGGTTGGATCCGTATCTAATATTAGAGTTATTTATTTTCTCTTTATATTGATGATTGAGTCGCAAAACTCGTTGTACCTTGATTTCCAAATATTTAATTTCTCCTCTGCCCATGATATTTTCCCGTAAGGGTTTTCCACGTAAATCTTGGTGTTCTTGCTTCCGCAATTTCTTTTTCTATTTCACGTTCGATTCTCAACAAGGGACGTCCGTTGTAAGCCATAGGACGCCCTACAATGCCTTCAACATTGAGGGAAAGTTGTTGTTAAGTATGGCGTCCCTCATCCTAATACAAATGTCATCCCTTTTAAACAAAAGACGTTCCTCTTCATAACAGACATCCTTAATCATAAGACAATGTGTTCCCTTTTAAACAACAGATGTCTCTCTCGACAACGGACATCTATCATCTTAATACGACGTCGTTCCTTCTAAACAACAAACGTCCCTCAATGCATATTCACGAACAGTGAAATGGATAGCCGCATTGGACAGGAACACGTTCACGGATAGAAGAAATCACATTGCACGGATATCTACTTTCTCTGCTTACAATGAATGTCCATCCTCATTGCAAGACGTCTGTCTCCTCATCCACCGGCCACCATGGACGTAAGGCTGATCCTAGGAAGCTCCTTCTCATGGATCAGCCTTAGACGTCCCTCATCGTTGAAGGACTTCCAAGGTTGAGCCTTAGACGTCCCTCGTGGCTCGTCATCCAAGAACGTCCATTGAACGTTTTTAAGCAGAAAACGTGAATGTGGTGTTTACTTCTACATTTGTTCATGGAAAATATGATTGCGAAACTTGTCTTCTTTATTTCCTATAATTCAATATTTTAGTTATTTGTGAATTTTTTTAAGGTTTAATTTCAAAGTTCAGAATTTATTTCGTTATTTTATTTTTATTTTTTTGTAAGTTTGTTTCAATGAAATTCTAACTCAAGAGGTTGAAATAAAATGACAAAAAAAGAAGTATTTTTGACTACCCATGTAGTTCAAAAATAAAACATTTTTTTAATGATAAAATTATTTGATGGTCTTTATCCCATCCATCTAATATAATCTATAATTTTTAAAACATGTGCCACTCGTGGATTCGTTTAAATTATATTTTATTTTAATTATTTATAATTTAAATCATAATTATTTTATTAATCAAGAAGTGAGACAGGTGTTACGTTATAATTGGATAATTAATTACTTAGTTTTACACCAACCCATCTCCTTAAATGGAGCAGCGAAGGCTCCATCTCAGCCAAACCATCCAATCCAACAATGGCGGACATCCAAACTTATGCCGTTTACACCATCATCTTCTTCATCTTAACCCTTCTTCTCCAGTTTTTCTTGCACAGAACCTCCA
>CM039477.1:1349289-1361913 GCA_022433065.1 Begonia loranthoides | reverse complement strand
TGGTGATGACGACGCCATTGTTGACATGGAGGTCGGACCTGGAATTAGCCTGCCCTTTGCCAAGCCGCTTCGCTTGCAGCCTGTTCTTGGTTTCGACCCATTTGCTCTGGAAAACTAATGCATTTCTGCAACAATGGTGTCGAGCAGAGATCCAATTTGGTTCTTGGATTTCCTTTTTTTTAAGTTTTATAAGATTACTATTACAGAACAAATTTAGAATAAATGTACAATCCTATATTTTTTAAATTTTTTTTAAAATTTCACGTGTAAATTTTACAGTATTTTTAATTAAACGTTGAAATATTGACCTATTTTATCATGTAACGATTACATGTAATTTTTTATCAAATCATCAAATTAAATTTTACTAAGTTGTAATTAAATTACATAAATATTTTTAATAAATTATTTTAAGTAAAAAATTATTATTATTATTTTATTTATTTTGTTACTGTTACCTCAAGTAAATATTTAACGTTTCTTTAAATTTAATTTATTAAATATATATTATATATTATATATTATTTTATTATATATTATATTTTATCAAAAAGTAAAGGAAATTGTTTTTTTAAAAGATCTTCTTCTTTGCAAATGACCGCAAAGAGGAAACAGAGAGGTATTCGATCATGACCGTTTTGATTTTCGAAGTTAGATCTATGTCATTGTCATCCACATGAGTAATATTTGTGAAGATAGTTTTCCAATTAGTAAGTTTTTTTTTGTCTGATTTTAAGTTTAAAGTTTGAAAAATTTTTGGCTTCAGATTCGTGGTTGAAAACTCGAATCCTAGAAAAAATTTTGGTATATATTGATAGAATAGAAGTTTATGTAAGGTTATTTGTGGTTAGAAGTTGAAAATCAGGTGAAATTAGCGTCAGAATGTTTCAGCACTATTCATCACCAGCGATGACACTATTCATTACCGGTGATGACACTATTCATTGCCAGTGGCGGCATATTCTTGCCGGACACTATTCATTGCCAAAATCACTATTCATCAACACTATTTCGATCACTATTCATCAGCACTATTTCGATCACTATTCATGGTCAGAATTACTATTCATGGCGGATTTTACTGTTTATGATGAAATTCACTATTCATGACAAAATTGTTCACCAAGTCACTGTTCTCCGAAATTTACTATTCATACCCGGAAAACACTATTAACTGGTTACTATTTACGTCGGACGAAAATAGGCAGATTGTCCCAATCCTGTCCCCTGGATTGTATTTAGTCGACTGCCCTGTTTATTTCTCGAAGTTGGGTTTAGCAAACTCTATTCGGCTTTGTCAGCCATGTCATGCCCGGCGCGAGGTGTAAGGAGTCGTCATTCTTTGTTTGAGCTGGGAAGTCTTGTGTTGATCCTTCTGGTCGGGTTGTTTCTAATTTAGGATATTTGTTGTACTATTGGTTTGCTTTCCGGTTTTGGACTCATGATTATCCCTAGAAATCTTTTTGGATTATAATCTTGTTTAAGACTTGTTTGTTATCCCTTGGGTGATTTTTGGGATTTTGATATCAACATTGTTATAGGTTCTGGAGATGCTATGATACGACATTCACTTCCGATAGCGCATGTTGCTGGCTAGTCGGTAAGAGTATCGTGATCGCCTATAAGGTAGATATTTTTATACTTTATGCACTACATTTCATCATAGTTTTCAAACCATTATTTTGTGGGTTGCCACATGAAAATATGACGGGGACTGTTCGACAGCACGTCTGTTTTTACGTATATGTACGTATGTTTTCTCACGTTTAATTTATCATACATGGTATTCTGATGTTCTGGTTCTATATCTATTTTGGAGGGAGAGTCCTCTTGATGTTTTGGGTTGTCTGGGTATCAAAGCATCACGAGGATCCTATAAAACATTCTGCTGCGTGAAGGTTAATTGCTTGTACGTTTGACTTGGGTAATAGGACAGCTGACTGTGCCGTGTCCTGGGGTTCAAATCCCTTAAACCTGATCAGGGTATTTATTTTGGTGTTGTCGTTTGGTTTTCCAACCACGAACACCCTTTTTCCTTTAGACTCATGAGGTGTTGCTTTTGCCGCCTTTCTGTGGTATGTATCGGATGAGTCATTGAGTGAGCATTCTTTTTCACGGATGACATTTTTGTACGGAAAACAATGTTTGCATATTTTACGATATAGTTGTTTATGTATACAGCAAATTTTGACGTAGCCACATCGAGGGCCATGGGCCAATTTAATAAACTAATGAAGAGTTTTCAATTAAAAATTCATGTACGGTAAAATGAGAAATATGATATGGTTTTTCAAAAGATATGAGAAAAACATTTTTTATGTATTGCATTTAGTATTGATTTCCCTACTGAGTTTGTCACTTATCCCCTTCGACTATATTTTTCCTCAGGTTAGGGTGTGAGTTTGGTGCACTAGATTTGCACGTGTTGTTGTGAGACGATTCTGGTGTCCCCTGATGGATGTTTTTTTTATTCAATCCCTTCGTTATTGGTACATTTGGGATTTATTGAAATTGTTTGTTTTAAACTCTTGCATAGTAACTTCCTTGTTTATTTTTATACTATCAACTCATGTTGATCACTCTGTGGATCCAACCCATGTGATTTGGGTTTGGGCTTAAATTCTCATTAAGTCTTCCACATTAAACTCTCATTAAGCCTTCTTCATTTCTTATACTTCCGCATTTCTTTTACGCCTTGGGCTGGGTAACCGGGTTCTCTAGGAGAATTGAGTCACCTGACCCGACAGTTCTGTTAGGCCCCCTTTTGGGTCGTGACAATAACCTCGTAATATGTAAATCTTTGCATCTACGCTTTTCTTTCAGAATATCAAATGAATTGAGATTTGAGTGTTTCCCTATTTACGACCTGCTAAACTCTAGTTTGACAAATTACCAACCATTCAAAAATTTAATTTTCTTAAAAATTAAACAATAATCTAAAAAAGAAAATAAAAAATAAAAAATCCTAAACTTACTGAGGAAATTCTAACGAAAAAAAACACAAGAATAGCAGAAAATCTACTATAAAAAATAAATGTATAACGGATTTAGAATGATTTTCGTTATTTTCTTTCAATCCCACTATTCTTGATGAGGTTCATATTATTTGGTATCAGAGCATGACTTTAAATTATATTTATTATTTCACTTGATTTTCGATTTTTCTATAAACTTATTTTTTTGATATACTTGTTGAAAAAAAAGGAAAAAAAGGTGAAAAAAAAGAAGAAAAAAATTGTGAAAAAAGGGAAAAAAAAAGTAGAGAGAGAGAGAGGGAGGGAGGGGGGGGTGGGGTGGAAGGAGAAAAAAAATACGTGAAAAAAAATTGTTCTTTTCTTCTTATTCTTGTCGTTATTTATCTCCTTTGTCGTTCTTCTTCTTTTTCTTTGATTTTGGAATCCTACCATCTTTTTATTTGACCCTTTTAACCATCCTTATTCTTTGTGGATTTGATTTTGTTTAGTTTAGGTTGTTGAAGTCTAGATTGAGTTTAGTAGATTTATATAAAGAACTAAAAGATGAAACTATCATGTGGAAAAAGGCAAGAGAGTGTGAGTTCATAAGAGGGTAAAAGCCAAAATTCGAATAAACACGAGTGTGAGTGCAACCAAGTAGAGAGAAACACGTGAAGGAGTGTTTCGGGAGGTCTTCTAATTCTTTTCTCTTTTTTTCTTAAGGTTTATAAATGTGTTTAAAAAAAGATCTAGAAGATCATCCGAGGATTCTCAAGAAATGATGAATTTCAAGTTCTTCGCTAAATCCTTGGAACAAAAGTATAATCAAATGGAGATGAGGTTCGATAAGATGAACGAGAAACTAGATAAAGCAAAATTCAATTCGGATTTGCAAAGGGAGCAACCACCTAAAGTTCCAATTTTTGAACAAATGGAAAGGAATCCACCAAGGTATGAGCACCAAGATTATTATGAATACAAACCATATGATGTGTATGATGTTTCCAATGTTAATCTAAAAGGAATTGCTAATGAAAATGGAGATAGAAGAGTTAGAGAAGAGATTTGGAAAACATTAATTTGAAGATTCCAACCTTTCAAGTTAAAATTGATCTAGAATCGTATTGGAATGGGATAAAAAGATAGAATTGGTGTTTGAATGTCACAATTATTCTGAGTTGAAAAAGGCAAAGTTAGCTAAGATTGGATTTACTAATTATTCTATTGTTTGGTGGGATCAACTAATTTTGAGTAAGAGAAGATATAGAGAAAGACTCATTGAGACATGGGAAGTGATTAAAATTATCATGAGAAAACGATTTATTTCAAGTCATTACTCAATAAATCTATTTCAAAAATTGCAAAATCTCACTCAAGGATCTAAGAGTGTGGAGGATTACCATAAGGAGTTTAAAATTTTCATGACAAGGGCGCATGTTAAAGAGGATCTCGAGGCCACCATGAAGGGATTTTTATGAGGTTTAGATTGTGAGATAGCTAATGCACCGAAGATGCAAAAGTACAAGAAGTTAGAGGATATGGTGCACATGACAATTAAGATTGAAAGACAACTCATGCAAAAAGGAGTAAACATCATATATGGGGAGACTTTATGCTCTTCATCTACTTGGAAATCATCTTCTGAAAAAATGGAGCATAAGGTTGTACAGAGCGATTTGGGGAATCTTTATAAATCTTATTTAAAGAAAAAACCAATTACCATTGTAGCATTGAGTTCTAAAGAGATGTATGATTATCAGAATAAAGTAAAAATCAATAGAGCGATCTCAACAAAGAAGATAAGTTGAATGAAGAGAGAGAAGATGAAAAAAAACAAGATGTTGACGATGAAAAAAAAAAAGAAAACATTTATGATGCCTTATGAAAAGAGAGCTAAAATGGGCAGCAACAAATTAAAAGAGGAACAAAAGATATAGAAGTTGAAAAACCAAAAAAAAACTGATGAATTTAAAAGAAAAATCACTCTAGAAGGGAAAAGCAATAGAGAAAAAGAAAAGCTAAATGAGGAATATGAAGATGTTTATGATGGATTTTTACCTTGAAGGAGACTAGAAGAACATCAAGATTATTTCATCATTGGAGACTTAATTTCAAACATATAAGCTCATGAAAGAAATCTTGAAGAAACAAAAGAACGTCAAAAGGGGATTGAAAAGTTCATGGAGAAAGAATATGAGAGAGAGAATTTCATCTAGGGTTTTGTACTTTCTTGTTAATATGATGGATGAGTTATTGTGGTCATGCATTGAATGTCATGATACTGATAAAATCATCAAACAACGAGCATCTACTTTCTCACTTGTTGTGTTTGACCCTAGAGATCATGTTTTGATGCTTAAAAATAGGAGGTTTTCTTTTTGAAGACATACTAAGTCGCAACTAAGAAGAGTCAGACCATTCTTAGTTCTTGACCCAATCAATGACATAGCTTATAAGTTTGATCATCTAACTAAAAATTTGAGGACAAAATCTTTCAAGAGGGAGAGAATGATGTGAATAAAAGAGGTGTTATGAAATATTCTTAGTCAATGTCATCAGAGCAACTAAAGGAGTTAATTATTGGCTTTGGCCATGGTGTGTTGAAAAGTGATTTATGGTGATTTTAAAAAATTTGGAAAATAGTTCAAAATTTTCATTATGCTAACCTTGGAAGAGTATTTCGTAGATTTTGAATGAATAAAGATTTTAAATGAATAAGTGTTCTTCATACAAATTAAAGTAGACATTCTAAGCTTTGTGAAGACACCAAGATTGCAAGATTGGAAGATGATTTGATCATTCAAACAACATTTCCAATTCTGCTCAAATTCAACAAACTTATCTAATTCAAATTCAACAATTCTTATCCAACGTTTGAAACAACTCTTCAAATTTTGAAGATATGGTGGTTGAAGGCATTTGAACCAAATCATTAGACATATTTTATTTATCTATTTGTGGCCTATAAATATTCAGCATATTTATTTTATACGAGAGGTTGATTAATATTTCATCGTGCAGAGTTCTCTTTGGTTCTTTAACGAACTTTGTGAATTCATCAAGAGTTTATTGTTGCATTCAATCTAGACTTATAAATTACAATCTTCTCTTCTGTCTTGAATATGGCATCTACAATATTTCTTATACCTTTGGTTTCTTATCTCTTTATTGATAATAGGTCAAAGTTTTTTATTTTCACCAATATTATACATTTGGTTCTTATCTCTTCATAGAAAAAGGGTCAAGATCCGCTATAATTTTCAAAACTGATTTAGAATAATCTTCATTATTTTCTTTGAATCTCACTATTCTTGATGAGTTTCATATCATAATTGGTGAGAAGATTGCACCGAATTAACTAAGTTCAAGTAATGCTCACAAACACCCAAACTTTCAATACTCACAATCGCATGGACCAAAAATAATGCAAGAGAATGTAAAAATAATAGTCTCGGCCAAGAGAAATCTAATTGATCAAAAAAACCTTCCTTCAAAAAGGGTTTAATAAGGGTATAAATACTCCACAATTAAAGAAAAGTTAGATAAACTAAAGATAGATTTCGACTTATGCATATCTCCAGCCGAAAATCTCTAAACTAAGATAAAATAACTAAATTGTCCATTTTAAAGTAAAGATAAGATAAGATAACTAAATAACTAAAAAATCTCAGCAAATCTAAGATAAGATTGCACATGAATTGCGCTAAGATCTAGGTAAATCTTAGCAAATCTCTTGCTCCGTTATTTTGAACAATGTGGCATTTTCTTCAAAATCTCAAGTGATAACATGTTTGGGTACTTCTTTATCCATATCATTAGGATTGTTCTCTAGCACATCTTGGATCTTAGTGCCCGAAAAATACAAAGCTAGATAATGATTAAAAAGTCTTCATGCTTGCGATTTCATGAGGACTCCTCGCGACACCTCATCCCCTCCGGGTGGGAGAGGATTTGTCTTCAAATGTTATAGATTAACCTCCTCTTCGGCTTCTTGTCCCCCAAGTTAAGAAAAAAGATCTTGGACATGTTATTTTCTTGAGAATATTCTAATAAATTTAATTGCATATATTTAATGACCCAAAAAGTTGTCACGTAGAATACAAAATACAAAGTCTATTTCTTTTACTCAAAAATTGAGATCAGGCCATTTGAGTAATGGATAAAAAAAACCAGAGAGAGACATGGGATTGCCGTTGTGGGGCATCAATGCAGGAGGAGGGGTTGTGCCTTGAGCTCTCGAAATTCGACACCTGCGTCAATGGTCGAAGGCTTGCAGGTCCGATCGCGAGCTTGACCATGACTTTGTGCCCCCAAGGTCGGTCAAGTCTGACTTGGGCCACTCGATAGAGGGCAAACTTGGCCTGGCCCGAGCCACTGCCGAGGCCGAGTTAATCCATTTTACGAGTTTGGTCCAACTTCAAACCGAGAATGGGTCAAAAATGCTTTAAAACCAAATCTTAGGCAATCAATTCAATTATGTTCTACCGATTCGGTTTAATTTTGCCTACCCGTTTTCGTAGGATCGAAGGTAGATCGAATGCCGGAAATTGAACTCCTACTTTCGAAACATAGAACAAATCAATATGGTAATAAAGAAAAATCTACAATAATCACCCATGACCAAAAAACATGATACAATTTCTATAAAAAGAAAGCATTCTATATTTGGATGTTAAATTGGATTTCTTCAACTCCACCTTCCTATTCCCACCTGTACATAAACGAATCAACCCACAAGGATTGAAATAAGCTCTATCTATCACCTCAAGCACTTGCATTTTGCTCTAGTTTCCGAGAGTATCTGCACAAAACCGAGTAATTTTCGGTCAGGGGAAAGGAGATTTGGACAGAAAATTATGGGAAAAATTGTCGAAGAATTTGATCATCTTTACCTTGGCCTGTTTCTGAAGATCTTTGATGTACTCAACTGCCAAATCTAACATCTCTGCTGTACTAGTTTGCTGCCATTGCAAAACATTTTAAACTCTCTCAGTTTCTGAAGTTGCAGATAGGAGGAAGCACTGAAATCATTAACTACCTTATCCATGGTGGGGAAAAGTTCTTGAAGCTTCTTCATTCTTTCGCTGATCCGGGTTCTTCTGACCTGAAAAGACGAATCTCATGTTTGATAAATGATCAACAATTCCAAAAGAAGTTCATGGGTTTGAAAATAATTTAATCATTTATATATTTCTTCGCAAATTTTATTAAAAATTTTACAAGACAATCAGCCATACCCTCTCAGCTATGCTTCTAGGGTGAGTAGCACACCCTCTTCTCGCTCGAACTTTGAAAGGAACAGAGTCTTGAAATTGTAGAATTTTCTCTCTAGTTGAAATTTCGTTAAAATTTACCGGTAAGCTCAAATGATGAGTCAAATGTTGGGAGCGATTCCCAGAATCTTCGTTCTGAGGCAACAAAGAGAAACAATCAATATTTTATCGATGAAAATATCGAAATTTTATAATAGTCGTCGAATAGTACCTGAATATCGAACATATTTGAGGTCGAAAACACATTTTCGTTGTTATCTTTTCTTCTTTTCATGCTCCTCAACAATGAATCGTCCCAAGAGTTTTCGGGGAAGTTGGTGATATAACTTTTATCACAAATTTTAGTGCCTTGACTACTCGAACCATCAATATTTTCATTCACTTCTGCAATCTGAGGCATATGCCTTGAGCTCGAAGATGACCTCGAAAAGTTTAAATGACTATTCATAGCTGTGAATGATGATAAATTGGCATCTCCATTCGTACCGTTGGAATTAGATGCGAAGCTTCCGACATGCCTCGTCAGTTCAAAACCTGCCAAGCATCAAGAAATTTGACCACATCAATTCTCAAGCCTCAACACCCATGGAAAATATGCGACCTTTTCTTCGTAAGGATCAAGAGCTTAATTCAATTAAAAGAGCAAACATTCTCCCACTTTTTTCATCTACTTTAGTTTCTTTCTCCCACATATTCATAAATCTAACAGGGGCGAAAAGAGTTAATGGATATCTTTCTTTTTCATGCACAAAAAGAGACTAATTACTGTGTTAATAATTTCAAAAGCGAGGGGCAGTTGTGATTTTCTAGAAGTTTAGACCAAGTTCAATGAGCATTTTACCATTTTCGATGTTCATCTCTGAGAAAAATCCAGCTGGAGAGCTACTTTGCCTTGCAAGATTGGAGCAACTTCGAGTAGCCATTTTCAATTGAATGGGCCGCTCGAGCCCCAAAGAATTCGGAACACTAAATGAGCTATTATCCCTAGTGACTTGAGCCTCCTGATTATGAAAAATCCTTGAGGATTCGTTATTGTACAAGCTTTGCTTTTGAGTTTCTTCCTTCACAGGCATGTCTCCAAACCGAGATCTTGAATTGTCTGTTCCATTAGTTGAAGATACAAGTCTTGAAAACACAGTTTCTATCTCAGGACTTGAAGATCGATTATTGGGATAGGTCTCATCGCCAACATTATTGTTTCCATCATTATTGTTTCCATCATTAAAACCTCCATTAACATCAACTAGACTTGTAAGAAACGAGCTAGGAGCAGAGCAGTATCGAGGTAAACTCTGATTATGAGTGGTTTGCTGATGGTTGTTCTGGTTGTAAACATTGGAAACCATGTAATCTGAAAACTTTTTCAGCTCTCCATCTGCCTGGTTACCAAATAAAATACTCATTTATCTTCTGAAAATTCCTGAAAAAATGAAAAACAACTGAGTCATTCAATTATCTAGAATGTGCAACCCCATAAAATTCAATCACTAACATACCTTAGCAACTTTAATCAAAAGGGAAATCAATTTGAACTCCAAATTCAGACACGATCCACCTCCTGATTGAAGAAAGTCAAGCTTAAAACCTGCAAAGAAAGCTCAAGAAGTAACTTTTCCAGCTTCAACCAAATTGGCCATTCAGTTAAACAGGTGCCAAACAGTAGCCAGAAATTATATTCTCCAAATCCAAACCAAATTCCACAAAAATCAGATAAGTGTAAACTACAATCGAAATTTCAAAGCAAACCCAGCCTGGACAAGCGTTTGAGAGAGACATATCACCATCGAAACGCAAAGATTTAGCAAAAGGACAAAAAATAGGGAAGAAAACACTTCCACTACTTTCCCAAAAAAATACAAACAATACGAATCCCAGACAGTTCAACAGGCACCAACTAGTAGCTTCCAGTACCTTAATCTCGTTCGATAAGAATCAGAGAAATCTCCCCGATTCAATCCAAACAGAGTTTCCCGAAACAAAAAAAAAGAACCCTAAATTCTACCAAAATTTCAGAGCAAATTGAAGCTGCATTAGAGTTAGAGAAAGACACTTCCGCCATTAAAGTACCTCAGCTTTATGATTCCGTCAGCAGATTCAGATTCATCATTTTTCCTTCTCCTTTTGGCAACTCAGAAAACAAGGGGGGAAAAGCCAACCCAACAGGCCAACACCAATTATGGCGTCTGTCTGTCTGAACCCTTGAGATCTATTTATTAAGTAATAGTAGGTTCTAAGAATAGCCTTATATTGAACAATAATTACTTCGATGCCACTCCTTTTTGTTTTTAACATTTTCCGTTGACCAGATTTACAGTACGACGTGACGTAATCTGGATTTACAAAGGCCTTCCCAAGCAATCTAATTAAATAAATAATTTAGTTTTAAAATATTTATAATATAATAAATAATTAGAATAATAAATCGCTTGGATTAATTTATGAATGAAAATTTAAAATTAATAAATAAATTTGAATTTAACAAATTTTTTTTTTTTAACATTTTTGTATATGTGGGAGACAAGAATGACACAGGTGAGAGTCCGACAGATACTAATGAGAGTGCACAATCCCACATCTTTGGAAGAGTGAAAAACACATGATTTATAAGTAGAGTTTACTTCTCTGCCTATTACAACGCGTTTTCGGTTAAAATCAAGAACAAAACTGTGATTTCTTAAAGCAGATAATATTGTACTAAAAAGACTGAAAATGTTACAGTATATCACAACCAATAAAAATAGAGGAAATTAAAAAATGGGGATTCACTTTGCTTCTAAGCAACAATGTCTTTAGAGCTAAGTTATGTGGAGGCTAGAAAGAGAAAAAACAAAGAGGAGAGAGAGAGACGGACAATCAATGAATGCATTCATTATTTCATTTCATTTAATTAGTTTCATTTTATTATTTTGATTCTTCAAAATCTTAATTGCCTTAAAAAAAGGGATTCATGAAAATTTTATTAAAAAGTCTCATTTAATTCCCGTTAAAAATACTCGCACATAATGAATAACTATCAAGTTAATTTGAGACACGTTAAAGTGTCGTAATAGTTAAATCTTATCTGATATGTTATTATCGTTTACCAAGTATTTTGCGAGGTGGATGAAGCTCCATGAATTTTTCCAAGTATTTTGCTTTAGAATATATCTTCAATTTTGAAATATTCTAGAAGTTTAACCATAATTATGGAAGATTTGGCCGAAAAACTTGAGGCGCGACATAAGTGGGTCGATAGCGGTAGTAAGTAGATAACTCCAAGAAGCCATTATAGGTCCCCGAGATGTTAGGGAACTTAAGGGTGGGCAAATCGGTTCTTGGTTCTGGTTCCGGACCTCTTGGAACCGACCATTCGGTTCTCGATTCCAAGAGTAAGGAACCAGAACTAGAACCGCAAAGAACGGGACCCAGAACAGGAACCGAGCTCGGTTCTGGGTCAGTTCTGGTTTCCTGTATGTGATTGAACCTTCCTCCTAAATCTGCTTCAACTACCACTATGCTTCTTCTGTCTTTAAACAACTTTTGTTCTGCATTCCATCAAAATTAAGAGAGAGAGAAACAAAATCAATTAGATTACAAAATCAAAACAAAAAACAGAAGCAAAAATCAATTATGGGCTTCATTATTCATCAATTAGATTACGAAATCAAAAATCAAAAACAAAAGCAAATACTATATTTTGCTTTAAATCTATACTGATTTACTCCTTCAACATACTAACAACATTCAGTATACTATATTTTCTTCATGGTTCAGACCCAATATCTTCGACTGTCCAACAATTTCTCAAGACAGCAACAATATTTTGGAGATCAAATTCAAAGCAGAATCTAGAACAGAATTCATTATGCAAATTATTCCTGAGATTCATTCATCAATAATCCAGAAAAAAAATAGAGGCTGAATGCATTTTCAAACTTCAAAAATAGATACAGAATCGACTATTGCATTTTGAAGCAAAATAGGACTTGATCGAAAAAAAAATCCTGCTCTTGCCTCTTTGTATTACTTCTTAGAACAACATTAGAGGCTAAGAGGACCAGAAACATGAAGAAATCATACCTCAATTGAAACAAATAGTAGAAGACAAATCCCAAGCCGAGAAGCCCTAATTCCAGAGCTCACTGTCTCAACTAACCCTCGCTTGCAAAAATCTCCTCAGATGGACTACATCGCTAATAGCGTTCGATAGTTTCCAACCTTCATAGACGCTGTCGGCTAGAAACTTCAATCTCCCAAGCTTGCGACTGGATCTGGCGACGAACGAGGGCTTCGAAGCTTCGTGACTTGAGGAGCAGAGAAGCGATCGAATTCTTATCTAACATAGCAGCTCTGTTCTTGTCAGTTCCATACACTAAGAACCGAGACCCAAACTAAATATAAAATCAAGAACCGGACCC